>SZWC01000398.1:319706-322206 GCA_023375785.1 Penium margaritaceum
ATATAGATATAGATATAGATATAGATATAGATATAGGTATAGATATAGATATAGATATAGATATAGATATAGATATAGATATAGATATAGATATAGATATAGATATAGATATAGATATAGATGTAGATATAAATATAGATATAGATATGGATATGGATATAGATATAGATATAGATATAGATATGGATATAGATATAGATATAAATATAGATATAGATATAGATATAGGTATAGATATAGATGTAGATATACATGAAGATGTATATATAGAGTTAAATAAATATATGAAGTTACATACTGATATATATGTACATATTTGGATATAGATAAGTATATAGATGTTGATATTAATGTGGATGTAAATATAGATACAGATACATAAATAGAGATAGATAAAGATATACATTTGGATATATAGATATAGATATAGATATTTTTATTTATATGTAAATAGACATAGAACTGAAAATTATATAGATGTATATAGATATAGATATAGATGAAGACGTAGATATAAATATAGATATCGATGTAAATTTATATTTTGATATGAAATTCACATTTAATGTTCCACAAAATGTTAATATTAATCATAAAATATAATATTAAAATTAAAGTTTCCATTAATATTGATTATGTAACATTCAGATTGAATATTCACAGAAAATGTTATTATTAATAAACAAATATTAACATATAATATTCACATAAAATATTCCATAAATATTGATATAAGGTTTCGTTTTCTTATATATGAACACATAAGTACATAGACGTATTTGACAATCGAATGAAGATGATAAAAACGTGTTTCAAATGTATTGAATGTCATTTGAGGATTGAAAATCCTTCTATATTTTTTAAATGTTCTATTATAAATATTTTATAAATTGAATTATAGCATATTATCACTTGATAAAGTTTCATGAATGAAAAGGACGTTCATTTTAAATCTCTAATCCTCACCATTATAAGAAAATTGCATTCTTTCACAAATTTTCCCTCTCAAAAGTGTAGATGTTTCTGGTGAAGGGATGATCCTAGAGATTCCACAGGATTCTATCCTTCGCGGAATCCAAAACCTGTATGTTTCCAGATTTATTATGCAACGTGCCCTTCCTTGTAACATTCATAATTGACCTACTTTCTTTTACCTGCATTGAGTTCAGATGGAGCATAATGTTTGGACGCTACGGTCATGGATATTTTCTGGGTCTGGTAGTCGCGATCGAGTACCGTTTTCGGATTTAGTCTACCGACTATTCTTTCTCATCATCATGGTTCTGCTCATAAAGTATCTAAATACGCGCTGTTGTGTTTGTCGCCACGATGGAGTTTTGTTGCACGTATATGATGTCGAATCTGTTACCACGCGTGTATGTACACATTGCCTGGTTAGTGCGCGTTGATTATGTCTTCACTCGCGCGGATACCCACGAAGCGAGCGTTACGCTAAAGCCCCACACCGCACAAACAGATGGAATCCCCCATCTAGCGCATGATACGGAACGTCTACGAACGTTGGTTGTTGAGGCCCTTAACCGATGCAAGAATCATTGATTTTGATTCTAGGGTTCATCGATTTCCCTCTCGATCTTTGATTTTTGGTTGATTCGGCGTGTACGTGGGAAACGGTTCGAATCAGCGGGACCGCGACTTAGAATCCGTCGATTTCGCTCTATTCGATGTCCAAGTTTGACAAACATCGACCCCGATTTTGCGGAAGAACGTCAATCGTCGCCCGGCGCATAGCGCATGACGTCACGGCGCGTGCAAAGTGCTTGTTTTTTCCCTTGGAACGACGTGTCAAGAGAACGCATTACAACACGTCGATCTAGGAGAAGATTTGGTAAAACATGGCTCGAAAAGCGTTTAATGATAAACTTCCGCATGACAGTCATTCGGACTGATTTTTGCCGTTTCCGCAATTAGGACGTTTCCCACACGTTGGGAAGCATGCCACGTAGACCGGCATCAGGTTAACGTCCTAGGAAATCGGCGGGAGTCGTTCGATTCCACCTTCGCTTTCGTCAAATTTTCTGGCGGAATCGGAAACAGTTGCGAGCTCTCGCGGATGTTTTCGCGTACCCACTCCCGCCTATCTACCATAAAATCTAAATCAAAATCAATGCATCGATTCAGGCCCTTAGTTGGGTCAAAGGGACTGTGCAGCAGTAGCCGACATTTTCCAGCGAAGACATAGATGGTGCGAGCTTAAAGGAAAATAACGACAAAGGTGCGAGCTAAGCTTTGACAACGTAGATGATGCGATGTTATCTTTCGCCGCGTCGAGGCTCCTAACAACGCACCATTACATACTTTCAGAGGGAAACTATTGATCGGACTCAAAGGGAGGAAAGTTCGCACAAAACGACATCGAAAACCTGCAGGACTCATTGTGCATCATGTGCCGCAATCGTAAGGAAGGACGAGTCAAGATTCGACCTCCTCAACGAGCATACATTACATGCGCCTGAACAGGATCAACGGAAAATACTCC
>SZWC01000398.1:324706-333903 GCA_023375785.1 Penium margaritaceum
GTTTCTCTGAGCAAAACATAGATGGTGCGAGCTTATACTTAGTCGGATTTACTCCCATCCGCATTGACGCGAGGATAAGCTCGCACCATCGACGCTGCGAAAGTTTAGCTCGCACCGTTTTCGGAATATCCGTACTAGCTCGCACCATTGATGTCTTCGCTGGACATTTTAATCGCGATACACGATGTATAGATATGTTGCACGTGTTCTCCATCACCAGTTTTTTCGCCAGTGACGTCATCTAACGACCTTCCGAGTTTGTAACGAATAAGACCGCAAGTCCTTCAGCAGAACGCCAAGCCTGTCATGGACTAACATAATGGATTTCAAAATAGCACCGTGTTCGCCAAGTGCAACGTATTTGAGCAGAGAACATGGTTCTGGAGGCCGAGATCTCACTTCGGAAGGCAACGATGAAGGCGCTATTACTAGTCCAAAACAATCAATAAATACGTTTTGACCAAAAATAGATCAGTAGTTGCAGTACAAAAGAAAATACAAGTTTTACGCTTACCGAACATACTCTACGAAGAAAAGTGGAAGATAAAGTAATCTATGAAAAGTGCAATAATTTGATTCTTTGATGTAGCATATAAAACAAAGAAGAAGAGGAAAAATATTAGAAGAATTTGGATGGGAATAGATACATTGGTACAAGATAAAATTATATAGAAATGAATCATTCAGGGATAACATTGTGTGAGGTTCTTTGTTCAACCATTCCTTTGATGCGGAGTCTTGTTTGCCTTTTCTTGCTTAACCGCAATGCTATGATACATCCCAATGTAGTGGAGAGGCCTATAGTCGGGGCGTAATAACATGGATGCTTGTATGCTCAACATGTTTTTACCAATAATGCAATAACCATGTGATAGACAACAATTTGTATATTTACCTCACACGTAAATAGTTGCGATGAATATAGTCACAAAGTTCATGTGGTTACAGAGTAGCTGGGTGAAATGCTTGAAACTTTTATCGCTACAACCCACAATCAACAAACCATACCTATGTCCTTGGCGCATGTGATCATCCTCGTCATTCACTTGATGTAGCAAATGTTTCCATATTGGTTTGGAAGAAATAATTTCTCTGATGCAAAGTTGGTGGGAAAGCCCCACTTCAGAGGCAAACCACGTGGTGCTTGTAGAAAAGCATTATATTCACCTATCATGGTTGGAAAATTGCCAGATCTTCTAAGTGAAAACTATGATATTAAAAACTATTGATGTCGTTTAACCATGGTACAAAGTAGGCATAAGATTGTGTGGTGGAAAGTTTTCTTTTAAGCACTATCCAAACAGGCTCCCGCCTTTGTCGTGATATTTCTACATCCGTCAAAATCACTTCGTTTCGTAGACCAAGAAAATTGGATACATTTGCCCATTATTGATAAATTTTCCATTTAATCCATACCATTTTTTAGACAAATGAATTCACAGCCAATATTAGGACATGGGAATAGGGCCCCACCGTATGAATTTTTCATTTTTAAGATTGATTTTGATCTTTATTTTAGCATCTTGAAACCGTTATATGACCATATTATATATGCATGAATGCAATGCGTACATTGAATATAGAAAAACTGGACAAAGTAAGTTACAAAAGTAAAGGATGAATGCAAAAATAATAGTCTATTTTGAGTTTACATGTTGGGAAATCTAATGGCACATATGACAATGTTATGGTTGTATTCTGTTGAGATTTTTTGTAGGGTTTCTCTTTTTTGTACAAGAAATGATGACAATTGCTCCATTTATTAGTTAGAACATTTTCTAGGCTGACTAGTTTTTTCCTTTGCAATGTAAATACAATATATGCCTTGTGTTTTTTGTTAGGAAAGTTTCCATACATCCAAAAATTACTTAAATAAGTTAGGATGTCCTTGTTTTTTTCCAATTTCCAAACGCGTAAGTGCAACAACATTATGTCTGCTAGTCATAAAAATGCATAGAATGTGTAAAAACAATTGCAATATTTGTGTCGCATGATATGAAGCATTGAAATATTGACGACGTTATTTTACAAACAATCACAAAGCCCTCCGTCAAGGTGTTGGAGAATCTTTGAAAGAAGGATTGCAAGTATTATGTTGTGTTTTGTAGTGGGGGAAGCACACGCAGGAACGACTAATGTCTCACCGTGCAGCCTTCACTGTAGCAAGGGGGTCCTTGCTACCCAAGGACTTTTTGTGTGTCCAGCAAACTTAGCAGAAGTCAAAACGTGGAATAGAATCTTGGTAAAAGTACAAAGTACGAGTACATTACGTGTCCAACAAAGAATAGCTAAACAAAGCTTAGCTCCATGCTTTGACATATCTCCCAGCCCCAAACTTAGGAACAACGACTTGCTAGGCCGTCAAAGCCGTCCACACATGGGTCTCAGCGCAGCCATCATCTCTAGTGATGGAAGTCCTTCAGGACGTCAGTGCCACTTCCTTGCCAGGCTGGCAACTAGTGCCACACTTACAAGGTCGTCAAAGCAAACTCTTGTAGATTCTAGCTCTTCTTAGTAAAGCCACCAAGCTGTGGTAGAATGGCCATCAACAAACAGGTCGTCCTCCTCCCAGGCTGGCAGGCAGAGCCTGGCTTATATGGGCCTTGGAGGGATCGTCAACAATGACCTCCACCCAGGCTGGCAGGCAGAGCCAGGCTGGCGGGCGGAGCCAGGCTTACAGGGGTCTTGGAGGGATCTTCACCAGCGCCTTGGACTTCAAGTGACATGGCTATAATGCTGCGCATAATAGCTAGGAACCCTACGACAACCTCCGAGACGTCGATCACCTAATCGATGGTTATGACAACCGTCATTGGGCCACATCTCTACGCGCGCCTGGACGTCACTACCTGTCCGAGCAGGCATTTCAATCATTACATAAATAGTCCACCTCGCGTCGAGACCTCAATTTTTACTCTAATAGTGGAGGAAAATTCGGCCAACTGCCCTTGTCCTCTAATGAACCTTTCCAAACTCTTTGTTAACTCTGACCACTCTAAATAATCTACGATAAAAGTGCCACGACCTTTCAATCGACTTCTCAACACATCGAGACATATCTAGATTTAAAAATATGCATCTCGCATCTTTGCCGTCAATCCTCGAACCCCTCCGATATCTCCGCGGAGCTTCTCAAATCCGACAACTCACAACACGACTAGACATGCGGCGCTCAACGATCAACCGAACGACCCCAACTATGCCTCATTTGGAATTCCACACATGTATATATGTGTTCAACCATTTTGACACATGTCATTGAAGAACACCTACCATCAATTATAAATTGCTGAAGTGTCCCAAATTCTTCATGGTATTCCGCCTCGCAACGTCTACCCGTTCACCATCTATGCTCCGTTTTGCATAACATGAAAGGGTTTCAAGAATATTAAAATACATTTTTCTGAACGTGTAACATCGTTGAAAATTCAACCAAAAAATAACGAAACATCGATACATTTTGCGACACTTCTATCAACCCTTCTAAAGAGTTGTAAAAGGTTTTCAAACCTTATGGAGCAAAATAGTATAGGTGAGGACAAGTGGCCAAAATGTCCTCCGTTAAACGACGGAAAATGCATGAGGTGCACATTGTTACTCGGAATGTAGGCGGTTCACAGAATGAGGTGCGGATCAAAATACGATTCAAGGACTTGGGACAACTGGATAATTTGTGTTAAGCACTAAGTGTACTTCAATGACAAGTGTTCATTGAGTCGAGCACATGTGTATAATGAAAAGAATGAAAATGAAGCATATGCAAGGTTCTCATCATTCGAGTCGAGTGGCGCGTGTGAGGTCGCGCTATGAATGGCTGCTTCAAGTAGCTCCGCCGAGAAAATGGGGGCTTTGTTAAGTAGTGGACTGAGAATGTAAGAAGATGAATGTCCATTCACTGATTTTTAGAACTTGTGTACTTCAAAGACATACCACTTCCCCCCTTTTTAACCACGACGTCTCGACCCATTTGCAGACATAGGTTGGTGAAAAAAGTAATAGCCATTGATTAGACAATCCACGTCTCAGAAATTGTCATAAGGTTCTCGGCTATTGTACCCAACGTCATAACCGTGCCCTTTTACCAGATACTTGAAGGTTCTCCCACGCCGTCAATGTTGGAGAATATCTTCGATCATGAACCCCATATTCTCGTCTACTTCTACAGGTGGTGGTGATTTGATGTCTCTGTATGGGAAGTGTGAGTTGGGATCCCGATAGTGCTACAACTTATTGATGTGGAAGACAAGGTAGATCACCATGCTATAAGGCAGGCAAAGCTATGCGTCGACAAGGATTTGCACTCGTGCCATCTCAAATGGTCCAAACCACCGGGGTTTGAGCTTTGTAAAGTCCTGTCATCAAGGTTTGATGTTTGTCGAGTTGAGTAGGACGTGATCGCTGGCATTGAACGCATCATCATTGCGGTGTCGGCAGGTCGCTCGCTTCATAACTACTAGAGTCTTTGCAAGGGTATGTCCCTTTTCCTTCCAGTCGCTTGAGAAAATCATAACATGCATATCAACCGCAAAATGATACTCCAACTCTGTAATCCTGTTAGAATGGTAGGGAATTTGCTGTAGACCACTTCAAATGGAAATCTACCCATTCTGTTGGATGTGGCGGAATTAAACGCAAGTTTGGCGGTCGTTAGTTTGGCTTTCCCATCGATTTTGTGCGGCCCGCATAAAGTGTGGAGAAGTTGTTTGAGTGTTTTATTGGGCTGCTTAGTTTGACCGTCGGTTTGAGGATGGAACGTCGTTAATAGATTGATCCGACAGCTGCAACATGACATTAATTTGTGCCAAAATGGCTAGTGATGCGGCCGCCTTTCTCGCTAATGATGGTACGTGGCACGCCATGCAACTGTATGCTTTGGATTAGAAACAACCAAGTTATTCCTTTTACAGTGACAATTGTTGTTGTTGGGGTGAAATGCAACGTTTAAGAAATCCTTTCGACCACAACAAGGATTGTGTCATACCCCTCGAGAATGGCTGGTAGTCTTGTCACGAAGTCCATGCTAATTCAGGCATACGATTTTCTAGAAAGAGGTAGTGGTTGGAGTAAACCGCTTGGCCTCGTGCGATGAGATTTTTGTCTCTAACAAGTGTCGCACAATTTCCAGACGACTGACATGTCGGTCTGCATATTTTCCTATCAGTAGCAGTTAGCCAGCTTTTTAAGCGTCTTCTCCTTGCTGAAGTGTCCACCTAGACCAGTGTTGTGGCATCCTTCCAATAGAATCCTTCATAACTTCTCAACTAGAGGAACAATTGCATGGCGTCTGAATTGTCGTCGCCAATCGGGGTCGTCGAACCAAAACTCCTTACAAGTCCATGCAAGTCCTTGCAACTCTTTATATTTGCTTAAAACTCTAGACAAACATGTACAACTTCTATAACACCCTGGAGTTGCGACAGCTCTGTAAAACTCTGTAAAACTCTAAACAACTCCGTACAGATCTGTAAAACTCCTAGAACCTTGTAAAATTCTACACAACTATGTGGAGTTGTGTGGAGTTGTTTATAACTCTACACAAATCCGCACAACTCCACACAACTATAAACAATTATGTACAACTCCGTACAACATTGTACAACTCTGTAAATTGCCATACAACTTCATTCAAATCCATACAACTCATGAAACATCCATACACCTCCGTCAAAATCCGTACAGATTTGTAGAACTCCGTTCAATTTCGCAAGCTTTGTATATTTTTGTATAGCTCCGTATGGCTTCATAAAAATCTGTATAGCTCCATACATGTAACGGATTCAACGAAATCCTTAGCCGACTAGGCCAAAACAGTAATGCTTGAGGGTCTCCGACTCTCAAGCCATCCCGTCTCATCGCTCACAGTCCCAGGTGACCCCGCTCGAGCCACATGGCTCCTTCGACTGTTCCGCGTGACATTGCCATGCTACAATACAACTCTGTACAACTCAAAACAAGTCTGTATAAATCCATAGAACTTGGACAACTATGTTCAGCTTTGTGAAGCTCGGTACGGCCTAGCACATTTTTTAATAGCTTTGTACAACTCAGTAAAAACGATGGATAACTTTGTACAGTCTCGTACAACCTCGAATAACTCCATAAAAGTCCCTGTAACTCTGGATGACACTATACAACTTTGTACAAATCTGTACAAATTGGTACAACTGTGTACAATACCATAAACATATGTACAATTTCCTACAACTCTGTACAAATTTACAAAACTCCATACGACTCTGTAAAAAATGAACAACTCCGTACATGTTTGTGCAACTTCGTATAAAATCATACAACGCTGCAAAAATTCGTACAAGTTTGTACAACTTTGTACAACTATGTACAACTCCATAAAACTTTATAAAACTCCACAAAGTTTGGTACATCTTTGTACAACCCCATAAATCTCCATATAACTTTGTACAACTATGTACAACTCCATAAACCTATATACAATATCCGTATCACTCTAGAAAAGTCCAGAATAATGTGTACAACAGTATACATCTCTGTACAACTCCTTACAAATCCATATAACTGCGTACAACTCCATAAAACTCCGTATAACTCCTTCAACTCTGTACAGTTATGTAAAACTTTGTACAACTGTGAACAACCTCGTATAAATCCGTACAACTTAGTATCCATCCGTACAACTCCATACAAGTCTATGCATCTTTGTACAATTCCATACAACTATGTACAACTGTAATTGACTGTGCATACTCCCTACAAGTTGGTACAACTCCATACAAATGTAAACAACTTTGTAAGACTTTGTGCAAATCCTTTCAGCTTTGTGAAGCTCCATACAACTCAATAATGTTTCCTAGAGAACAGTGTAGTTTTGTACAATTGCATACATGTCTATACGGGTCCGTAAAACTCCATGCAAATTCGTACAACTTTATACAATTCCGTAAAAGTCGCTACAACTCTTTACAACTTCGTACAACCTCGTACAACTCCCTACAACTATGTAAGACTCCGTACTATTCTATACAACTTTTTACAACTCCGTATAAGTCTGTTCAAGTCTATACAACCCTAGACAACTCTGTACAGCACTATGCAACTATGTACAACTACGTACAAATGTGTAAAACTCTCTACAATTGCCCACAACTCCATACAACCCTTTACAACCTCGTACAACTCTGCAGCGCTCCCTTTGCTTGCCTAAGGCCGAGTATTTAGCCTGAAGAATCCCTAGCACTGGCTAGTTCACACTAGCGACGGTTTTGGAGAGACCACAATTATGAAGGCAGCTAAATCCAAGGATAGAAAAGAACAAGGGGGAGAGTGTGACACTGGTGTGGCATGAATAATCTAAGAATGAATTATTGATGCAGGTACAAAAATGGTGGTTTTTATAACCACTTACCTAAGCTTTGCAAAATACCAAAGCATGCAAGATTTTCGGCTTCTAGAGTATTCCTTGGTAGGCTTCTTATCTTTTCCTACCTAACAAGGAATATTTTGCCACCTCTAGAAGCTTTTGCTCCTCCCTAGATCTCTGTTCTTGCTTGTAGTACTTGGAGAGGAGACTAGAAAAATCTGGTAGAAGGCCTCAGAACCTTCCTGGACCTTCCTCTAGCATTCTAGAAGCAATAGGAGAGACTTTAGAAGACAAGATAAACTTCTGGCACCTTCTTTCACCTCTTTCCATACAGGGCAGAAAATTCTAGCTTGGGATATGAAGCTGTTCCCTTATCTCTGATCGTTGATTCTAGAAACAACCCGAGATTGCTGCCTTTAATGTGCCTGGATCAGGCGTCAACGAGGGAGAGCTCCAAGTGGTCGATACACACACCTCCATCCACGTTTGGAAGATGTGGAATAAACAACAAAAGCAGTTACAACATTGCAGACGACCAAAACCTCATGGAAGACCAACTCGTGGCCGATATGGCACATTGGGTGCACTATGAACACAAAAATTTGGGGCGTTTGGACGCCACGTCAGGCGTCTGGTGAGCCTTAGAGGCCAATGCTTGAATAAAACCACCAGGCTCATGGGAGCCGCTTGATGGTGAAGTGATGACATCGAGTTGCAGACCTGGTGGTTGTGCCATAGTCGCATGGGCAAGAGAGACACACAAGAAAAGGAGTAGGTTATCGGTGCAAAAGAACCATGGAAAAGGCCTGGCTTACACGCAAGGGGAACAGTTTGAGACACAGGACCAGGTGTTTTTAAGGAAAGTGCCCGTGGCAAGGTATCTTATGTGCGATAGGGACCTTACATAGGCAAGGAATATGTGTGCCAGAGGGGGCCAACACAGAGATGGGAGCAGGTGTACCACATGGGATTAACACAAGCACAAGATCAGGTGTGCACGAAGGGGAACCCACATGCACAGGATCATGTGTCCCGGAGAGGAGTGACGAGGCCACCATAACCGCAACCAAGATTCCCGGATCGTCATCGGCCGGAGAACGGACCAAAAGGTGAGGAGGCATGAACGGACCCATCAACAGGTCTAGACTCCCCCATCCGTCGAGAAGTCACACAGGTAGGAACGTGCTTTGTGGCTTGTGACAGAATGCTAGACAGGTCAATGTAGGTGAGAGCCAAAAAGAAGAGGGTGTCTTGAGACTCAACAATCCGATGGTGAGCATGATTCCAAAAGCGCCAGGCCTTCGACTGCGGGGAGATGCCGAGGAAGGCACACGTGCAATCCCAAGGTGATACCTTGGACCAGTATTGGTCCTCGGTATACCGGACGCAAGGTATGGACAAAAACAAGTGAGGCGAAGGTTGGTGCAATGACCAAACCATAGCTTGTATGACATAGAATGGTTTTGAAGACAACTGCATTGAAGGTGGTTCTTGAACCACATCATGAAGGAAAATACCGCAAAGGCAATGGACTCAAACCAGATGGCGCATCCTCCATGGTGTAGTTCCAGCACTATGATACACCATTCGAATGTGGTGGAGCAAGAACAGGGAGCTGGTGGAAAACATCATGCTTAGCAAGGAAGGTTGCCTCAAAACGTACCACCAAAATTTTAGCAGAATGTGTGCAGGGTGTGACGAGACTAGCATTCAACCATCACCAGCCAAAGGCGAACCTCAAAGGCTTCATCTCTCTTGTGGCGCATGCTGTAGAAGCACGGCATCTTGGTGAAGTAATTATTCAGGGTGAAAACATATTGCCCCATATGAGAGAGAGAGAGAGAGAGAGAGAGAGAGAGAC
>SZWC01000398.1:339947-360505 GCA_023375785.1 Penium margaritaceum
AGAGGGGGGGAGAGAGAGAGAGAGAGAGAGAGAGAGAGAGAGAGATGGTGAGGAAGTGTAAAGCACATTAACTAGCTAGTTTCACTCACGAGGAATGAACGGAGGTGCGGAGCCACAAACGTGCAAAACAAGCAGGCGTAAAATCATGCATGGGTACAAACAAAAACAAGACAAGTGTCACCGTCGATCAATCGACAGAGCGAAATATCTTGACGGCTGGAATCATGCGGGGGCGTTTAACATTCGCTTACATTTTACGACAAAAGTATCCTTATGTAAATTGTTAGACGATCACCAGATACACTCACTCATTCACTTACCCAATACACTTCTGCATTTGCGAGGGGGATGGGACAACCAGTCCCCCCCCACCCCTTGAGTGTATTGGGGCTGTGCATTGGGAAGTGTAGCTGGACGACCATCTAAAAAGTACACGTGTGTCTTGTAAGTCACCAAATAATCTAGTGAAAATTTTATGAGTGCCTAAGATACACGTCCTTTTGACTCCCCCCATAGATTCGTGCCATTTTGAGGAGGGGACTTGCTCCTTTATGTTTCGAGATGGTATCACTGAAACGACATACGAGTATGTCACCACATACATGAATCTTTGAAAGCCGTCGATGGAGATCGATGAATGCTCAGTACCACTTCCAACAATATTTACAAGAAATGCACATGTGTACCATTTGGCTTCCACATGCGCTACACACTCAGATACACTCCTCAGATACATTATCCACTTTTGGGGGGAGGGGCGTTGGACTTGTCCCCCCCCCCCCCCCCCATACCCGATTGTGCATCTTGGAGGTGTATTGGGAAATGTATCTCAAGAAGTTGGAACTGATATGAAAGTGTATCCATCAAAATTGTACACTTTTTACTAGACACACGATACACTCCCCGATACACCTGCCCAATACACTGGACATGTTTGTTTTTTTATATTTATCAACAATATACTTTTGTATAGTCTACAACGTCTACCAGCTACATACCCAGATACACTTCCCAGATATACCTTCTAGTTTGGACAGGGGGGGAGGGGGTCGACGCTGACCCCTCTCCCCTCCTCCACCTTGGAATTCGAGAATGTATTGGGGGGTGTATTGGGAATTGTATCTGGCGGGAGGTGATATTAATACACAAGGGTCATCGTACACTTGTGTACATTCTTGTACATATCTACGATACACTCCCTGGTAAACCCCCCCGATAGACTCGAAGTGATTTGGACGGGGAGAGGACGGGGTTTTCGAGAATGGCGCTTAGTCACTAATGTACATTTTCTTTCCGTTGCCCGATACACTCCCCAATAGACTCCCCAGATGCACTCGAGGGATGGGGGGGGAACATCATCGAGGTCATAAGTTTTGAGAAAATGTGAGGTGCTGTCTGATTGTGGCCCAATGGTCTTCACTGAGACCATTTAATCATGAGAAGACCAGTTCAGATCTCCCTGACTACAATCACAGTTTTACTGTGATTGCAGTCAGATGTGCAATCTGACATGTCAGCATCATGGATTGCAAGAATCCGCCTAGGTGGCAGATTACAGATTGTTGCAGTGTGCCTAGGTAGCAGATCAGTCCCCTCTCTATCCTGAATGTATCAGCCCACTTGGGCTCATTCATCAATCACTCATTGAGAAGTTCCACCTTGTTTCAGACATGGTACCAGAGCATAGAGACTAATCTGAGGGCCGCCTTAGCAACTTCTGCGTTGCCTCCCTCATCAAGGCAAGGTTTTCTTCACCCTTGCCTCCATCACAAGGAGTCCTCTCTACATTTCATCTTGTGTGGTATTCTGCTTGCCACCCAACTCAGATTCCTCTCTGTCCTTCATATCTCTCTCGACACCGCCTTCCATTTCAACATGGCCTCAGTTACAGCTGTCACCGACGCCCTTGTTGGTATCCCTAAGCTCACCACCAAACGCGACGACACCAAAAACTACAAGCTGTGGGCCTTTAACATCTCTATGTACTTCAAAACGAACCGCATCGATGGTATTTTGCTCCACAAAATCATCACAGGTGTGGACAGTGGCGTCGAACCTGCCAAGGACAGCGCAGTCCACGAGAAGTGGGAGTTTGCCAATGAAAACGTTCTCATGTCTCTCTTGGCAACCTGCAACTCTGCGATACACAAGGACATTCGAGCAATCAGTGAAAGTGCCAAGGCAG
This sequence comes from Penium margaritaceum, assembly GCA_023375785.1. NCBI lineage: Eukaryota > Viridiplantae > Streptophyta > Zygnematophyceae > Desmidiales > Peniaceae > Penium > Penium margaritaceum. The sequence continues at coordinate 342,133 of SZWC01000398.1, forward strand.
TTTGGGACTACCTCAAGGAGCGCTTTGATGCTTGCACTTCAATCTCTTGCGGCATCAAAATTGTCTCCCTCTTCCATGTCCCATTCGACACCTTTCCCGACATAGGTGGCTACGTTGCTGCTTGCACCAGTATTACTGCAGGTCTCAAAGCAATGAGCATTGACCATCCTGAAGGTGTAGTATGTGCGGGAATCATCCACGCCCTTCCTTCTCGCTTTGAGGTGATCCGCCAAATGCTTCTTCAACTTCCTGTCACAGAACTGACAGTCAACAACATCTCTCCGAAGCTCGCAGCCACTGAACAAGATTACAACACGAAGACACACCAGCCGGTAGCCCTAGCTGCTGTGCTTCATGCCCCTCTCCCCCCCTCTGCGCTGCCGACCTCGTCCTCTCCTCAGGTTCATCTTACCACAGGGCCCAACAAGTTTCCTCCCTGTCAGTACAAGCTACTCTCAGGGCCCCATGCAGGCAAGGTCTGTGGTGGACGCAACCACCCTCAAGGTGCCTGCGACCATTTCAAGACAGACCAGTGGCTTGCCCAACATCCCGGCAAGACCTATGCTGAGAGACTGAACTGGCGTGCTGAGGCGTGCAAGGCTCGTGCGAGTCGTTTTGGAGCACTTGAACGTGGTAGTGTGTCACCTGTATCTACACCTAGCTTGAATACCCTCGCCACTCACATCCATCCCGATACAAGTCTTGCCACAATGTACACTGCCGATGAAACCGGATTCAACATCTATTCCTTGTCCTCTCCTTCCCCCACTTTGATTTCCGACTCTTTCACAGAGCAAATCCTTGATTGTGGAGCTACCTCGCATTCTCTGAAGGATTCAAGCAGCACCACTCCTCTCCAGTCCCCCATCCTGTTTCCAGTGCCACTACGGACATGGTTGTTGAATGTCGCGCTCGTGCAACTCTTGCCTCTCCAGCTTCCATTCATGGTCAGGTCACCGGCCTCCACCTTCCTTCACTTCCCACCAACCTCCTCTCCGTCCGCAAGCTACAACAAGAAGGGGTGCACGCCCATTTTCCTACGTTTGGCACTCAAGCCCATCTCTCAACCTCAACTGGTCTTCATCTTTCCACCTTTCACCTTCACAACAACCTCTATTGCATCCGTGTACCTCGCATCACACATCATTCTTCACATGCACTCACGACAACCACCACCGTTTCTTGACCATGCCGCAATCTCTCCCACCCTCTCATCCTCCATCATCATCGTCTTTGTCATCCCAATTTCACCGCTTTGCAGAAGCTATTCTCTCACAACATGGTCCACGGACTTCTGAAGCTTCCTCCTCTCCCACCTCTGTTTGCACCTCCTTGTACCACTTGTGTTCAAGGCAAACTTTGTGCAGCTTCTCACCCTTCCAAGCCCTCCCGTGTTCCTAGGCCTCTCGACTTTGTCCACCTTGATCTTGTCGGTCCTATTCGTCCCGTGTCCTGCACGAACCACTCTTTCTTTCTCATGATTGTCGACGATCACTCTTGGTTTGGCATGGCCATCCGTCTCCGCTCCAAATCTGACGCTCACACTGCCTTCATCACTTGGGCCAACCAGGCTTCTGCCCGGTTTGGCCACTCCATCGGCTGTCTATGGTCCGATCATGGCGGTGAAATTCTGTCCCGTCTTCTCGCAGATTACCGCGCCAGCTGCGGCACTGATCACCAAGTGACGGTCTCAGAATCTCCTGAACAAAACGGTGTGGCTGAACGTTGTAACCAGACCCTTCTCAACATCGTCCGCACCCTTCTTGCCCATTCAGCCACCCCTCGCGACTACTGGACGTACGCTCTCCTCTATGCTTCCCACGTGCACAATTTCTACCCCTCCTCTCCTTGCCAACTACACTCCCGCGGAAGCATGGACAGGGTCCAAACCCGACGTCTCCAACCTTTGCGTGTGGGGTTCCATGGCTTATGTCCTTCTCAACAAACGACAACACTCTCAGCAAAACATGTCCAAGATCGATCCTAAAGCTGTTCCGTGCATCTTTCTCGGCTTTGCGCCACACTCTCCTTGGTATCTTTTTATTGACCCTACAACCGGCCAAGAGATGTGCAGTGTGGACGTTTGCTTCGACAAAACCTGTCCCTAATTCTCCACCAACAGTCCGACCCCCCGTCCCTTGACTGGGTGCACTTCGGCCTCTCTCCCTCCAACCTGCCACAAGTCTCCTCACCATCATCCTCCCCTCCCCTTTCCTATGCCCTTCAACACCTCCTGCTAACAAGCCTTAAAATCCAGTCTCGTCCATGTCTGCAGTTGCCCCACCCCCACCTCCTCCGCCTCCTCTCTTCCCCTCTCCCACTTTTCCCAACCTGTCCTCCTCTGATTTCTCTCTTCCACCCTCTCTTCGTCCACCTCCCGCAGACTCTCTCCCCTCATCTGCTCCTCCACCTCCGCCTCCACCTCCGCCTCCGCCTCCGCCTCCTCAACCCTCTCCCTCCTCCTCCCCTCCACATCCTCCCACACTGCGAAGTTCTGAATGCATCCTTGCCAAACAGCTACTCCAATCCCGTGGGTCTTCCTCTTGTCCCCCTCTTCTTCGTCTACCTTCAGGGGGTGATCTCGCTCTTCAAGAAGATAGACAAGAAGAGGTTGTAAACATGCTCTCCACATACACTCCCCTCCCTTTCTGGCTTGCCATGGGTCCTTCGGCATCTGACCTCACGCACATCGATCTCCCTCGCCTCCCTCGCGCTCCACGCACCAATCAACACATTCTCAGCACCACAGCTCACAAACAACAACAGATTCTAGTGCCAACCACTTTTAAAGAATCCATGGCTGGCCCACATGCAAAGAAGTGGAGAAGAGAAGTCGAGAGTGAGCTCCATGCATTTCAAGCGACCAACACCTACATTGAGGAGCCAAGACCCTCCACAACAAACGTCGTCAAAGGGATGTGGCTCTTCCGCGTGAAAACATTTCTGGGCAAACCTGTCGAGTTCAAAGCGCGCTACATTTCAAAGGGGTACTCTCAAAAGAAAGGCATCGACTTCTTTGAAACCTACTCTCCAACAGCCAAGTTAGCTACATTTAGAGCTCTCCTCCACATCTCTGCATCACGTGACATGGAGTTGCATGCAATGGACATATCAACTGCCTTCCTCCAAGGAGATCTTCATGAGACCATCTACCTTGAGTGTCCAAAGGGCTACCACCCGTCCTCTCCAAACAACGTTTGGCGCCTCCAACGGCCAGTCTATGGCCTGAAGAAGTCACCCCGAGAGTGGCGTGCAAAGCTTCGAAATACTCTCATCAACCTTGGCTTTCACCCATCCCAATCTGATGCAAGTCTCTTCCTTCGCAAATCCATTTCCGGTTGCTACATTCTTGCATATGTTGACGAAATGAATCTTGCATCAGACAACCTTGATGTGCTCACTGCCCTCAAGGAAGCACTCATGCAACTCTTTCAAATGAAAGACATCGGTGAACTCACTCAGTACCTCAGCATGGAGGTGTGTCGTGACCGAGCAGCGTGCACCATCACTCTTTCCGAAGAGTCTTATGTCAACTCAATTCTCACTCACTTTGGACATGAAGCTTGCAACGGCACGACAAATCCAATGGCAACCGACCACAGCCTCACTGCACCAGCTGTTCCAACAACTCAGCCCTCCTCTGAACCTTATCCTGAACTTGTGGGCTCCCTCATGTACACTATGGTCTGCAGTCGTCCAGACCTTGCGTATCTAGTCAGTGTTCTTTCTCGCTTTGTCACCCAAGGACGGTTTTTAGATACACATTGGAAGGCTGCCAAGGGAGTCATTCGGTACCTTCAAGCGACAAAGACCTACGGGCTCACGCTCGGTAGTACCAACCCCATCTTCTTGCAAGGCTTCACTGACTCTTCCTGGACAGACGATCAAGCTGATTGCCGCTCCACCCAAAGCTATGCTTTCCACCTTGATTCAAGACTCATAAGTTGGCGCTCCACCCGCTCCTCCTCAGCCTCTCTTTCATCGTGTGAAGAAGAATTGTATGCCCGCACCATGCCTGCACAAGAGGCAAATTAGCTTTGCCACTTTATCTAAAACTTGGACACCCAAAACCTACACCGCTCTTATGGTGTGACAATCTAAGCACCATCGCACTCACGAAAGACCCTGTTTATCACTCACGAACCAAACACATCGAGCTCCGCTACTTCTTCATACGTGAGCTCGTACAAGCTGGTGAACTTCTGGTTCGCCAAGGCACTTCTCATGATAACATCGCCGACATCTTCACCAAGGCGCTGCCTTGTGAACAACATCAAAAGCTATTGACTCGTCTTTGACTCCATGCCCACCAGCAGGGGCTTCGGGCGCACAGGAGACTCTGGCTATGGCTGTACATGAAGTTGCTACAACTGCTGCTGCACCAAACACGGCAAATGAGAGAATGACAGCCTCTACAAATGCCAGACCCTCATGAAAGAGGGGGTTTGGAGATGCCTGAGCCTTAGGCACTACTGGCGGTGGCTACTGCTGCTCGTGCTCTGACTTATAAGGGTGCGGCTGCGACTGCCGTGGCTGCAAATGTGACTACTGTAACTGTGACTGCGACTAGAAATAAAGTGGTGGCTATGAGCCACTTACTAGAGAAAAAAAGGGATATAAGGGGGTCTTATCGGTGGTCCATACATCCAATGTATGTCATTGAAGCCGCCAGCAGGAATGTCATCAGCTGTGTAGACCCAACTTTCTATTTCCTCTTGTGCACGCTCGTACTCTATGGCGGCCTGGTTGTAGTTGTGCGCATCCGGCACGTAAACGTGGTGTTGGCGCCAATACTCGCAATCCTCATCGTGCCGCTATTCCTCCTCCTACCGTGCCACGTAGGACTTACTGATGGCGTCCCCCTCCCCCCTCCCTCCATCTGAAGGAGAGTATATTGGAGGTGACTCATGTGCTGACGCCAGGATGGTGGAAAACATGGCAATACCACCACTAAGCAGGGGCCTACTACAACAGAAGTGAAGCTTGAGGAGCACGCTCAGTGGCATTGGAGCACAGCCTGAAGGGAAGACAACGGGAAAATGCCGTTATGCTCAAGGTTGTCATGACAGTGGTGCAACAATGGTGGTAGCGATGGCTGCTGTTGTGAGGAGTGCTGAGGTACAGTTAGGCACGGCAACGACCGATGCCGCTGCCATGGGGATGAAGGTGACGGAGGCCGGGTTCGCACAATGGCTGACACTGCGGAGAGGGCAGTTGAGTGCACTCCCGCTTGTGATAACGGCCGCCTGAAGAGTTAGAGGTGGCTGTGGCCACTTTCACCGCTGTGAGAGTGGAGGCAATGGCGGGACCTGCATAATGGCTGCTGGGACGGCAAAGAGGGCGGCTGAGTGCAGCCGATCTTGTGATGATGGTCGCCTCTTACAGTGGCGGCGGCGGCCACAGCCGCCATTGTAAGAGTGGAGATGATGGCCAGATCCGCACAGATGGGGCAACAACGGAAGAGTAACTGGTTGAGATGAACCGATGTCTCAAAAAGTGAGAGGGAGTGTTGGTTTTTGCGCATCTCTCATTCTACTCTCTTGTGTCCTCCCGGTTTGTGTACATCGGCGTGCAGATGACTGACGGCAAGACTCGACGCTGCTGGAGTGTCGCGCGGTGGAGCCGACGCGCGCTGAGGCCCACGCACCGTTCGCTGAAGCCTCCTCCCTACGGCGATGCGCTCAGCTCCATCGGCAGGCCTCCGCGGCGGTCGAGCCGCCGGCGGTCACTGCCACTACAGATGCTGTTTCCATGCACTCAGCTCTGTTTCTGGTTGTGGCATTGTGTCTGCATCGTCATGCTATGCCTAGGGTCCATGTCTCCTGCTGTGTGGCCCTGCTTGGCGTCACTGACTGTCGTAGGCACTACCTGGGTTCGGGCAGCCATAACTCTTCGCTGCTATTTTTCTAGCTGATTTTGACCGCACGACTGCGTTCGCAACGTCGGTATTATGGTATGGTCCAGGCAAAACGGACGACGCCCGGGTTTTGGGCTGTCGGGCGTCTGGCAGGGCTCACCGAGAAAACCCTACCTGCCAGAAAATAGGTCTAGGACTATTTTCTGATTGGCTGGTTAGCTGAGTAACACGTTCTACACTAGTGGGGGGGAGCTAGAACTTAGAGGGGTCTCCCATTGTTGCTCATTCTTCATTCCTAATCAGTCACGTTCAGTTTTCAGCTGCTTTCTGGTGCTAACACCGGCGCGCGCGTTTCTGAGTAACAAACCCAGAGCTTTTAGACTTAGACTCTAGAGCAGCAGACTGAGGGGGCAGCTGACTTAAGCAACGAGCGTGGAAGCCCGCACGCTGCATCAACAACGCTGCTGCCCCAACCTGCTGCCTAGGTTTTCCAGTTGGGAGGAGATTGATGTGCGGGCTAGAGGGCCCGCATTAAGAGGGTCGTCCCCCGCCCTCCTCCCCCTTTGTTTCGATCGGCTCCACCACGGGCTACATGGTGGTCACAAGCGGGGCGGACAGGAATTTGCTGTCCGGTGAGCGCCTAGACGGAACTTATTGTGCCGCAGAAGCAATGCAAGCAATGCATCAGTGAGTCATATGCTGCTGAGCTGGGCGCAGACACCATGCCGAGTTGCGGCCGAGAGAGGCAACGAGTGGGACCAACGGACCTGCTCTTCTCCAATTCGCAACAGAAGTGACAAGGAGTGAGAGATGAGCTTGTCCCTTACACTTGCTCTAATACTAGTAGTTGGCAGAAATAGTGCAAGAGAACAAACCAAGGGGGGAGGGGGGGGGAGGGAGAGAGAGAGAGAGAGAGAGAGAGAGAGAGAGAGAGAGTGGAAGGGAGACACCATGGATTTGTTTCAAGCTCACTTAGAGAATGTGAGGTCAAACGAGAGTTGGTACACGATAAGGTTGAGCAAGGACTTAAGGCTGGTGACTGAGCCCCATCCTGCATACCATGCATGAGGTGTGGTCACCGCCACCCCTAGGGTCGAGCTAGACCTCATAAGAATAAATCCAATAGCTGCTACTGTGAACAATACAGCAGCATGACCCTAGCAGGATCAGCACCCGGTATCTAGCCGAAACAACCACAAGACTAAGCAAGCATGCAAACTAATCCACATCATCCTTAAGTGTATGTGGCCATGCCACCATGTGAGCTTTCTGCAACAACAATGTGTATGAGATAATACAACGAGTTGTTGACTAGCCCATAAGCACAATCACAATGCTATCCAAGTGGCTGAAAACGTCAAGGGTGACGTAGAACTTGATCTCATAAGTACTTCAGAGGGCCGCTTGTCTTGCACGGCAGCCATGTTGAGTTAATCTCCTACACAAGAGTGTGTGTGCGTTGAGACCAGTGGACAACAGACAATGTATTGGTAAGTCAGCACTTTAGTACCAATACCAAGGCTCGTATGTGTTGCTGTTGCTGTGGTAGTGACAATGAATGATTTTGCCACTATCACGTCGCTGTCCACTCGAGGCGGTCACGTGGTGATGTCCCTGCTATAAACGTCACGACGTCTCTGCTGCTGCTGTCTGATTCGTTTGGTCCCAGAAATTGCAATTGTGACTCTCATTGTGGCTGTTGATGCTGCATCTCTTCTGTGCTGCCAAGTGAGAGGAGTCTCGCTGCTCTGATATCATGAGAAAGTGCTAGGAAACTTCCTATCCTTGTTGTCGTTGGTGTGATGACACTCTCCAGCCAGCTCATGCACTAGCACGCTAGTAGGTGCAGGCAAGAGCAAGGTCTAGGCTAGGGAGATGCGTTAAGTCTCATAAGCTTCAATAGCTTAGCATGCAGAGAGGAATGACAACTGACAAGCACAAAGCACAAATGCATGCCGCAGAGCCCACGGTGGGTGACACACACCTTAGTGCAAGTTTGTCAGAAAGCGGCCCAAAACCATTGTTTTGGTCATAACTCTGCGCACTGACATCGGAACATACCACCATCTGAACGTAGAGATGCAAAGTCTTGACTCGGGCACTACGGCTAGTCGCACACACAGGTTCGGCATCGATTGGTGGACGCATGATACAAAACATGTGAATCAAGCCCAAGGCCAGTCCACCAAGAAAATCCCACGACAATAGAACAACTGGAGAAGGCCCCAAAAATCACCCTGGACGCCTTGGCAGCTTTCAAGCAACTGGTGATGGATGGACCACCACCCGACGGTGCTCCGACACTAACTGTTGTGATGTTGTCAGTCATACACAGTTGTACAGTTGGTTGTGACCACTCGGCCGTGTCCATGCTCGTGCAGATCCTTGAGGCGGACCCAGCTGGAGACGGAGTTCCCTGAGGTGGTGCTCCACCCGCTGGAGGCAGCCTGGCAGCCTACCTAGTGTACCAGAGGGCTCCCACAGCCCACGGACTGCGTTTGGAGGTCTTCAGGATTTTCTCGGTGGACATCCCTGCCAGGCTGATTTACATGTTTGCTTTCTTACACTCTCCGGCTGTTGCCGGACGTAGGCGTGTGACCAGTCGTTGTGTCCGTCTTTTCGTCGTGCATCCGTAGGATCAGACGGCGCTCCGTTTGGACGCATGTGCGCAGAGTTATGGCCAAAACAGTGGTTTTGGGTCGGTTCAGGTCTGACAGGCACCGCCGCGTGCGCCACCCGCTGTGAGCTGCGGCGGCTATTTAGGCTGTGGACCTGTCATTTTTTAACTCTCTCTGCACATTCACAAAACTGCTGCTTCTGAGACTTGCCTTGTCTCTCTTAGCCTGACCCTTGCTGTTCTCGCACCCGCTTGCATGCTAGTGCGTTAAGCTGACAGGTCTGTGTTGCCACGTCAGCAGCAGCATTGCTAGGAAACTGCAGTGAAGCTTTTCATGGTATCAGAGGAGCGAGCCAGAGTTCGCACAGCTGCACAGCAGAGACGCAGCATTTGCAGCAGCAGTGAGCAACAGTAGCAGCAGCCATGAGTGGCAGCAGCAGCACAGCCCACCGCAGCAGCAACGGGTCCTGTGAAGGGGGGCCACCACCACGCAGCACTGGACACGGCCACGACAGCCGCAGCAGCCAACACAGCCGCGGAAGCAGCAGCGGCGGCCGCAAAAGGGAGTAGCTGCGGCAGCAGCAGTCGCGGCAGTGACAGCTGCGGCAGCAGCAGCCGCGGCAGTGGCAGCTGCCGCAGCAACAGCCGCAGCCTTGGCGGCAGCTGCAACAACCAGCAGCGGCAGCAGCAGCCGCGGCAGCAGCCAGCAGCCGCGCCAGCGGCCAGCAGCCGCGGCAGCAGCCAGCAGCGGCTGCGGCAGCAGCAGCAGCAGCCGCGGCTGCTGCAGCGACAGCGCAGCAGCGCCGCGCAGCAGCAGCCGCTGCGCAGCAGCAGCGCAGCGCAGCGACGGCAGCACAGCATCGCAGCGGCAGCAGTGCAGCGCAGCAGCAGCAGCGCGGCAGCAGCACAGCGCTGCCGCGGCTGCGCGGCAAGCGCAGCAGCAGCGCAGCAGCAGCGGCAGCGCAGCAGCAGCGGAGCAGCAGCGCAGCAGCAGCAGCGGAGCAGCGGCAGCGGAGCAGCAGCGCAGCAGCAGCGGAGCAGCGGCAGCGCGGCAGCGCAGCAGCGCGGCAGCGCAGCAGCGCAGCAGCACAGCAGCAGCACAGCAGCAGCGGCAGCGCAGCAGCAGCAGCGCAGCGTAGCAGCGGCAGCGCAGCCGCAGCACAGCACTGCCGCGGCTGCGCAGCAGCAACAGTAGCGCAGCGGCAGCTGCGCAGCGCAACAGCCGCAGCACCGCAGCAGAGCAGCAGCAGTGCAGCGCAGCAGCATCAGCAGTGGCAGCGACGACGCCCGCAGCCCACTGCTGACGTCAGCAGACCCCTGCTGACGTCAGCAGTGAGCACGCTGACGTCATCAGAGACTTAGTGAAATTTTTTGACAAAAAGTCAATTTTTGCCAGCGTTTCAACTCCTCGAGAAACGCTGACGGTTCTGCATTCGGACGACTTCCGCACCGCCTCAGCATGGAGCCGAGCAGCTCCAAGGGCAAGGAGCTGGAGGACACCGTCACGAGCGGGGGCCGCAGCCCACGCTCAAAGGCGATTGATTTCCTGCTGGTGGAGCAGTCGTCACTCCGCCAGTGCCAGGAGGGGCAGTCAGCTATGCTTCGGCAGATCCGCGATGCCTTGGTCTCTCTGTCTGGGACACCGGGACATCAGCCCAGGAGTGAGAGAGAGGCAACCCCATCGGCCCAGGAGTCTGCTGGTCCCACTGCCGCCCCTGCGCAGAGACGAGAGTCCATGGTCGAGGAGTGGGATCAGGCGCCACCTCCCACAGGAGAGGACACGCTTCGTCGGCTGATGGAGCAGATGAGGAGCCTGCGCATTGAGACACCGGCGCCCAGTCCGAGGGGGCAGCAGCAGCAGCAACAGCAGTAGCAGCAGCAGCAGCAGACCGACCTGCGTCAGGTCCCGGGTGCCGCTGGAGGAGCAGCATTGATGCCTTTCATGCCCTTCCCACGTCCGCTCCCAGCACCATCTGAGGTCCAGCTCCCCACGGAGCGACGACCCAAGGACTTCGAGACTTCCCCGCCTCGCTACGACAGCAAAGCGGGGTTTGACTGTTGGGAGGTGCTGTTTCAGGTATGGGCAGACTCAGAGGGAGTCTGGCCCTACTACCACAGCCAGTACCAGACGGCTGATCCGCTCCAGTCCCATTCGGCAGCGCGTGCCATGCGTGGACTACTGTACGCAGTTCCACAGGAGACAGTGGTCGACTTCCGCCCCTTCCTGGGTGCGCCTGGGACAGGAGCAGGCGCAGACCCGCGCCGCGGCTGGGAGCTGGCGCTGACCCTATCTGCAGCAGAGACTCACGCGACCCGGTCAGCGCGCCTTCGCGAGTTCCACTCCCTTCATCAGGGATCCTCGGAGTCAGCAGCTGATTATTGGCGTCGGGCCATGCGCATGTACACTCGTCTGGGCACCGGAGGCGGCTCTCAGCTCTGGGCGCTGGACACCATCATGCTGGGAGTGCGCCCCGAGCTCACTGACACCTTCTCCCGCCTCGACCAGGACGTCCTCGCGTCCATGTCTGACACCCTGCAGCTGCTGCCCTGGGCGCAGCGGTACTTCATCCAGGTCGCGATGGCTGACGAGGCAGCCCGCGCGCATCGGCAGGGCGCCATGGCCGCAGCAGCAGTGGGATCGACGTCTTCTACGCCTTCCACACCGTCGTCCACCTTCACCCCCACCAGCTCCACCTCTGCCTCTCCCGCTTCGTCCCCTGTTACTCCGACGGCCACTGCAATAGCCGTGAAGGGGAAGAAGGGGAAGAAGAAAAGGGGACCGCAGCAGCCTTCTGGTGGCACCGGACGGGCGGTCCGCTGCCACAACTGCGGCGGACCTCATCGCTACACTGAGTGTCAGCAGGAGCTGGACTGGGCGATGATCACCCGCGGTCTTCAGGCAGCCCACGAGGAGCGGATCCGCACTGGAGTAGCAGCCCGTGCCGCAACGACCTCGGGGGCAGCACCGGCGGCAGATCCTCCGCCATCCGGGGGGAGTACCACGCCGGACACGCAGGACCAGACCATCGCGGAGCTACGTCGACTGCTGGCACTTCGCTCATAGGGAGGTGCGAGTGTGCTGTCACAGCCGAGTGGTCCACAGACTGACTGTCCATCTGTGTTTGTGGCACGTGGTCGTACTTGTGGGGGGGCTGCGTCGCCTGGTGAGGATGAGTCTGACAGCACAGAGTGGTTGGATGAGTCGCATCGTCGTGCATTGTCCCGCTGTCCTGCCACACCTGCTGAGCGTCCAGCAGAGGCAGCGTGCTCCGTTGCTCGTTGTACCGTGACCACCACAGGTCGTGAGGCGAGTGGCCACTGGATCATTGACTCAGGGGCCACTCACCACATGACCTGCGACCGTACCGCCTTTGTCGTGCTTGGTCCTGTTGGGTCTGTTCGGTCAGTGCGGACAGGTTCTGGGCAGTCACTACCTGTTCAGGGGACAGGGGTCGTACGGTTCGATGGTCCGTCTGGTCCCGTGTACCTTTCTGACGTGCTTTTGGTGCCTGATCTCGAGCTCAGCCTGCTCTCTGTCCGTGCCTGCACGAGGATGGGTCTCTCTGTTCACCACTCCGTTGATGATGCCACGATCACTGCACTTGACACTTCCACGGTTGTATTGCGTGCCTCTGTTGTGGATGACCTGTATCGCATCATGCGCTGTTCTGCTCCTGACTCTTCCCCTTGCTCATCTGCCCGCGTCTTTGTCACGGGGGTGTTGTCTCCTGACCACCTGCGCCTGTTACACTGGCGCCTGTGTCATGTGAGCACGGACACTGTGTCCAGGCTCATTCGTACACAGCCCGCTCTCGGTCTTGACGCTGCTTCCTTCGAGAAGCCGCCCAAGACCGACTGTCTGTTCTGCGCTCAGGGCAAGATGCATCGTTGCACCTACCCTGCCTCCATCACTCGCGCGCAGCGTCCCCTGGAGCTTGTCCACTCGGACCTCCTCGGACCTCTCCCTGTCGAGTCTGTCGCTGACCGTGGTCGGTATGTTCTTACCCTCACCGATGACTTCACCCGCATGCGGTGGGTCTACTGCCTTCGCCAGAAGAGTGATGCCGCTCTAGCCGTGCGCTTGTGGCTCGTGATGGCTGAGCGTCAGTCTCGTCACTCCCTCCACACCTTCCGCTCTGACCGCGGCGGTGAGTACCTCGGTGAGCTGACCACTCACTTCGCCGAGCTTGGTATCTGTCACCAGCTCTCGGCGCCTGCTACGCCACAGCAGAACGGTGTGTCCGAGCGCTGGAACCGCACCATGGAGGATGCGGTTCGCGCTATGCGCGCTGAGTGCGGTCTCCCAGAGTCCTTCGCCTTCGAGGGCTTCGCCTACATGACGTGGGTCTGGAACCGCCTCCCGCATGGTCCCTTGCCAGACCACGTCACGCCGTATGAGCTGTGGTTCGGTCACCGTGCGGACCTCAGGCTTGCTCGCGTCTGGGGTTCCCTGGCCTGTGTCTGGTACACCGAGGACCAGCAGGGGTCCAAGGTCTCTCCGCGCGGCCGGATGTGTGCCTTCCTCGGTGTCTCCTCGCGCTCCAAAGCGTGGCGTTTCTGGGATGCGGGTCGCCACCGCATCGTTGAGTCGCGCGACGCGTTGTTTTTTTAGGCACTGTCGTACCGCGACCTGTCTGCCATTCTCACCCAGGCAGCGTCTCACGTTCCCACCTGTGAGGCCTCCCGTCGGATGGGGGAGTCTGCCCCACAGGGTGAGTCCGTCCGGGGTGCCTCCGAGGTGGGACCGTCACNTGCGTCTGGTACACCGAGGACCAGCAGGGGTCCAAGGTCTCTCCGCGCGGCCGGATGTGTGCCTTCCTCGGTGTCTCCTCGCGCTCCAAAGCGTGGCGTTTCTGGGATGCGGGTCGCCACCGCATCGTTGAGTCGCGCGACGCGTTGTTTTTTTAGGCACTGTCGTACCGCGACCTGTCTGCCATTCTCACCCAGGCAGCGTCTCACGTTCCCACCTGTGAGGCCTCCCGTCGGATGGGGGAGTCTGCCCCACAGGGTGAGTCTGTCCGGGGTGCCTCCGAGGTGGGACCGTCACTGGCCACCATTGACCCAGCCATCATTGCTGTCGGGCCTGTAGTCTCTACGGCTGCCATGACTGTCTCGCCCGCACCTGTCGCACCTGTTTCGCCTGCCAGAGCTGTACCTGTCTCGCCTGCGCCTGCAGCGCCTGCCTCACCCGCGCCTGCCGCGACTGCCTCGCCCGCGCCTGCCGCGACTACCTCGCCCGCGCCTGCCGCGACTGCCTCGCCCGCACCTGCAGCGCCTGCTTCGCCTGCCGGAGCTGCACCTGCCGGCTCTTCGCCTGCGGCGCCTGCCTCACCCGCGCCCACCGCGACTGTCCCGCCTGCGCCTGCCGCGACCGTCTCGCCCGTGCCTACAGCGCCTACTTCGCCCGCGCCTGCCGTGCCTGTCTCGCCCACGCCTACAGCGTCTCCAGATACAACACCTGCCCTCCCTGTGTCTGAACCGTCGGTCAGCTCAGACTCGGGCTACTCCCGTGGACCAGGTGGGCGTCTTCGCCCACTGGCCTCACGAGCACCTTCGACTGCGGTTGCGCCACCCAGACGACGCACGCGCAGCGTGCACAGTGGTGACCCTGGCACGAAAGCTCTCGGCCTGAGTGTCCAAGGCACCTACACGGAGGTGCACCCAGCTTGTCCCATTGGGCACCAGCTGATCGCTGACGAGCACGAGGCTGCACAGGCAGCTGCCGCTGACCTAGTTGTGGTCCGTCCGACCCATGAGGCATGTGTCCTGGCCACCCGGAGCTCTCCTTTGACGGTCCTTGATCCAGACACGTTAAAGGAGGCTCTCTCAAGAGAGGATGCTAAGCAATGGCGGGCCGCCTGTGAGGACGAGCTCAGGGCCATCCGGGAGCACGGAGTCTTTGAGCTGGTCGACCGTCCTGAGGGACGGAAGGTCGTGCAGGCCAAGTGGGTCTTCCGCAAGAAGGTGAATCCTGACGGCTCACTGGACCGCTATAAGGCCCGCTTGACTACCAAGGGATTCTCTCAGGTTGAGGGGATCGACTTCACAGACACCTTTGCCCCTGTTGGCTGCATGACCACAGCTCGCGCGCTGCTTGGTGTGGTCGCCCACCATGACTGGGAGCTGCACCAGATGGATGTGAACAATGCGTTCCTCCACGGCACCTTGGAGGAGGAGATCTACATGGTCCAGCCACCTGGGTTTGAGGTCGAAGGCAACAAGGTCTGGCGCTTGCGCAATGCCTTGTATGGCCTGAAGCAGTCGCCCCGGTGCTGGAACCGAGAGATCACTCGCACCCTCACTCAGGCCGAGTACGTCCAGAGTGATGCCGACCCGTCACTTTTCATCCGACGGACAACCGAGCACCTCACTGCCATTCTGGTGTATGTGGACGATCTCCTGATTGCGTCTCCTTCACTGGAGGCCGTGAAGGAGGCCAAGGCGGTCCTGCAGGCCGCCTACAGGATGAAGGACCTTGGTCCAGCGGCTGTTTTCCTCGGGATGGAGATTGTGCGTGATCGTCGTCGACGGACACTCCTCCTCCATCAGGCACGATATGCACAGGTTGTGGGGNGTTGTGGGGGAGCGGTTTGCTGACCTCCTTGGCGCTGTTCCCGCCGCCTCGTCACCCATCACTCCCGACGGGCAGGACGCCCTGAAGGTGACAGACCCAGCCGATCTGGGCGAGACTGTGGACGTGACCCTGTACTTGCGCATCATTGGCTCACTGATGTACTTGGCCACGACCACGCGTCCCGACATTGCGTTCGCTGTCAACCTACTCGCACAGTTCAGTCAGTCCCCTCGGGCTCGCGCTCTGCACGCAGCTTTGCGAGTCGTCCGGTACGTGGTCTCCACACCGTATCACGGTCTCTGCTTTCGGAGACAGTGCTCGGTTGTGGTAGATGGCTACACCGACAGCGACTGGGCATGGAGTCCTGATGGACGCAGCCGCACGGGTTACGTGTTCCTGCTTGGTGGCACCGCTGTGTCTTGGCGCAGCGGCAAGCAGGGGTGCATTGCTCGCAGCTCCTCAGAGGCTGAGTATGTTGCTCTGGGCGCTGGCGCCGCTGAGGCGGTGTGGCTGCAGCGGTTGTTCCAGTGCTTGGGTCAGTCCGTGCCTACCATCATCCTCCGATGCGACAACCAGAGTGCTCTCGCGATCGCTGAGAACTCTGGTGTGTTCCACGCACGCACGAAGCACATCGCTGTCGAGTATCATTTCGTGCGCGATCTAGTGGAGCGGCAGTTGATCTCCATCGTCTGGGTGGGCATAGACTTGCAGCGCGCTGACTTCCTGACCAAGGCACTGGCACGTGGGAAGTTCCTCGGGGCTGTTCGTTCCGTCGGATTGCGACCCCTGTCCGAGAGTGGTTGATTGTCCGGGTCCCTGTTGAGCACTCTGTGTTGCACCGGTACGCGTTCTGCACGTGTATGGACATGCGTACCATCGGGTCATGGGGGAGTGTTGTGATGTTGTCAGTCATACACAGTTGTACAGTTGGTTGTGACCACTCGGCCGTGTCCATGCTCGTGCAGATCCTTGAGGCGGACCCAGCTGGAGACGGAGTTCCCTGAGGTGGTGCTCCACCCGCTGGAGGCAGCCTGGCAGCCTACCTAGTGTACCAGAGGGCTCCCACAGCCCACGGACTGCGTTTGGAGGTCTTCAGGATTTTCTCGGTGGACAGCCCTACCAGGCTGATTTACATGTTTGCTTTCTTACACTCTCCGGCTGTTGCCGGACGTAGGCGTGTGACCAGTCGTTGTTTCCGTCTTTTCGTCGTGCATCCGTAGGATCAGACGGCACTCCGTTTGGACGCCTGTGCGCAGAGTTATGGCCAAAACAGTGGTTTTGGGTCGGTTCAGGTCTGACAGGCACCGCCGCGTGCGCCACCCGCTGTGAGCTGCGGCGGCTATTTAGGCTGTGGACCTGTCATTTGTTAACTCTCTCTGCACATTCACAAAACTGCAGCTTCTGAGACTTGCCTTGTCTCTCTTAGCCTGACCCTTGCTGTTCTCGCACCCGCTTGCATGCTAGTGCGTTAAGCTGACAGGTCTGTGTTGCCACGTCAGCGGCAGCATTGCTAGGAAACTGCAGTGAAGCTTTTCACTAACTTGGTCTGCATCAGGGATTTCCACGAGCATGGACACAGCCGAGTGGTCACATCAAGCTCTACAAACTGATGGGGATGGCTCACTTAAGAAACCTCTAGACTTGAGACTAATCACTTGCAAGCATTCACTGGTGGTTGATACCTACTTCAATTGTTCAAATTTCATCTTACCCATCCTCAACTCCCAAGGCCCGTTTTATTGAAAATATCACATGCATTTTGCTGCTTCTCCCCGATCGTTGCATAGAAATCCAAATAGCCCGTGTTATTGCTGGGATTCAGTCCGCTGCTACTTGGGTTTTGTTAGGCATTTTCTTTGCTTTTTCCCACAACCCTCACTCTGACATACAACATCGCTTAAGGGTGTTCCTCCGTTCCCTCAACTTTCATCCACTCACCCCCTTAATCCCTTTCAGACTCCCTTGCT
This sequence comes from Penium margaritaceum, assembly GCA_023375785.1. Lineage (NCBI taxonomy): Eukaryota > Viridiplantae > Streptophyta > Zygnematophyceae > Desmidiales > Peniaceae > Penium > Penium margaritaceum. The sequence continues at coordinate 359,148 of SZWC01000398.1, forward strand.
CTCTCTCTCTCTCTCTCTCTCTCTCTCTTTCTCTCTCTCTCTCTCTCTCTCTCTCTCTCTCTCTCTCTCTCTCTCTCTCTCTCTCTCTCTCTCTCTCTCTCTCTCTCAATCCTTTTGATGCCAGTGCGAGATCTATGTTGATTGTTGCTTCTACTTGGAGATTCTTGAAGGCAGGACATTTCATGCCTATAGATTTCACAGGTGTTTCCCAATGAATGTCACTTCAATGGAAAACAAGGACTTTTTCTCGTTGATGAGTAATGACAAGAGAGGAAAGACATTTGAGGAGGGAAACTGACAAATCCCTCGACATTCTGTGGTGCACATTTGTGCACCTCTTTGCCTACCAAGATTCATATAGCAATTGCTATTCCATCCGCATAAAATCCTTCTGACCTGACAAGCCCTCGAGCAGGGCAGGTCCAACACTAATCAATTCTTCCCAGCTTCTGCTGGAAAGTGAGTATTTCCAAGAGCCCTTTGGGCCGCGGGGAAGTCTGATTACAGAGTAGGTAGCGAGCGCGAGTCTTGCCACAGCTGCGTGTGCCACACGTCCAACCACACGTCGGGCAGCCCCGGCACGCACCAGTTGGTGCAGTCTGGCGCCCAAGCCCTCACGCCGTGAAACGGCCCAACGTGCGCATCCGCTCGGTAGAACGACATGTGGATGAGATCCAGCACCCGTATCCGCGTGGTTAGGAGCGCCTGCTTCTGAGCCGTGGCGAAGAGAGATGCCCCATTGCTGAAGGAGAGGCTGCGTCGCTCTGCCGTGGCGACCAGGTCGGAGGATAGAGGCGTCTTGAAGCTGGTGCAGCTAGTGGGCTCGGGAGTGGCGAACACGTCGCCATAGTGGCTCGGCGACTGCGTCATGAAGTAGGTGAGGGCGCGGGGGTTGATCTGCGCTATCTGGCGGGCTATGAATGCGACGGCTGCAGCGTTGGCCTGGGAGTTGGTGGTCAGGCTGGTGATGTTGCGGCTGTTCAGATTGTACGTGCGGTTTGTTGGGACCTGTGGTGGAGCCAGGGAGTGAAAAGCACGTTAATGACTAACATCAGGACAAATGAAAATGTCATTTTTGCATTGTCAGTTGCAGACCCATTACTGTTGGACCAGGCCTGGTTGAAGACATAATATCTGTATCTACAGCGTGATGAACATTTTCTTGCCAGTGGAAACAAATTGCAGGGCTACCACATTCCCTCACCCCTCCCTGGGAGAGGTGTCCCTTGTTCATTGTTGTCATCACACAGCACCAAACAGAGACAGAAACAGCGACTGCTGTGCAACTGGTACCTCAACGCAGAGCTTGTGCAGAGTCTGTTTGGCTGGTGAGGCAGCTGTGTGAGTACGGGACAAAG
>SZWC01000398.1:365652-414497 GCA_023375785.1 Penium margaritaceum
AAGGGGAGGGGGAGGTGAGGGGGATGGTGGGGGAGGGGGATGAGGAGGAGGCGGGAAGGGAGGCGGAGGGGACTTGGGGGGCCGAGGAGGAGGTCGAGGAGGTGGGGGAGGGCGGGGGGGAGGCCGAGGGGGCGAACTGGGAGGAGGCGAAGGAGGAGGAGGTGAAGGGGGAGGAGGTGAAGGCGGAGGAGGAGAGGGCGGAGGAGGAGAGGGCGGAGGAGGAGAGGGCGGAGGAGGGGAAGGCGGAGGAGATTCAAGAAGGGGGGGAGGGGAATCTTCAGATCCCGAGGGAGCTTCAGCCAGAGTTTCGGAGAGGGAGCGGAAATGCACGTCGCTAGGAACGATCTGAAGGTTGAAGGAAGGAAACGAATCTTCAGCCTCGGTCTCTTCGGCGTCGACGATCTGACGACGACCACTTCGCTGTAGGCCGTCACCTACGCAGTCCACCGTAACCGGTCCCGCAAGAAGTGCGAGAAAGAGCACCAATCCGGTGAGCCACAGTTGATGCCGCATCAAACGCCGGGGTTCTGAGGAACTGAAGCTGCCTATTCTCATTCTTCTGGACGATCTCATTGTGGCGTCTGCTCAGATCGTTTGAACGGTGTTTGGCGTTGTTTCGGCTGGGTTGCCTCAACAGTGCACAGAGAGCAGATGCCTACACAACTCAACCCGAAGTAATGTCATGGGGGGCGCGCGGAGAAGGTAGGGCAGAGCAGAGAAGTCTGTCGCGAACCAATGACGAATCGGATCGGAACGACTATTCAGAAGCCTGTGGCATACCGATCGCCTCGACCTGCATCGATAGCGCAATGTAGAGACGTGGATTCGACAGACATCGATTGACAGTGGGGAACCGTAAAAGAATGGGAAGGCTCTCGAGTCGACCAACTGGCCATCGACCGAACGACGGATCCGTATGCGCGTCGCACCGCGTCCAGGCGGCAAGCGCAACCATTTCATGTGCACCTCGTGTTTTTTTCGAGAACTTGCACGGTGCAAACAGGTCGGTCATGACGTTCACGACGGGCAAGGCATGTGGACATGTACTGTTCTCAGTCGGAAGATGCCATGTATGGATTGCCATCCGAAACGACACCGGACGGTGCAAACGAAGAAACACGAAACATGTGCAGATACTGCATGACTCCTATGCATACATGCATGCACGCAAGCATGAAGCCATGCATGCGAGCGATGCAGAATCTAGCACGGGACGTCAGCCGTCTTCCCCACCACAGCGCGCCATCGATGTCGTCGGCAGCAAAAGCGCGCGCAGATCGAAGCACCAATGGAGAATGGCCACCGTCATTCACGAGAACTGTGACCGTCTGACGACGTCAGACGATTGCCAGTCGGAGGGCAGTGCGAGTGGCTGCCGCAGGAAGGTCGGTTTGAGGACAAGTTCGGAGTGCACAAGCCGTGCACGAGGAGGAGACGGGAAAACATTAAGAATCAGAGGGGTCTACTCCTCTGACACTGCTGTCGAAGGTCAGCAGCATTTTCCCGATAATCACAAACCTTACTACCGACCAGCAAAACGCAAACCAATAACACGTGAGCGTGCATGTATCGTTGTTTTCGGACCCCTGGTCGTGACTGACAGGTGGGGGGCCTACCTCAGCACGAGACAAGCCCAATGGTTGAATCCGCCCACTACGGATACAACTAGATTTTCAGGGGAGGAGGGGGGAAGGGGAGTTCAAGTTAAATGAGGATGAGAGCTGGATCTCGCAGCGAGGGTCATGCATGATAAAATTATAAACACCAATCAGTCGGAAGAAGTCTATCTTCAGGGATTTGAGATGAATTTTGCGCTTTGAATATGTTGAGATGGGCCAGATTCATTGTTCTATTGCAGCAGGAAACGTTTCTAGCAGCTTCCGCACTGAGGAGGGGGGGCGGTGTGCCCATATTTCTTGCCATATGCGGTGAAAACCGTGCCTCAGATAAAAAACCAAGCAGTGTCATACGAGAGTGGCTCCAGTAGGCCAAGTAGAATATGTATGGGTAGTGAAATAGTGCTTCATGACTTTATTTTGACACCAGATGGGGCACAAACAGCACCGGTTGAATTCTTCAAGTGAGTGCAACGAGAAAAATGGATAGCACAAAACATTAAATTATTCATACTGTTTCTTTTCCGAAGGTTAAGAGGGAAAGACAAAAGTCTTTGCTAATTGACGCCCATTTGAAAGCTTTGAGAAGTAGTTTTCGCTGCTAGGTAGTTTAATAAGGCGAGGAGAGAGAAAGAGGTATAATCAGGCAGGTATACGCTTTTAGGAGCACAAGAGGTGGAAGAGGCACAATAAGAAGGCATCTGCGATCGAGCTCGTATGCTTAAGTACGTTGTTTTTGTTATGATCTGAGTTGTCCCCGTCTCTTTGTCTGGTTAAATGTGACCACGTGGCAGTGTCCATGCTCGTGCAGATCCATGATGCGGACCCAATTGGCCCCGAAGCACCGACAGGTGTTGGCTCCATCCACCAGCAGCTGTTAGACACCTGCCACGACGTCCTGAGTCCTTACTAGAGTGTTGTACAGGTTTTCTATAATGGTTAGAGTTTTCTTGGTGGATTGGCTCTTGAGCCCGATTTGCATTTTTTTGTTGTGCGTGCACTCATCCATGCCGAACATGTGCAAGGCGTAGCGTCCGGCTCGCAATTTTTTATCTTTAGGTTGAAACAGTGTTTTGTTCGTGTGCGTAGTGTAACGGCCAAAACACTGGTTATAGGCCGGTTTTAGGACAAACAGACACTGCCGCATGTGTCACCCACCGTGCTCCGCGGCATTTATTTATTATGTGTGCCTTTCAGTTGTCATTTCTCTCTACATGACTAGTCTATTGGAGCTTATGAGACTTTGCGCGTCTCCCTAGCCTAATCCGTACTATTTCTTGCACATGCTTGTTTGCTAGTGCGTTAGCAGCAGCAAGGCTAAGAGGCTTCCTAGTAGTTTCTCATGGTATCAGAGTAGCGAGACTCCTCTTGCTGAGCTGCGCCACAAAGACGCAGCACCGGAAGCAACAGTGAGAGTCACCGTCAGAGCCATTTCCTAGGACACGTCGCAACAGACGTTGACAGCAAAGACGTCGTCCCAATGTCAGCTGCAGTGGCGTCACCACGAACCGCCACCACCGTAGCAAGAGGAGTTGCGGTAGTGATGAGCTACAACAACCATGTCGAGGGGAAGTAGCAACATCGGGTGGCAATAACTATCTCCTTTGGTGCAATGTAAAGCATGCCCCACATGGCTCTCGTTGATGTCTAACCTGACAATCGTCGGCAATTTGGTACTGGTTGTGGTAGTATGACTAGATGCCTTCTACATCTGCCCACACTTGGAAGAGAACCGCCCAGCAGTCGAAGCCAACGTTGAAGTCGTAACAGGGTGGTGGAGTCTCAAAGTCCTTCGACCACCTCTCCATGGGGAGGGTAACATGAGCCTCCAGTGGGAGGTATAGGTAATCGAGCCCCTTTTTACACGAAACAATCAGTGTATTAGAAATGTACTTTAAATGATAATTTCTGGTAATTTCCACGAAGTTGACTTCATATGTTTTTATGTCTCGTTCACGTGAATGACTGTGTACTTTTTTCCGATGCCATGAATCCTGACTTTAAGAAATGATTTGCAAAAGAATACTAGGACATTGAGTAAGTTGCCTTAACTAGGCCTACTCCTGTCTAGGGACTTGCTAAGTGATGCTTGAGTAATATCTGAACAGAACATTGTTTTAGTCAGCATAGAATCGCTACGATTGTCGCAATCGAGCATAACTATGCGATATGCTCTCAAACGTTTCCCACATCCTCTCGCGGGTCCCCCCCCTTTCCAGACCATCGAATGTATAGTTCGAGTGTATCGGGGCATGTATCGCGTAGACAGACTATTTTTGTTCACTAGTGTACAATACTTCAGTGTATATTTTTACAAGTTTGCTGGATACACGCAACACATACATTGCCGTAATATACTTCTCCACTTGGGTGGGGGGGGGGGGGAGCGTCGGCCCTCGATCTACCCCCCCCCAAAGGCTCAAATGTATTGGCAAAGTGTATCTGGTGAGTGTATCGATTTTGTGTGATGGAAAAAAATATATACACTCGTGTACTCGAAGTCGATGAACCATCTATGCACTGACACCGCCGATCGTCGACAATCGACGATGTGGATGTATCATGAAAGTCGTCGCCTAGTGTGCAAAACGAACGGCGAAACGGTCCCCATAATGTGGTGGGACTATCCTCCCCACCCCCCCGAGAATTCACCGAATGTATCGGGATATTGTATCGGGGCGTGTATCGTAGAGACCGTCTACTTTGTTCACTAGTGTTTAATACATCAGTGTATATTTTTGTATGTTCGGCAGATACACGCACCATGTACACAACCCTAATACACTTTTACTATTTGGGAGGGGGGATCGTCGGCTCTCGGCCCCCCCCAAAAGGCTCAAGTGTATTGGCAAAGTGTATCAGGTGAGTGTATCAATTTTGTGTGATGGACAAAAATAATATACACTTGTGTACTGGAAGTCGACAGACAATATATGCACCGACACCGCCGATCGTCAACAATCGACGATGTGGATGTATCATAAAATTGTCGCCTCGTATTCAGAACGAACAGCAAAACGGTCCCCATTATGTCGTGGGACCACCCCCCCCCCCGTATTCACCGAATGCATCGGGGTGGTGTATCGGGGTGTGTATCGTACCGACCTTCTACTTTGTTCACTAATGTTTAATACATCCGTGTACATTTTTGTATGTTCGGCAGATACACGTACCATGTACACAACCCCAATACACTTGAACTATGTGGGGGAGGGGGGGTATCGTCGGTCTTGGTGGCCCCCCCCCCACAAAGGCTAGAGTATATTGGCAAAGTGTATCTGGTCAGTGTATCGATTTTGTGTGATGGACAAAAATAATATACACTTGTGTACTCGAAGTCGACGGACAATCTATGCACCAACACCGCCGATCGTCGACAATCGACGATGTGGATGTATCATAATAGTCATTGCCTAGAATGTAGAACGAACGCCGAAACGGTCCGCATCATGTCGTGGGACCATCCCCCACCCCCCCGAATCCCCCGAATTAATACACCGAAACGGTCCGCATCATGTCGTGGGATATTGTATCGGGGCGTGTATCGTAGTGACCGTCTACTTTGTTCACTAGTGTTTAATACATTAGTGTATTATTTTGTATGTTCGGCAGATACACGCACCATGTACACAACCACAATACACTTTTACTATTTGGGAAGGGGGTATTGTCGGCTCTCGGCCCCCCCCCAAAGGCTAGAGTGTATTGGCAAAGTGTATCTGGTGAGTGTATCGATTTTGTGTGATGGACAAAAAAAATACACTTGTGTACTCAAAGTCGACGGACCATGTACGCACAAACACCGCCGGTTGTTGCCGATCGACAATGTCGATGTCACGATGTAGTCCTCGTATAGAGTAGAGATCGTACGACGAAACAATAGCCATGTTGTCGTGAGCCCATCCCCCCCCCCACTGCCGGCTGTCGATGGGCCGGCAGCGGAGCCCAACAGGAGCCCGAGCAAGCGAAGAAAAAACCCACAAGAATCCCACCTGTGTTCGTCGAAGAATTATGTTACATAAATATTTGAAGACTATTAATGGGCTTAATAATGTCTTATAGAAATAACATGTATGTATGCGTCCAGATGTAGGTCTATTATGGTGAACTCTACCTGACCTTGCAAAACACAAAACCATTGATTTAATTTTGCATTTTAAATTTGGCTGAAAAACCTTCCATGAACTTTCGTGTGTCTACTACTTCAAATACATCTTTTAGTCCATGAACACACGTTTAAAAAAAATATGTGCTAACTTCCACGAGGGTGCCATGAAGCTTCCAAATGCGTATATTTTACTTGTACACCATCTGAAGAGTGTATTTTTTAGGGGTGATTACCCATAAATGTCTAGTGGAGGTGGACGCGACACAGGAAGACCGCCTTCAAGAGGGACACGTTTGAAGAAGAAACCTATTAGCTACCACGAGGGCCCTTCAAAAGACAAACCGAAAGAAGCGTCAGGTGCAGAAACATAAACTCTACACAACTGGATCATGAAGAGCAAGGATAGCATCACAGAGGAAATGGGCCCTGGGATGTGGTCATCGACAAAATTCTGGAGAGCATGTGAGGAGGCGAGAGCTGGTGTTGATGCTGTCAAAATAGCCGTTGAGTGTCTAGGCATACCAGCGAGCCATGGCGACAAGTCCAAAGGTCACCGTGACTGACACACCAGCAGGGGGGCGGTGTCCGTGAGAACATCTGGTCGTCTCGTCTCATGCAACAGTTGCGATAGCCCATTCATTACATCACGCGTCGCTGCACTAGTGAGAGCACAAACATTGCATTGCTAAGCACAATGGCATGTATCACTCTTGCACAAAGCACATCTGTTGGTTTATGGCATGTGGTACCCTCTGGCTTCGTTGCACACACCACCTACACTTTCGCGGTTGACTAAGCATGAAGACCACCTTCAGTCAACGGCTCCACCCTGGTGGACGACCAATCGTTGCAAGGACCAAGAGATGCAGGGGCATTGCTTTTGATAATTATATGTTCTGTCCCAGTCGGGTTCATCCCCTGGCTTACTCTTGCATGGCTCACTCTTGCGTGGCATGATTTGTGCACGAAGGTCAGAAAGGGGTGCGTGTGGTGCTAAAACACAAAGGGGGGATAAACTGAGAGTGAGATCGAGCTCGTTGCTCGCTCACTCTCGGCCTCCTCCCCCGTCACCTAAGACATCGGTGCGGTCTTGCACTAATCACTTGCTTGGAACTCTACGTCTAAGTTACCTATGCTTCATGGCTCTCTCCATGTCCGTCCATGCCATTCTCACTCCACTCTTTCCTAGGCCGTTGTTCATTGTCTACTGGTATCGGAGGAACAGGGAGGAGCAATTTTAGCGTAGAATAGAGCGACGCATCTAGCCGTCACCCCAATGTCCTTGGGACCATCGCCGAACTCTCCACAGCCCACCTCCGCCTTCGCAGCCGCTCTCCTGCAGCCTGCTTCTTCTCTCCAACGCTGCCCACTCTAAGGCAGCCTGCTACATCGGCCACAACCAATCTCCCAGGCTCCGGCCCACGTGTGCACGTCCACCATTCGGCGGCCGAGAGCGAGTGAGTGGCTTCGGCCTCCGTGTGCTCTCCATGCGGCCTAGGCCCACCACTGAGCTTCGGTCTATGTGTGTACCTCTGTCACTCGACGACCGAGAGCACGCGAGTGGTTTCGGCCTACGTGTGCCCTCCACTCAGCCGCGGCCCACCACTCGGTTGCGGCCTACGTGTGCATCTCCGCCACTCGGCGACCGATCTCAAGATCGCGGAGTGTCACCGACGGAATCTACACACACGCCCGATCACCCACAGTAGGGCCTCTTAGCCCTCGCCTGCCGCCAGTTTGTCCTCACATCACCCGTGGTGCATTGCAGCTGTGGCAGTAGCCTTCCAACCACTGAGCTTCCTACGCCGCCGCTGGTGGAAGTTGAGGTCACACTGGAGTACCACGGGTACTTCGACCCCATCCCGGTCGAGGCCGCACGCAAGGAGCGGCAAGCACCACACTGAGAGCGTCGCCGAAATCGCACCGGCATCGGGTCTCCCACGTCGGACTCCTCAGCCTCTCCTCGGCAGACTCCGGTAAGCTCTCCACCTCCTCATACTCATCACAAATCTAGGGGGGTGACAGCGTTGCTGCTGTGAAGCTACCAAGGCCGACTTCCACGCTGCTCTCCGCCGCGACGTCGTCTACTTGGCCAACACCTTCACTCGTGCGTCATCCGCTATCATAGATGCCACCGCGACAGCAACGAAAATCTTTGTAGCTGCAGCCCACACGGCACGTGCTCCTGCGTCCACGTTGGCCGGCTGTGCTACTGAAGCCTACGCTGAGGCTACTGTTGTGAGTGGTTCGTTCGTCGCCGCTACTGCTGATATTGGAACCCAGGTCTCTGCTGCTGCAGCCGCCATTGCCTCAGCTCTCTCCTCTGCTCCATCTGCCGCAGCAGCCATCGCAGCAGCTGTTTGCGCCTCAATGTCATCAGCAACCACGTTAGTGAAATTTTCGCCCTCAGCGTCCGACAGTCTAGTGGCATAAGTGATCTCCGTCTGTGTTGTCCTTGTCACTCTTGAGGCAGCAACCGCGACTAGTACCCTGCTTTTCTTGGTCCCAGCAGGGATGTCCAGCTTCAAAGCCGTTGTGGATGCCACTGTTCCACATCTCCTTGCCTTCCTTTTTCGTCCCCCATCCTCTTGAGGGTGTCCTGTGCATGCTCTGCATCTCCTCTCTGTCTCCTCCTTTTGCTCTATGCTGGCCTGTGGCTGGGGTTGTCATGCAGCACTATCTGCGTGTGCTTAAGGCACCACTCAGTTTTTCCACGCCCACTGGGGCGGGAGAAACTCTGCCAAAAGTTTTCGGCAGAGCCCTTTCTTTGTCACCATGCGTGGTGACAAATATTCGGTCAAAGCTGACCTGCAGCGGCAGCTTAACAGAGCCCTTGAGACCTAGTGCAAGGCTGAGGGTTACCTCAAGCTTGCTAAGGAAAATGGCGCATCATTTGCTGATGAAGTCGATGCGCTTGTGCTTAGGCGTCTACCCGTTGCGTCTGCTGTCTCACCCACTAGCTCCACTGCTGGCACCAGCTCTGGTGCCTCCTCTACCTCCTCTTCCTCTACTCAGACCTCTGCTGCCAATGCTTTTGCTGCCCCCGTGTCCCGCCAGCATGACTTCTTCTCTTAGCCTTTAGTCCTCTCTACTTGCCTCGCCTTCGCCGCCTAGGAGGTGCGCTTCAGCGCTTGGGCCCAAGGAGAACGACTCTGGGAGTATTACTCCTCCCCGGACCCGTCCTCTTCCTTCAGCACTATCCCCGCTAAAGTTGCCCGCGCCGTCTGTGCTCTCACTGTAGCTGGGCTTGAGCACCTAGTTGATGATGTTGGCACCTTCAATGCTGATCCCTCAACAAGGTGCATAGCTGATCCCATTGGTGCCTATGCCATGCTGCGTCGCCGTACCACCTTCACCGGTCAGGCCACTCCGAGTGCTCTGACGGTCCAGTTCAACATGCTTCTCATGCGTGCAGATGAATCCGCTGACGTTTATTGGGCGCAGGGGCTCAAGCTCCTCCACGAGCTGCGGGATGCCGCCCCTGGTAAGCTGCCTGCTGTTCTCATCATTGTCAACAGGCTCATTCCTAAGCTCTCTGACCTTCTTTGTGATGTCACACCTGCTGAGTTGCAATGCCTTGCATCACAGCCTGTCCCACCGAAGTCCCCTCCTGCCGTCGGTGCCCTTTGGAATTTCGCTGCCGATCGCCTTGCCAGTTGGTGGGCTAGTTTGCAGAACCGTAGGGTGCACCGCTCCTGTATCACTGGCGTCGCTGCACTCACCGCCACCTCGTCTCCATCCTCGACCTTGATGTCCTCTTCCTCCTCCTCTTCCTCGGTAGCCTCCACAGTGTCAACTCTTGCTTCCTAGGGGTGTGGCCATGGCAGAGGTCACGGTAAGGGCAGGGGCAAGGAGAAGCCCTCTGCTACGCCTGCTTGTGTTCCCGACACCGTCGTCTGCTGGAACTGCGGGTCCGACAAGCACTCTGCGCGGGTCTGCCCTGCCCCCTAGGTGACCTGTGTCTCTCATGGGCCATGCACGCTCATTGGGCTTGCGCCTCCGGTGCCTCAGCATCCACGTCCTCCAGCTCTACCTCTGGCGCCTCGTCCTCTACTTCTACCTCCTCGGCTTGTGCCTACTGCACCACAACCGTCCCTCTTGCGCCACCTCCGGTCCCATACCCATGGGGATGGCCGTTGCCCTCTGGTGCTCCGTCCTACGTCAGTCCTCCCTCCTCTGGCTACGCCTCTCCGCCGTGGTTCCTGCCGTCTTCGTGGGGTTCAGTCCCATCCCCTACTCCTTCGGTTGCTGGCGATGGCGAGTGTCACCTAGAGCAGTCGCTTATTTAGCTCCTTCGCCATTGTGATCAGGGAGGTGAGAGTGGTGCATCTGTGGCAAGAGGTCATGCTTGCCAGACTCATGCTGTTCTTTGTGGTGATTCCCATAGTCATGTGCTTGGATCCCCGTGCGCGTCCGTACCCTAGGTTGAGCATTGGCAATCTATTTTCCTTCCCCGTTGTCTTGCTGCCTGTGACCCGTCCTCCCTTGTGTTGCTTCTTGTTGGTATGGTGGCGACTTGTGGTGTTTTTCCCCCACTGCGTGTGTCAAATGGCTTTCAGATCCTGGATTCCGGAGCCACCCATCACATGACGTATGTTTGCTCATCGTTTGTCTAGTTGGGTTTTGCTGGTTCTGTCCGCTTCGTGTGTACTGGGTCCGGTCAGCTCCTGCCTGTTCAGGGCATCTCTGTCGTTTGTTTTGTCGGCCCTGGTGGTGTCGTGTTCCTGTCCGACGTGCTCTATGTCCCTTCTTTGGAACGCAGATTGCTCTCGGTTCCGTCCCTCGACGATCAAGGGATGGACTTCTCTGCGAGCCGAAACGTTGGCACTGTTCGTCTACGCTCCACTGGCCGCGTTGTCCTCCGTGCTGTCAAGTGCGACAAGCTCTATCACGTACCTCTCCTACTCTCCTCTACCCCTACCGTTGGTGCAACACTTTCCAACGTTGTGCCCTCTCTCTCTCCTAAGCACGTTCGTATGTTGCATCGTTGTCTGGCCCACGTGCATACTGATGCTATCACCGGCATGCTCCGCTTGCAGCCTACCCTTGGGCTCTCACCCTCGTCCTTTCCTTCTCCTTTTCCTGCCTCTTGCTTGGATTGTGCTCAGGGTAAGATGCACCGTGCTCCATTTTCTGCTTCTGAGTCTCACTCTTCTCATCCTCTCAACCGTGTGCATGCTGACGTCATGGGTCCCCTTCCCCATGACCTCCTTGGTGATGTTGGCCGCTATGTGCTCTGTCTCACTGATGACATTTTGCGTTACCGCTGGGTCTTCGCTCTTCGTAAGAAGAGTAACGTCCATTCTGTCCTTGTCACTTGGCTCGCTCAGGCTGAGCGTGCCTACCAGCATTCCCTATGAGTCTGCCGCAGTGACCACGGCGGTGTATTTCTCGGTCGCACCGCCCGTTTCCTCGAGTCTAAGGGTGTGTGCCTGGAGACATCGGCTCCATACACACCCCAATAAAATGGTGTCTCTAAGCGCTGAAACAACACCCTTGTTGACGGCGTCCACACCTTGCTTGCTGATTCCGGTCTCCCGCCTCTCTTTGCCTTCGAGGCCATGTACTACATGAGTTGGGTCTGGAACCGGGTTTCTCATAGACCACTTCCTCGCACCGTCATGCCTTTTGAGCGTTGGTCTGGAGTACGTGCCGAACTTTGCCTTGCTCGCGTCTGGGGCAGCATTGGTACTGTCTGGTTGCCTGAGGACCACCATGACGGAAAACTTGCCCCGCGTGCCTGTCTGTGCCCCTTCTTGGGTGTCTCCTTCCAGTCCAAGGCATGGCGGTTCTAGGACCCTATGCGTCATCGTGTCGTTCAGTCTCGCGACGCGTTATTTTTCAAGTCTGTTTTTCTACAAGACCCGAGTCGCCTTCCGCCTACTGACTCACTTCTCCCAGTCTCTCTTTGGGGGGGGGGGTAATTGGACCTGTTTCCTCTGCAGGCCTTGCGGCTGCGCCTTCGTAACCCGCAACCTCGATCCCTGCCTCATTGCCAGGGTCGTCCAACACCTCATCCCCTGGTCCGTCGTCTGGCCTGTCCAGCACCTCATCCCCTGGTCCATCGTCTGACTTGTCCAGCACATCATCATCTGGTCCATCGTCTGGTCCGTCCACGCCCTCGGTCTCCCCTAGGGCGTCAGCCTCTCTAAGGTTTGTCTCCGCTGTCCATTCCTCCTTCACGCCGGCCAGTCCAGCGGCCCCCGCTGTGTCACCTGCTCTTGTCAGTGGCGCCCCCTCGTCGAGAGAGCCTCCGGGCCTTGCCCCACTTTCACCGTTTGTCCGCGGCGAGCGCCTTCGCGCTCTGCCGCACTACTTTGTCACCTCCACGTCCTCTACACGGGACACTGCTGCTCCCGCTGGGCTAGATGCACTCGGCCTTGCCATTGGTGTTGTTCATCCCAGCTCAGTCCTCGGCTATGCACTACTGGTTGGCGAATATTCACAAGCCTTGGACACTGTCACTTCCGGTAGTGTAGCTCACTGGCACGCCACGTCTAGCGTAGCTACCCTTGCCCCTGAGCCGAACACGGCTCATCAGGCACGCATGGCTTCTGATGCCCATCACTGGGAAGCTGCCATGCAAGTCGAGCTGAAGGCTCTCAATGACCATGCTGTCTACGACCTAGTAGACCTACCACCAGGGCGCAAGGCCATTGACGCTCAGTGGGTCTTTCGGCGCAAGTACAATCCTGATGGTACCCTTGACAAGTACAAGGCACGCCTCACGGCAAAGGGTTTCTCCCAAGTGCCGGGCATTGACTTCGAAGAGACCTTTGCACCAGTTGGACGATACACTACAGCATGAGCGTTGCTGAGCCTTGTTGCTAAGTATGACTGGGATCTGGAACAACTGGACGTGAACAACACGTTCCTGCACGGTCAGCTTGACAAGGAAATCTATATGGTCCAGTCCCTTGGTTTCTTTGGCGGCACCAACAGGGTCTGGCGGCTGCGGAAGGCCCTCTACGACCTTAAGCAATCGCTTCGCTGCTGGAACCAGGAGATCATGTCGACTCTTGAGAAAGGGGATTACAAGCAGAGCACGGTAGATCCTTCTCTCTTTGTCACCTCGGGCACCGGTCCCTTTGTTTCCATCCTCGTCTATGTTGACGATCTGCTGATCGTGTCCCCTAGTCAGGAGGCGGTCAGCGCGGCCAAGTCATTGTTTCACTCTACATACAAAATGAAGGACCTCGGGCCGGCTTCTGTCTTCCTGGGGATGGAGCTTGAGCATGACCGAGCTCGTCGCGTGCTCCATGTCCACCAGGCTGCATATGTCCGTAGTCTGGGCGAACGCTTTGCTTCCGTGCTTGAGACAGTGCCCACTGCGTCCACGCCCATGACCCCATCAAGGCAGCGGTTCTTGAAGACACTGGATGTGCCAAAGCTGGGGGAGGCGGTGAACGTGACGGACTACTTGCGCGTCATTGGTTCGCTCATGTACCTCGCGACCACGACCAGGACGGATGTGGCCTTCGCCGTGACTTTCCTAGCCCAGTTCTCTCAGTGTCCTCGAGCACGACACTTGGAGGTAGCTCTGCGCATTATCCGGTATGCCCTGTCCACTGCCCGGACAAGGCTCTATTATCGAGCGCAGGCCTCAGAGGTAGTAGACGACTACACTGACAGTGATTAGGCCCACGATGCTGATGCTCATCGTCACACTGGCTACATTTTCCTTGTTGGGGGGACAGCCGTGTCGTGGAAAAGCGGCAAGCACGGATGTGTGGCGCGCAGCTCTAGTGAGGCAGAGTATGTTGCTCTGGGGGCAGGTACTTGTGAGAGTATCTAGTTGTGTCGACTGTTGCAGCAGCTGCGCGTATCCATCCGTTGCATCACCCTTCGCTATGACAACCAGAGCACCAAAGCAATTGCTGAGCATGATGGCATGCTTCACACGCGCACAAAGCATATCAATGTGGAGCATCATTTCGTGCGTGAGCGCATTGCCGTAGGCAATGTCCAGATCGTCTGGGTCGATACCCGACAACAGCGCGCTGACTTCCTTATGAAGGCGCTTGGCAGCAATGTGTTCAAGGCAGCAGTGTATGAAATTGGGCTTATGTGTGCACGTGATATTCCCGGCTGAGAGTTTGTCCTTGTTCTCTTGTGTATAGTTCAGTGCGTGTCACGTCTTGTGACCCTTGTCCCTGTGTGTATGTCCCACGTGTGTGTTTGCTGTGGGTCATGGGGGAGTGTTGGTTTATGGCATGTGGTGACCTCTGGCCTCGTTGCACACTCCACCTACACTGTCGTAGGTGACTAAGCATGAAAATCACCTTCAGTCGACGGCTCCACCGTGGTGGAGGATGAGCAGTTGCAAGGACCAAGATATGCAGGGGCATTGCTTTTGGTAATTATATGTTCTGTGCCAGTCGGGTTCATCCCATGGCTTACTCTTGTATGGCTCACTCTCTCGTGGCATGATTTGTGCACGAAGGTCATAAAGGGGTGCGTGTGGTGTTCGAACCCAAAGGGGGGGATAAACCGCGAGCGAGATCGAGCTCGCCGCTTGCTCGCTCTCGGCCTCCTCCCCCGTCACCTAAGACATCGGTGCGGTCTTGCACTAATCACTTGCTTGGAACTCTACGTCTAAGTTACCTACGCTTCATGGCTCTCTCCATGTCCGTCCATGCAACTTGCCATTCTCACTCCACTCTTTCCTAGACCGTTCCTCACTGTCTAACATCGAGCATCACTTTGTGTGCGAATGCATCGGCTTGTGCTGATGTACCCCTCATTGGTGTACCCCTCATTGACACGTGGCAGGATTGTGCTGAATTTCTCACTTAGGCCCTCTGTAGTGGCAAGTTCAAAGTTCTATTGCTGGTCTTCAGTCCTTCCGTCGTGATCCCGGTTGACCTGTGCCCACATTTTCTGTGTCATGTTTCTATTTCATTCTTGTGGCTTCTCTTGTGGCTCTTTTTTGCCTAGTGCTTGTGTCATGCGGCGCCCACAGGCCATCAAGGAGTGTTGTTGTTTCCTCAGCCTTGATGACCTCTTAACTTGACAGCACTCACCCGCAGGCACTCCTTGGTGGTCGACAGTTACATCGTCAGTTCTAGTTGCACTTTCTCTGCTCTGTGATGCTCACAGGAAATTTCTCGGTGGCTAGCTCTCGTGGCCATTCTCTCAGTGGTCCTGCATTTGCTGTTTCTTAGCTTGACTGTGTAGGACTCTTTCTTGTGCATCCTGTTTGTTTTCGTGCATCTCTCATTGTACTCTGTTGTGTCCTCCCGGCTTGTGTACATCGGCATGCAGATGACTGACGGCGAGACTCAACGCTGCTGGAGTGTCGCTCGGTGGAGCCGACACACGCTGAGGCCCACTCACCGTTCGCTGGAGCCTCCTTGTAAGCCGGACAGTTCCAACGGCACTGATCACGGCTTGAGGCTTCATTCAATGTGTAATTTGAGTGTGGATTTGGAATCTACAGGAAAAACCGTGCGAGATCGACCCAAGAACGGGGTCGATCCATCAAGAATTGAGGAAGTTACGCCCGGCCGAAGGTTGGACCGGCCGAGGGGAAAACAGGTGACGGGAATTCATCCCCAAGGACCAAGGCTCGACCCTCGGAAGACCCAACAAGGCCGAAGCGCGCCTTGAGGCCCAGATAGTCAATGAATCAAGGATCATTGAGGGCCAAGGGCACTTCGGAATGGCGCCCCGATGTGTTATTACTAGACAGGGCGCTTCGGGCGGCCGTCACCGCCGCTAGTGGTGCTGCCAGCGGCAGATTGCCGTGGTTCACGGAAGCGGCCATATCTCGGCCGTTCCTCCACGGAATGATGCAATTCTTGGTGCGTTAGAAAGCTGGGAAGATGAGCTACGTGATGCTTGGGCAATAACCTCATCCCAGGCCCATACAGAGCCGCGCACGGCCCGGCGACCTCGGGTCGTCTAGGATGTGTCATCATGTACATATAATCTTGTATGTTGACACTTGAATAACAAGTACAGTTTACTCCCATTGTGCCACACGTGTTCCCGTGCTCCCCCAAGATGAACCTACACTTCCGCAACCCCAGGACGGTGTGCACCGGCCTCCCCTTGGTCGCCGTTGCCGCCGGTTGGTGTCTACACCATCCGGTTGAGGCTAGCATACCGCGCCCGGTTCACACTTTGTATCAGAGCCAGCCTTGGCTCAGGGGCACAATCATCTACGTGGCAACATCTCCTGGTCAGCATAGACTAGCACGCATCTCGTCTCTTTGGCGGATCTGTGCCCAAGGCCAACCACGCACTCCGGCGACAAGGCGGTAACCGGAGGACCCGTTGAGGAAGAAGTGGTACCGGACGCAAGGATGACTTCAACCGGCTCGTCCCGGTTGGCTGCGGCGTTTGACGCACAAGGCGAAGTAACAGCAGCCGCAGCGCTGCAGAAGTTGCTTGCCGAAATGCAGGCCAAGATGGACTTGTTGGAAAAGGAAAATGCGTACCTCAATCAAGAGCTCGCGAAGCGTCCAGTGCCAACACCAGTGGCAGTTGGCACCGCAAACGTACCTGCGGTGGGCGTCCCGAGCCCGCCCAAGCCGGAGCCATTCGACCCATCGAAGAAGGATGGGCCAGCTCCGCACGCTTGGATACTCGGACTGGAATTGTACTTCACCGCCATCGGCGTGGATGCCTCAAGGTACGAGGCGCGCCGCGACTATGCCGTGACCCTGCTGAGAGGGGCATCCTTGGATTGGTGGGCCGATGTGATGCGGTCCAATCCACAGGGCAGTGGAGCAACAAATGGTCGCTGGCATTGCGGCCGCGACCGGAATCTCAACCCCATCGGCTCCAACCTGCAGCAGTGGCGACCCTACCCTCAAATGGCTGACCTCGTGGAAGGAGTTCACGGAGTCGTTCATCAAGCGCTTCACCGTGGGTGATGTGAGGAACAACGCACGTGCCAAGCTGCGTCGGCTTCGCCAAACTGGCGGCGTCGCCGAATACACCCGCACGTTTTGTGAGATCGTCGCCAACTGTGGCTTCGACTCGCACGAATTGTGCTTCCACTACAGCAACGGCCTCAAGAACGACGCCCGCACTGTGACGGTGATGCACGACCTCAACGACGACCTGTCGGCAATGATCGCGGCAGCTGAACGGTACGAATCGCGCGTACAACAGGCTCATGCCAACAGCCACAACTCTTTCGGTGGTGGTTATGGCAAGCGGGCCGAGAGCGACGTCACGCCCATGGAGATCGGAGCGTTGCAACAGCGCAAGTGCTACAACTATGGCAAGCCTGGCCACATTGCGCGTGACTGTCGGAGTCCAAAGAAGGGCGACGGCAAGGGTAAGCGGCAAGGGAAGGGGAAGCAAGCCACGAAGGAAGCAGATAAAGCAACAAAGGAGTCAGGAAACGAGGAGAGCCGGGAGTAGATGGCGTTACTCCTGGCTCCTCTCAGCCCAAACTGCCAGTTGACTGCCCACCCGAACGCCTTGCGGCAATTAAGGGGGTTTCTGAGGTCAAGGCATGGGACGCGGGGTATGAGGAGGAGCAGCCCGCACTTCTCTTGGAGGCGCGAGTGAAAGGCGTCAAGGGGAAGGTGGGGAGCCTGCTGAATTGTGGCACGAGCCACAGTTTTGTGAGCATGGAGTGTGCTCGAAAGTGGGACCTTACGCTCACGAGCAAAAAGCGGACCGCTAACCAAGTGGACGACATGATTGAAGTGGGGTACCTGGCCCGTCCCCTCTCCGTTCGCGTGGGGAAGCTTCGCATAACGACCGTATACCGGGTGTGCCCGATGAAGGATTACGATGTGATCCTCGGTCGTGACTTCCTCCACAAGTACAACCCCGTCGTCAATTGGGAGGCGCGCACCGTCTCAGTCAAGCTCGGAGACAAGGAGTATCCCCTACCTACGTGGTCCGAGGAAGAGGCCGCGGAGGAGAAAACTTGTGAGGAGGAAGCGCCGCATCAGTTGGTGCCTCGCAAAGAGGAATCGGTGCCTATGATGCTAAACTTAGTGCAGCTCAAGCGCGCGATTCGGAAAAAGGAGCAGATTTTTCTGGCGTTCGTGCGAGACATGGAGGACGATTTCGACGAACCAGAGGACGTGGCGCCTGCTGTGGCATATGGGGCGACTCGTAAGCAGCCGGGGGTCCAAGGCAAGTTTGCCGCGGTGCCCGAGGGGCTTTGGAAGGTGTGTACGGAGTTTGAGGACGTGTTCCCCGACACCCTCCCGGCGGGTCTGCCACCAAAGCGGGACGTGGACCATCGCATCGACCTCAAACCTGGAGCACGCCCGCCTTTTCGTGCAACGTACCGCATGAGCGACGCGCAGCTGCAGGAGCTCAAGAAGCAGCTGACCGAGATGACGGAGCAGGGCTTCATCCGCCCCTCCTCGTCTCCTTACGCTGCACCTGTCTTGTTTGTGCAGAAAAAGACAGGGGAGATGCGCATGTGCGTGGACTACCGGGCGTTGAACGAGTTGACCATCAAGAACCGGTACCCGCTTCCACGAGCTGAGGAGCTTTTTGACCAGCTCCGTGTGGCTCGCTTCTTTACAAAGATCGACCTCCGTTCCGGCTACCACCAGATCCGCATCGCAGCAGATGATATGGAAAAGACGGCCTTCCGCACCCGCTATGGTCACTACGAGTTCCTCGTGATGCCTTTCGGGTTGACCAATGCACCGGCCACCTTCATGGCGGCAATGAACAACATCTTCAGGCCATACTTGGATGACTTCGTGGTGGTATACCTTGACGACATCTTGGTGTATAGCAGGACAGCGGAGGAACATGAGGAGCATGTGAAGAAGGTCCTCGAGATTTTGAGGAAGGAGAAATGTTTTGCAAAACTCTCTAAGTGTGAGTTCACGGTGGGGAAAGTTGAATTCCTTGGACACATAATTGGCAATGGACAGATTGCCATGGACCCGCGCAAGGTGTCGGCCGTGCAAGAGTGGCCAAAGTTACGTAGTGTGCATGATGTGCAAGTGTTCCTTGGTTTTTGCAACTACTATCGCAGGTTTATCCTTGGCTACGCGGGAGTGTCAGCGCCACTCTCCAATATCACTCGCAAGGATCGCAAGTGGAGTTGGGGAGTTAGCGAAGAAGAAGCCTTTGAGAATCTCAAAAGAGCTCTGACCTCCGCGCCGGCCTTGCACTTGGCCGACAGCGGCCGTGAGTTTGAAATGGCGACGGATGCATCGGACCTGGCCATTGGTGGGATCCTTTTGCAGGACTTTGGCAACGGGTCGCAGCCGGTCGCCTACTACTGGCGCAAGTTGCGCGGGGCGGAGCTGAACTACGCCACCCATGACAAGGAGATGCTCGCTGTGGTCGCAGCCTTCAAGAACTGGCAGTGCTACCTCGAGGCGCGGAAATGCACGGTCTACACCGACCACCACGCGTTGAAGTACTTCAAGACACAGCCAAACCTGAGTCGGCGGCAAGCGCGTTGGGTGGAGTACCTCAAGTCACACTTTGACTACAAGATCGTGTACCGGCCGGGTCGCATCAACCCAGCCGACGCACTCTCACGGCGACCGGACCTGATGATGCGTGTCGCGTCTCTCACCATCCACGAGGATGCCTTCCTTGTGAAGCTCTTCATGGAGGGATACGAGGTGCATGGGGAGTACGAAGCTCGGAGATTTTTCTTCGAGGCACCGTATTGGCGACGGCGTGGCACGCAACAGGTGGTGGTTCCCGCGGTGCCCGCGCTTCGGCGCCTGATTTTGGAGGAGTGCCATGACAGTGGCCCGAGCGGTCACTTCTCCGTCGATAAATCATTGAAGACGGTGGCTCGCTTCTTTTGGTGGCCCACCATGTCGTCGGAGGTGGCTGAATTCTGCCGGAGTTGTGACATGTGCCAACGCCACAAGGCACGGAGGACGAAGACCCCGGGTCTCCTCCAACCCTTGCCCATCCCCGAGCAGCCGTGGAAAGACATCTCCATGGATTTCATCACGGGTTTTCCCACGACAGCGACAGGCCACAATGCGGTGTTGGTGGTGGTGGATCGCTTCAGTAAGATGTTGCACTTCATTGCAACGCGTGATACGGTGAGCACGGAAGGCACGGCTCGGCTGTTCCTCGAGCACGTGGTGCATCTTCATGGCGTGCCGTGGTCCACTGTGAGCGACCGTGACCCGCATTTCACAAGCAAGTTCTGGCGAGAACTCATGGAGCGGTACGGCAGCAAGGTGCAGCTGTCGACCAGTTTTCATCCCCAAACTGACGGGTAAACGGAGCGGACGAACCAGACGTTGGAGCAGCTCCTCCGTATAGTGGGTGATCCGGACGAGACGGCGTGGGACCAGCGGTTGCCGGTCGCTGAACTGGCGTACAACTCCGCCACATCCGCCCCCACCGGCAAGGCGCCATTTGAGGTGGTGAACGGGACAGTGCCCGCCACGCCCCTCAGTTTGCACGTTGCAAG
This sequence comes from Penium margaritaceum, assembly GCA_023375785.1. Lineage (NCBI taxonomy): Eukaryota > Viridiplantae > Streptophyta > Zygnematophyceae > Desmidiales > Peniaceae > Penium > Penium margaritaceum. The sequence goes on from SZWC01000398.1 coordinate 385,763, forward strand.
CAACCTGCCCGCGGTGGAGTCTACCACACGTGACTTCGCGCAGATTTGGGTGGCAACGCGGCATGCATTGGCAAAGGCGCAAGCGCAAAAGAAAGTGCAAGCGGACCGCCGACGTGCAGATGCAACGCTCAAGGTCGGTGACTGCGTGCTTCTCAACAGCGCGCATGTCAAGCTTCGCGGGGTCCGGTCGGACAAGTTGAAACCCCGGTGGCTTGGTCCGTTCGAGGTGCTCGAAATGCGGACACCCGTCGTGGCGCGGTTGGCTCTCCCGCCTTCCATGCCAGTCCACGACGTGTTCCACATCTCCAAACTCAAGCTCTACCATGATCCGGCCGAGCACTTTCTTGGCCGCAGTTCTGAGCCTCCCCCTCCGGTGGTGATCGAGGGCGAGCAAGAGTTTGAGGTGGAGGCCATCCTTGACCACCGTCGCCGTGGCCGTGGATGGGAGTACCTAGTCAAGTGGAAGGGCTACGATGCGGCCCACAACTCATGGAAGCCTGCCCNCCGTGGTGGCGCGGTTGGCTCTCCCGCCTTCCATGCCAGTCCACGACGTGTTCCACATCTCCAAACTCAAGCTCTACCATGATCCGGCCGAGCACTTTCTTGGCCGCAGTTCTGAGCCTCCCCCTCCGGTGGTGATCGAGGGCGAGCAAGAGTTTGAGGTGGAGGCCATCCTTGACCACCGTCGCCGTGGCCGTGGATGGGAGTACCTAGTCAAGTGGAAGGGCTACGATGCGGCCCACAACTCATGGAAGCCTGCCCGCAACTTCAACATTGGCGGGGTGAATGCCATCCTTCGGGAGTATCAAGAGCGAACCGGGGCGGCTCGCTCCTAAAGGGGGGGGGGGTAGTGTAAGCCGGACAGTGCCAACGGCACTGATCACGGCTTGAAGCTTCCTTCAATGTGTGATCTGACTATGGATTTGGAATCTACAGGAAAAACCGTGCGAGATCGACCCAAGAACAGGGTCGATCCATCAAGAATTGAGGAAGTTACGCCCGGCCGAAGGTTGGACCGGCCGAGGGGAAAACAGGTGACGGGAATTCATCCCCAAGGACCAAGGCTCGACCCTCGGAAGACCCAACAAGGCCGAAGCGCGCCTTGAGGCCCGGATAGTCAATGAATCAAGGAGTGCTGCCAGCGGCAGATTGCCGTGGTTCAAGGAAGCGGCCATATCTCGGCCGTTCCTCCACGGAATGATGCAATTCTTGGTGCGTTAGAAAGCTGGGAAGATGAGCTACGTGATGCTTGGGCAATAACGCTCATCCCAGGCCCATACGGAGCCGCGCACGGCCCGGCGACCTCGGGTCGCCTAGGATGTGTCATCATGTACATATAGTCTTGTATGTTAACACTTGAATAACAAGTACAGTTTACTCCCACTGTGCCACACGTGTTCCCGTGCTCCCCCAAGACGACCCTACGCTTCCGCAACCCCAGGACGGTGTGCACCGGCCTCCCCTTGGTCGCCGTTGCTGCTGGTTGGTGTCTACACCATCCGGTTGTGGCTAGCACACCGCGCCCGGTTCACACTCCTCCCTCCGGCGATGCGCTCAGCTCCATCAGCAGACATCCTCGGTGGTCGGGCCGCCGGCGGTCACTGCCACTGCAGATGCTGTCTGCATGCACCTAGCATTGTTTCTGGTTGTGGCATTGCGTCAGTAGCATCATGCTATGCCTAGGGTCCATGTCTCCTGCTGTGTGGCCCTGTTTGGCATCACTGACTGTCGTAGGCACTGGCTGGGTTCGGTCAGCCATAACTCTTTGCTGCTATTTTCTAGCTGATTCTGACCGCACGACAGCGTTCGCAGCGTCGGTATTACGGTATGGTCCAGTTTTCATGCAAAACGGACGACGCCCGGGTTTTGGACTGTCGGGCGTCTGGCAGGGCTCACCGAGAAAACCCTGCCTGCCAGAAAATAGGTCTAGGACTATTTTCTGATTGGCTGGTTAGCTGAGAAACAAGTTCTACACTAGTGGGGGAGAGCTAGAACTTGGAGGGGTCTCCCATTGTTGCTCATTTTTCATTCCTAATCAGTCACTTTCAGTTTTCAGCTGCTTTCTGGCGCTAAACACTGGCACGCGCGTTTCTGAGTAACAAACCCAGAGCTTCAGAACTTAGACTCTAGAGCAGAAAACTGAGGGGGCAGCAGACTTAAGCAACAAGTGTGGAAGCCCGCACGCTGCATCAAGAACGCTGCTGCCCCAACTTGCTGCCTAGCATTTCCAGCTTGGTATCAGAGCCAGAACGTAGCAGCAGCAGTAGAAGACTGGCATACAGGTGCCAGACAACGCCGGCGGACCCCCATACGCACCAGTGCAGGGGAAATGCTGCCGGATTGTTTCCGGCAGCATTGACCCGCCTGGTGGCGGCGTCAGATTTTTTCCACGGCCAATGGCCCAGGGGAAATGCTGCCGAAAATTTTAAGCAGCACTGACCCCCACGTGTGACGCGAGGAGGTGAGCGCCAGGCCGCGTCCAACACCTGCGGGCAATGACGCACGCTGCAACGTCACCCAGGTGCAATGAATGGCACCAGCAATTAATAGCAGCAGTCTACAGCAGCAGCAGCCGCAGGCAACGGCAGAGGTAGTGGCAGCAGCAGCCAGCAGCTGCGTGCAGCAGCAGCAGCAAGCAGAAGCAGCAGCTTGTAGCAGCCCGCAGCAGCAGCAGTCCACAACATCAGCTCACAGAAACAGCAGCCTACAGCAGCCCACAGCAGCAGCCCGAAGCAGCAGCCCGCAGTAGTAGCGAGCAGCAGCAGCAGCAAGTAGCAGCTGTAGCAGCGAGTAGCAACAGCTGCAGGCTGCAACAGCCGTAGCAGCAAGCCACAGCAGTAGCCAGCAGCAACAAAGCAGTAGCAGCAGCAACAACGAGCTTCTGCCGGCAGCAGCCAGTAGTGGCTGTTGCTGCTCGCAACCTGCAGCGCGCCGTGAGCGACGGGCTGTGGGCAGCGAGCCCGCTGCTCGCAGCAAACAGCGGGCTCACTGCCGGCTGCCCACAGCGAGCTGCTGAGCCCTCTGTGATAGACGAAAGAGAAAAATAAAGGGACAATTGCTTTGTTAGTGACGGGTGCGAAACTTTATTGTCTTAGGTGATTCGACTCGCAACTTATTTACAATACTAGTTCATCACAAAACTTATTTGCAGTCAGTAGCCCCAGTCTCCGCGGGGCCGCTCCGCTCTTTTTCAACGGCCAATTTGAAATCAACCTTCTGGCCGCGAACTTCCACAGAAGATTTTTCTTAGTCCAAACATGTTCTAGTGAAGAACTATATGTCAGAATCATACGACAAAACCATTTTGCACAGAGACCATACCTCGATCTAGGTCTATATAATAAGAAATGTTGCCTCATCAGAAAAAAAAACGAATCACGCCTCAAATTAAGTGATGAATATAAAATAAATAAAAATAAAAAATAATAATATTTTTCATTTCATTATGAGTCTACAAGAAGTTTCAATGATTGTGTAGCTTGAACGATAATGTCTGAAGAATCAAATAAAAATAAAATGATTTTTTATTCATTATCTAATAATAAATATGAGTTTAATGAACATGACATGACATGCCACTTAAAAATAAAAAATTGCCCCCTCATCAAATTTAAGAATTATTAAATAGTAAATTAATGGACAATTCTATTTGTTTATGTTGAAAAAAGTAAAATTTCTGTTTCAAATTTGTTTTCAATATGGAGGAATTTCAAAGATTTTGTTCATGTTGACAAAAACATAAGAAGGAAGAAATAATGCAAACATTTATATCAATGATAGAAAGTTTGTGATGTCTCATAAAAATAACAGTGCTATGGTTATGAATTCTGTATAAATGATGAAATTGAAAACATTTATCAATTTTCTTTTATATTTCATTCCTTTGAGGAAATTTTAAACCCAGATGAAAACTATTATGAGGTTGGTTTAAGAATTTTAATATCCACAAACATGTAATTTAATTCTATTTCAAGTTTTTAAGACCCTACACTATGCCATTCATGGAAAGATTCATACTAAAACATCTTGTTTGAAGAGGTTTTTTAATTAATTAATGATATGAAAACTTATAATTAATGAATTTCAAAAGCCTCTCACAATATGATGTTCGAATATTACATTTTTTCATGAAGAACATTAAGTTTGGTCTTAACAACGTAGATTTAAAATTCCACCACATATTTGGGGATATTAAAATTCTTTAACCATCCTTACAAAAGTTTTAACACGGGTTGAAAGTTTTTTTGAAAAGGAATTAAATACAGATAAATATTTCTAGAATATTTAAATTTCATCATTCATCAGGAATCAATGACCATAAAAACGGTATTTTTATGAAACATCTTAAGAATTCTATCCTTAAGATAATGTTTTGCATTATTTCTTTCTTTTCATGTCTTTATAGACATGAAAAAAATCTTTTAATTGCTTCCATGTTGAAAACAAAGTTAAAAGATAAACATTAATCTTTAAAACATGAAAAGATAGAATTTTGTTAATTAATTCACCATTTCATTATTTCGTGACTTTAATGAACGCGCAACAAATTTATTTTAAGTGAATCTTAATTTCACGATTTTTCCAATACTTTTTATTCGTAGAAGTGTGAAAAAAAATTATAGTGCTTTTATTTGATTCTTTATACACTATCATTCAAGCTAAAAAATCATTGAAACTTCCCCTAGAATTATAATGAAATGAAAAATATTTTTCTTTTTTAAATTTATTTAATTTTTTATTTATCACTGAAATTGATGCGTGATTCGCTTCTTTCTGATGAGGCAAAATGTCTTGTTAGATAGACCTAAATTGAGGTATGGTGTCTGCAAAAAGTTTTTGTCGCATGATTTAGACATAATTATCCACTATAACACGTTCAGACTAGGAAAGATCTTCTGTCTAAGTTCGAGGCCAGAAGAACGATTTCAAATTGGTCGGTTAAAAAAATTGGAGCGACCCCGCGGAGACCGGGGTTACTTACTACAAATAAGTTTTGTCATGAACCAGTATTGTTAATAAGTTGCGAGCCGAATCACCTAAGACAATAAAGTTTCGCACTCGTAGCTAACGAAGTAATTGACCCTTAAAAAAAACAGGAAGAAAAAATCCTCCACCCCACCAGTTTCTCTGCCGCGGCTGCTGCAGCTGCCATAGCTGCTGCAGCAGCTATAGCAGCTGCAGCAGCCCGTAGTAGTAGCAACAGCAGTTGCTGCTGTAACTATAGTCGTAGCAGTAGTAGTAGTAGCAGCAGCAGCAGCAGCAGCAGCAGTAGTAGCAGCAGCAGCAGCAGTAGCAGCAGCAATAGCAGCAGCAGCAATAACAAATGCAGCAGCAGCAACCCCTGGCGTCGTTGGCGGCAACCCTGACCCCCTAGCTGCTCTTCAGCAACAGCTCGCCGCCTTGACGCAACAGCTTGCAGCGCTGCAGCCATTGGCCTCTTAGATTGCCACCTGTGCGTCGCCGCCATTCATCCCTCCAGGGCACACCAGCCCAGCTGTGTCTGCTGCCACGCACTACCTGGCACAATAGCAGACTCAACGCCAGCGGCAGACCGTGACCTCCGTCCTTGGCCCCACTCTGGACGCCGGTCGCAGGCAGAAGGACTTTGAGACGCCGCCGCCGCCGCTTCAGGTGGGCGAGCAGTTCTAGAGCAAGGAGCTTAGCTTCGCAGGGTGAGGGCCTGTGGGCATACTACACCCTCTCGTATGACACCACCGTGGCTGACCAGTTGTATGATGCCGGTCGTGCCGTACGTGCTCTAGTCCCTCTTGCCTCTCCGGCTTCCCGCCTCGCCCTAGAGCTGTTCCTCGGCGACTTCACCGCTGGCGCCACCCCAGACCCTGCTGCCGCGTGGCACGTCCTCACTCGTCCCCATCGCCTGTCCAGCGAGGCTGAGACCAGCCGCCTACTGCGGGAGTTCAACTCCATGCACATGGGGGAGACCGAGAAGGTCACCACCAACTGGCAGCGGGCAGAGGACATTATTCGTCACCTCGGCACCTCTGCCCCACCCCCTCTGGCCGCGCTCCTCACCATCAAGCGCGGTGTCACCGACACGTACGTGGACGTCTTCGTGCACTACTCTCACGACGTCCTCTCCACCATGGCGGCCTAGGGCACCCTCATGCCCTGGGCATACAAGCTCTTCCTCCGGATTGAGGAAGCTCGTCTGGAGTCCCGACCCCAGCACACAGAGGCTCTCGCCTCCCCTGTCGTCGCCTCCGTGACCTTCGCCTACCCCGTCGTAGCTACCTCATCGTCGTCGGGGAAGAAGAAGCGTCGGAACAAGAAAGGCAAGGGTCAGCAGCAGCAGCAGCTGTCAATTGGGTCCAGCAGTGGCGGCTCGGTCTGCCACAACTGTGGCCAGCCCGGGCACGGGTGGTACACGTGCCCTCTACCAATGGACGAGGCGCACGTCATCGCCACCATGCGTCGCCAGCGGGAGCGCCGTCTTGCCTCTGCCACCATATCTGTCGCCAGGTCTGACTCCTCGGCCTCGTCGAGCAGCTCCACCACTCCGGCCGCTTCGGCAGTCCAGCCGACACCAACGCCGCAACTGCACCATTCGCAGCCGTCGGCGCCTCTGTTTCCTTTGCCAACACAGTCCTCCTCCTACCCGGGCTCCAGTACTGTCACTCTGTACTCAGTCTACACCCTCGGGCCGTCCTCCGGTGAGTGACAACTGGAGCAGTCCATTGCGCTCCAGCTCGGCCTGCCTCGCACTCCTCCCTAGGCAAGTGCGAGTTGCATCACCTCCTGCTCTCCTGCCCATTTCTGCATGACTGAGACTGAGCTGCGGTTGTGTCCCGTTTCCTCGTCTGTCTCATCGTCTCCCATGGTCTCCTCTACCCCTTTCCATGACGATGTTGCGTGGCTTGACGATTGGCTGTCTTAGTTCGCGCCTCCTTCCACTGCGTCCGTGTCCCTTGCTTGCTACCATGTGACCGTTAGCGATCTGGCGACCCCGGTCCAGGACCCTGCTGAGACCTGGATCATCGACTCCAGAGCCACGCATCACATGATGGCCTCTCGTGAGGCCTTTAGTATGCTCGGTCCTGTAGGCGATGTATTCGGTGTCCGGACGGGCTCCGGACAGGTGTTGCCTGCCCGTGGTGTTGGCGTCATTCGTTTCCGTGGTCCTGCCGGTGACGTCTTTCTCACCGATGTCCTTTTCGTCCCAGGTCTCGAGCTCGGCCTCCTGTCCTTCACTACCCTTGACCGCATGAGCATGGACGTTGTGCACTCGCGTGGTGTTGGCACTGTGTCGTTGCGTCCGTCTGGTCTTGTTGTACTGCACGCCACCGCCCGTGGCAACAAGTGGCATGTACCTCACCTCTCCTCCTCTCCTTCCGTCTCCTTCCCGTCGGCCGCCACAGGCCATGTGTTTGTCACCAGCACGCTCTCTCCTCGGCACACCCCCTTCTTGCACCTCCGCCTTTGCCATGTCCACTCTACCGCCGTAGACAGCATACTCTGCACCCAGCCGGGCAAGGGCCTTCACCCGGAGACTTTCCCTCTCCCGTGCCCCACCGAGTGCATTGATTGCGCTCAAGGGAAGATGCACCGGTCCACGTACTCTTTGTCTTCCTCTCGTAAATCCGCCCCTCTCGATCTCTTCCATTCGGATGTCATGGGTCCTCTCCACACCGAGCATGGCCGCTATGTCCTCACCCTCACTGACGACTTATCTCGCTACCGCTGGGTCTTCTGCCTTCGGTAGAAGAGCGATGTCGCCCGAGCCATCCAGGAATGGATTTTCCTTACGGAGCGCGAGTGTGGCCGCTCTCTTTGCCGCTTTTGCTTCGATCGCGGTGGTGATTACATGGGTGAGACCACGACCTTTCTCGCCTCCTGCGGGATCCACCATGAGACGTCTGCACCCTACACGCCTGCCCAGAACGGTGTCTCCGAATGGTGGAACCGTACCATGGCCGATGCCGTCCGCACCATGCGGGTCGAGTCAGGTCTCTCCGATGGCTTTTATTTAGAAGCCATGACCTACATGAACTGGGTCTGGAACCGGATCCCCCACGGTCCCCTTCCCCTCTAGTCCACGCCGTACCAGCATTGGTGCGGTCAGCGCACTGACCTCCGTCCGGCTCGCGTCTGGGGTTGCGTGACCATTGTGTGGCTGCCCGCCCCGCAGCAAGGTGGCAAGTTCGCCCCCCGCGGACGTCCCTGCACCTTCCTCGGTGTCTCTTGTCAGTCCAAGGCCAGGCACTTCTGGGATCCTTCCCGAAATTGCATCGTCGAGTCCCGCGATGCCCTCTTCTTCGAGGACCTGTTTCCTTGTGACCTCATTCGCTCCGGCTCGTCCGTGTCTATCCCGTCACGTGGGGGAGTGGTGAATCCGTCCTCCGTCCTGCCTCTTCCGGGTGACACATCCCTCAGTCCCTCTGAGCCGGCAGTCCCAGTCGCGTCCGCTGGTCACTCCGGGCCGGCAGTCCCAGTCGTGACCGCTGGCCCCTCCGGACCAGCAGTCCAAGTCGCGTCCGCTGGTCCCTCCGGGCCGGCAGCCCCAGTCGCGATAACTGGCCCCTCTGGACTAGCAACCCCAGTCACGTCCACTAGCCCCTCCGAGCCGGCTGCCCCAGTCGCGTCCACTGGCCCCTCCGGGCCAGCAGCTCGAGTCGCGTTCACTGGCCCCTCCGGGCCGGCAGCCCCAGTCGCGTCCACTGACCCCTCCGAGCCGGCAGCCCCAGTCGCGTCCACTGGCCCCTCCGAGCCGGCAGCCCCAGTCGCATCCACTGGCCCCTCCGGGCCGGCAGCCCCAGTCGCGTCCACTGGCCCCTCCGGGCCAGCAGCCCCAGTCGCGTCCACTGGCCCCTCTCGGGCAACAACCCCAGTTGCACCCGCTGGCCCCTCCGGGCTAGCAGCCTCGGTTGCATCTGACGGCCCCTCTGGGCCAGCAGCCCTGTCCGTCTCCGTTGGCCTGTCGGACTCAGTGCCATCGCCTGCGCTGCCACGCTACACACTTGGCCCAGGGGGCAGCCTCCGACCCAAGCCATCGGTGAGAGCGTAGACCATCGTACCGCACTCCGTGGCGCCTCGACCCCCCATGGCTCCACGTGTCTCTTCCACTCCCACGGTCGTGAGTGGGGATCCTGGCACCAAGGCCCTCGGCTTGACCACCTCGGCCATCATTGCAGACCTTCACCCGGGCTCCGCACTGGGCTACGCCATGCTTCATCACGTGCATCGGCACGCTGTCGTGGTTGCACTCGTGCACATCCCACCTGGGGCTCGAGATGCACACGCTCTCTCAGTCTGCTCCACAGCACGCCCGGAGGACCCAGCCACCCTACGCGAGGCGCGAGCCTCTCCTGAGGCCGCACACTAGGACGCTGCCTGCGCCGATGAGCTCGCCGTCATCCGACAGCACCACGTGTACAACCTTGTCGACCTTCCTCCAGGTCGGAAGGCCATCGGCGCCAAGTGGGTCTTCCGGCGCAAGTGGAAGTCTGACGGGTCCTTGGACAAGTACGAGGCCCGCCTTACAGCCAAGGGGTTTGCCCAGATTTATGGGGTCGATTACAACTAGATCTTTGCCCCAGTTGGCCGGTTCTCCCCTAGCCGGGCGCTCTTTAGCCTGGTCGCCCAGCATGGGTGGGAGTTGCATAAGATGGATGTGAGCAACGCGTTTCTCTGTGGCTCACTGGAGGGTGAGGAGCTCTACATGGTGCAGTCCCCAGGCTTCGACGATTGCACTGGGAGAGTCTGGTGGCTGCGTTAGGCCGTCTATGGCCTGAAACAGTCGCCTCTGTGCTAGAACCAGGAGATCAGCAGCACACTCCTTCGCGGTAGGCTACAGTGCAGCACCACTGACCCCGCACTGTTTGTTAGTCTGTGAGGCCAGACCTTCGCTATTGTTCTGGTTTACTTTGACGATCTCCTCATTGCGTCGCCAGACACGGCTGCCATCCAGCGTGTCAAGGACTTGCTACACGCCACCTACCAGATAAAGGATCTCGGATCGGCTAGAGTCTTCCTAGGCATGGAGATCGAGCATGATCGCTCCCAGGGGGTCCTGCACATCCACTAGGCTACCTATGTGTAGACTCTGTCCACCCGCTTTGTGGAGGACCTGCCACTCGTGCCGAGCCCATCTTCACCCATGTCAACTGATGGCCAGGTGAAGCTGAAGAGTCTTGACCCAGCTGTTGTTGGGGAGCCTGTCGATGTGACCACGTACCTGCGAGTCATCGGGTCACTGATGTTCCTGGCGACGACGACGCGTCTAGACATCACGTTCACTGTCAACCTTCTGGCCCAGTTTTCTCAGGAGCCGCGTCACCTCCACTACGAGGCAGCAACCCGAGTACTGTGCTATGTCGTCTCGACTCCTCGGCGAGGTCTCATGTTCCGCCGCCAGCCGTCTGTTGTCGCGGTGGGCTACACCGACAGTGACTGGGCCGACAGTCTTGATGGTAAGAGTCGCAAAGGATGGATCTTTCTGATTGGCGACACGGCTGTGTCCTGGCACAGTGGCAAGTAGAGGTGCATTGCACGCAGCACTGCTGAGGCTGAGTACGTTGCGCTTGGCTCAGGCGCGTGTGAGAGTGTGTGGTTGCGTCGTCTGTTGTCCGAGTTGTGAGAGTCTGTCGCATCCATCACACTGCATTGTGACAATGAGAGTGCCATGGCCATTGCCGACAATGACGGCGTGCATCACACACGCACAAAGCACATCAACATTGAGTATCACTATGTGCGTTCGTTGTTGCATGACGACAGCATCAGCATCATGTGGGTTGAGACAACACGGCAGTTGGATGACTTCTTGACCAAGGAAGTCAAGCGCGACTCGTGCAAGAAGGCTGTGAGTTCGGTCGGCGTGCGTCCGTGAGTGGCTCTCTTTGTCCCTGCCTGCGTTTGTGCGTGGCCTGGGGGAGTCTGGTCGTTGACCGTGTCTCTGCCCGCACATGTGCACTACGCCTTTAAGTCATGGGGGAGTGCTGGTTTTTGTGCATCTCTCATTGTACTCTGTTGTGTCCTCTCGAATTGTGTACATCGGCGTGCAAATGAATGACGGCGAGACTCGACACTGCTGGAGTGTCGCTCGGTGGAGCCGACACATGCTAAGGCCCACTCACCGTTCGCTGGAGCCTCCTCCCTCCGGCGATGTGCTCAGCTCCATCGGCAGGCCTCCTCGGCGGTCGGGCCGCCGGCGGTCACTGCCACTGAAAATGCTGTCTGCATGCACCCAGCACTGTTTCTGGTTGTGGCATTGTGTCTGCAGCATTATGCTGTGCCTATGGTCCATGTCTCCTGCTGTGTGGCCCTGTTTGGCATCACTGACTGTCGTAGGCACTCCCTGGGTTCGGGTAGCCATAACTCTTTGCTGTTATTTTCTAGCTGATTATGACCGCACGACTGCGTTTGCAGCGTCGGTACTATGGTTGTTGGTTTTCGTGCATCTCTCATTGTACTCTGTTGTGTCCTCCCGGCTTGTGTACATCGGCATGTAGATGACTGAATGCGAGACTTGACGCCGTTGGAGTATCGCTCGGTGGAGCCGACGCACGCTGAGGCCCACTCATCCTTCGCTCAAGCCTCCTCCCTCTGGCGATGCGCTCAGCTTCATCGGCAGGCCTCCTCGGCGGTCGGGCCACCGGCGGTCACTGCCACTACAGATGCTGTCTGCATGCACCTAGCATTGTGTCTGGCTGTGGCATTGCGTCCACAGCATCATGCGATGCCTAGGGTCCATGTCTCCTGCTGTATGGCCCTGTTTGGGATCGTTGACTGTCGTAGGCACTGCATGGGTTCGGACAGCCATAACTCCTTACTACTATTTTTCTAGCTGATTCTGACCACACGACTGCGTTTGCAGCGTCGGTTTTATGGTATGGTCCAGTTTTCAGGCAAAACGGACGACGCCCGGGTTTTGCGCTGTCGGGCGTGTGGCAGGGCTCACCGAGAAAACCCTGCCTGCCAGAAAATAGGTCTAGGACTATTTTCTGATTGGCTGGTTAGCTGAGTAACAAGTTCTACACTAGTGGGGGGGATGTAGTTACCTGGAAACTTCCTTGGCTGAGTGTGTGAGAGCAAGCAATCATGTGGGAGAACCACACGATGCCATGGATGTGGAAAGCTTGCCTTCATTAGCTTGGGCACAACCAAAAAGACAAAAAGAGTGGGGGGGAGAGCGAGCGAGACTTAACAACCGGTGAGTGTGCACTCGCCACGGACATCACACCCAAGCGAGCCACACCGCCACCCGGGGGTCGAGCCCGACCGCTCGGCATAAAACCGAATGGTGGCTACTCACCAATACACGGGCGAACCCGGCATGGTGGCCCCCTAAGGATCAGCACCCGGGTAATACAGCTCCCCCACACAACACTCAAGGCTAAGCAACATGATGCAGGGCACGGCAGGAAAATGTACGGGCCCTAGCATCAACCGCATCACAACATCATAGAGAATTATGGAGAGTCAGACAATGGCCACGCGTGTGTCAAGAGACGCCCCGGTGTCAAGCAATAGCACATGAGGTCGTTGGCTTCTGACAGAGCTGACATGGCCGTTGTCACTCAATCTGTACAAGTGTGTGTATAGTGTGTGGAGGCAAGAGGGCACAGAGTTGTGAGTGGTCAACGAACTTCAACACTCCCCCATGACCCGCAGACAACCAACTCACACACATGGAAGCACCACAAGAGGAATCACGAGAGGTGATAGAGACATACAGGACACAATCAGCCTGGATCATGTGGACAGACGAGACCAACAGAGTGAATAGCACTTTTGAACACATTACGACTAAGAGCCTTTGTGAGGAAGTCAGCTCTCTGAGACCGTGTATCCACCCAAGCGACCTGGACAATGCCAGCAGCAATGCACTCGCGAAAAAAATGGTGCTCCACATTGATGTGCTTGGTGCGTGAATGATGCATACCTCTGTTTTCAGCAATGGCCTTTGTGCTTTGGTTGTCACATTGCAGAGTGATGCAACGGATGGGTACACACAGTTGCTGCAGCAGACGACACAGCCAGACAGCCTCACACGTGCCTGCACCAAGAGCAACATACTCAACCTCAGCGGTGCTGCAAGCAACACACCCTTGTTTGCCACTTTTCCAAGAGACTGCAGTGCCACCGACAAGAAAGATGTAGCCTGTTTGACTGCGAGCATCAGAGTTGTGCGCCCAGTCACTGTCTGTGAAGCTGTCAACCACGACTGAAGGCTATGCACGAAAGTACAGCTCGATGCGGGAGGTGGAGAGAGCGTAGCACACTACCCGCAATGCCGCCTCAAGATGGCGCTCACGGGGACACTGGGAGAACTGGGAAACATAGTTCACGGCAAATGCCACATCAGCACGAGTGGTTGTGGCAAGGTACATCCAAGAGCCAATGACGTGAAGATAATCGGTCACATCGACCGTCTCCCCCAGTGTGGACACTTCCCGAGACTTCAGTAAGGACAGACCAGCGGCTGTCATGGGAGTGGACGCGGTGGGGATGGATGTGAGGAGCGGAGCAAATTGCTCCCCCAGGCTGCGTACGTATGCAGCCTGGTGGACGTGTAAGGTGCGGCGCTCCCGGTCTCACTCCAACTCCATGCCAAGAAAGACTCGAGCCAGACCAAAATCCTTCATCTTGTATGTCGCCTGAAGCAGAGCCTTGGCTGCCGCGACGGAGGCGGCGTCAGGAGAGGCAATGAGGAGATCATCTATGTACACAAGGATGGCGACAAGTGGCTTGGTGGGTCCACTCAGGAACAGTGCGGGGTCCACAGTGCTCCGTTTGTAACCTCCCTTTTCAAGGGTAGCTGTGATCTCTTGGTTCTAACATCGTGGGGACTGCTTCAGGCCATAGAGGGCCTTGCGCAAGCGCCATACCCGGTTCGTTCCATGTGAGAAGCCAGGCGGCTGTACCATATAGATCTCCCCATCCAGCCTACCGTGGAGGAAGGCATTGTTGACATCCATCTGCTCAAGCTCCCAGTCATGTTGAGCAACCAGGCCCAAGAGAGCCCTGGCCGTGGTGTAGCGACCAACTGGGGCAAAGGTCTCGTCAAAGTCGATACCAGGGATCTAAGAGAACCCTTTTGCGGTGAGACGTGCCTTGTATCGTTCAACTGTGTTTTCAGGGTTCAGTTTGCGACGATACACCCACTTGGCCGCAACTGCCTTGCGACCCGGTGGGAGGTCGACAAGCTCGTACACACTGTGCTCTGAAAGTGCATCAAGCTCGGCCTTCATGGCCTCTTCCCACAACAATGAGTCGGAGGCCGTGTGTGCTGCCTGTACAGTCAGGGGCTCAGGTGGCAGAGGTGAAAGTCCAGCGACAGCAAAGCATGACGCAACATACCCAGCTACTGATGAGGACAGGGCTGAGTGGAACTCCTCCTCAACAAGGGAGTACCCAAGTGCGGTGCTGGGATGGATGATGGACACTGCAGTGGACAGACCAGAGCTGACAAGACCGAGGGCACGAAGACCAGGGTCAACAGAGACCACTGGATGAGACTGGGAAGGGAGTGCCCGGAGGCGCCCGCCACGAGTGTAGGGCGACACTGGTGGAATGGACGGTGGACGCACGGAAGGGGGAGGAGAATCAGGACGCGGCTGCACAGACGGAGGCGGGGAGGCCGCAGGGTCAGTTGGCGGAGAGAGAACGAGTGGCGAAGAAACAGCGCCAGTTGGGGGCACAGACAATGCAAGCGTGACAGCATCGGGAGACGGCCGGGGAGAAGGCGTGGTCAGAGGAACAGACGACACAGGGGGTGAAGAGGACTGAGAGGGAGATGCGGGCAAGGCCAAACTCGGCTCAGAGGACGAGGCGACAGAGGACGGCGAGGGATGCCCAGAGGGGAGAACAGAAGGCCCAGAGGGAAGAGGACCACCCCCACCCCGAAAAGGCAGAGCGAGAGACGCACCAAGGCGGGGACAGTCGCATTCAAACAGGTGTTCAAAGAAGAGAGCATCACGAGATTCAATGACACGGCTTCGAGAGGGGTCCCAGAAGCGCCACGCTTTGGAGAAGGGCGAGATGCCCAGGAAGAAGCAGAAGACGACCGCGGGGGGACAGCTTGCCATGGCGTTGGTCCGCGGGGACCCACACAGAGGCAAGACACCCCCAGACGTGAGCGAGACGGAGGTCTGCACGCCGACCAGTCCAGCGTTCAAAGGGGGTGACAGAGGAAGAGGACCATGAGGGACACGGTTCCAGACCCAAGTGATGTAGGACATGGCCTCAAAGGCAAAGAGGGGGGGTTGCCCGAAGGCAGAGAGGAGGGAGTGCACACCGTCAGCGAGGGTGCGATTCCAACGCTCAGAGACACCATTCTGCTGAGGGGTGTAGGGAGTGGAGGATTCTACCCTGACACCACGAGAGGACAGGAAACAAGAGATGGGACCAAAGAACTCACCACCGCGATCGCTGCGAAAGACACGTAGGGGCCTGTTACAGGCACGTTCAGCCTGCGGGAGCCAGAGACTCAAGAACGTCAGTGATATCACTCTTGTGGCAAAGGGCAAAGACCCAACGGTAGCAGGAGAAATCATCCGTCAAGCACAGGACATAACGACCAAGGCCTCCAAGAAATTCATGGGGTAACGGGCCCATGACGTCAGTATGCACAAGGTCGAGGGGGTGAGCAGTGGTGGACTCGGAGGTGGAAAAAGGGGAACGGTGCATCTTGCCACTGGCACAGTCAAGACAGGTGGACGTGCAGGGAGGAGCAAACGTCGCAGGGTCGAGGCCAAGGGCAGGCCGAAGGCAAAGAAGGCGCTCTATGGCAGTAGTGTGAATGTGGCAGAGGCGACGATGTAGAAGATCAGTGTGGTCGGGGGACAAGGACAGGGCAACGTGAACGAGAGCAGAGGCAGCGGAAGATGCGGGCAACGTGAGCGGGACACGGAATAGACGATCACATCGCACACCACGAAGAACAACGCGGCCAGACGAGCGCAGAGAGATAGAGGCAAGGCCACGGCTGGAGGAGAAGTCCATGCCCTGATCGTCAAGGGTAGTCACAGAGAGAAGACTGACCTCAAGGTCAGGCACGTACAAGACGTCAGGAAAGTAGACAATGCCACCAGGACCGAAAAAGCGGACAACACCGACACCTTGAACAGGGAGCAGCTGGCCGGAGCCAGTGCGCACAGAGCGAATGGACTGAACAGGACTAAGAGAGACGAAGGAAGAACGTCAGGAAGTCATGTGATGTGTGGCCCCTGAGTCAATGATCCAGAGGCCGGACGAGGCACGAGTGGATGGAAGAACAAGAAAGACAGCAACGGTGCCATGGGCAGTGAGAGAGGACGAGCAACCAAGACGTGTAGGGAGCGTGTGTGACTGCCACTCCTCAACCCAGGCACAATCATCAGGCAAGGCCCCCTGAACACGACCAGAGGAGGCACCACGAAGAGTGATCTCAGACTCACAAACAGACACGCGAGACCGGCCACTCACACTCTCACCTCCCTGGGAGCGAAGATGTAGGAGCTCTGCCAGTCGTCGCTCAAGGGTGCGCTCCTCGTCACGGCGATCAGAGGAGCGATCCGAGGAACGGTCGGAGGAGCGGTCAGAGAACTGCCCGTCATCACCAGACCAGTGGGGTACGTGGTAGTGAGAGGACGGAGGGCCGTAATACGGAGGGCCAGATGGTGGAGGAATCCAACAGGCTGGGTGCTAGAGGTGTCAGGTGAAGAGGGGCAGAGGTTGTGGAAAGTGCTGAGGTAGTGGAGGATGATGAGGAGGAGGTGACTGTCACGGTAGCTGCGGCGGACGAGGCGGTAGCACCGGTGCGTGCCCAGTGGGCTCGCATGGAGGAGGCCAGGCGGGAATCGTCGCGAGGGGCAGGACACTTTGGTGCAGAGTGACCGGGGGCGCCACAGTTCCAACAAGTGACGTCAGCAGTAGTGGGGACCGAGTGCTTACCACCGCGGCCACCCCCACGGCCCTTGCCCCCACGACCGCCGCCACGACTGGATCCACCACCCCCACCCCGGGAGGGGCCCTGAGTAGAGTGCGATACTGCCTGCGATGAAGACGAGAGAGAGGAAGTTGCAGTAGAATAGGAAGGGGAGGAAGTGGTGACAGCAGCCAATGAAGCGCGATGCATGCGCTTGTTCTGCAAGGCATTCCACCAGTCGGTGAGACACGAGGCGGTGAAGTCAAAGAGGGGGTCGATCCCAGATGGGGAATCAGCAGGAACTGATGCAGAGGCAAGGCGCTCAAGCTCTGCCTCAGAGACGTGCAGATACAAGTCAGACAGCTCTGGAATGAGACCAGCAACAATGGAGAGACAAGCGGAGAGAGGACCGGGGGCGGCTGCCAAGGTCGCGCAGCAGGCGCAAGCTGCGCGCCCAATACTCATCTGCTGTCTCATCAGCTCGCATCTGCAAGGTGCTCGCACCGTGATAGCGCTCTGGACAGCGTGCCCAGTCACTGTTTTGCAGCGGCGAACTAGAGCGTATGCGCCGATAGGGTCAGCTGGCGTTCCGCGGATGGGGTCTGCATTGTATGTGCCGATGTCATCGAGAAGACTTTCTGGGCCTGCGTTGATGAGTGCCCGCACAGTGCGAGCAGCCTCTACAGGCTGTGTTACAAACGGTAACTTTGCAGGCGAATAGTACTCCCAGAGGAGCTCACCCTGGACCCACGCACTGAAGCGAGTCTCCCAGGATGAGAATGTGAGCTTGGAGGTGAACTGTGGTGGTGGAGCTTCAAAGTCCTTTTGCCGAGTTGGGGACAGAGAGCGAGCAAAGGCTGCTGCGGAGAGAGAGGGAGAGGAAGAGTTGGCAACAGCGCCACCAAGAGGAGCAGACGAGTCTGCTGAGCCAGATTCTGTGGTGGGTTGAACTGCGGCAAAAGTGGGAATGGCACGCAGTTGCTCAATGACTAGTGTGGCCACTATAGCAGCTAGCTCGTGCTGTGCTTCCTGCCCCCGGTGAAGCTCATCTTCAACTTTGCAGCGCTCTGCTTGCGCCTCACTAAGAGCGGCCTGGAGGGCCTCTATGGTCTCCTCCGGTGCAGGCATGGTGTAAGAGGAAACCTGAAATGAGAGTGGAATGAGAAAAGAGTGCAAGGGAGCAAGGAGTCAGGGGGAATACAAGTCTCACTGAACTAGTGACGCGGGAGAAGGGTGAAGAGCGGTGGGACAACAGCCACGGCCGAGGAGAACTGGACCGCCACCCAGCCTGCGACTGCCACGGTAAGACACAGCAGTCCCGTCACAGTGGCTCCAGCGACTGTAGGAGAGGCCGATGCCACAAGGACGCTGGTGGCAATGGGAGATGTTGCGTCGCGAAGAGCACTGGTAGGCGTCAGTATTGCCATGGCGGTGGATGCTCCGATGGAGCCGATAGAGCTGGAAGTGGCGTCTGCTGCGGTGGAGGCTGCAGTGGCGATAGATGCTGTTGCTGCTGTAATCTGTGTGGCAATGTTGGCGGCAGTAGCTGCTAGCAAAGTGAGAGAGGCAGCTGTCTGTGCGTATGCCTCAGCTGCCCGGCCGACGGCAGTCTGTGCGGGGGCACGGCAGGCCCTGGCCGTTGCTGCGAATGTGGCTGCGGCACCAGCCGCTGCGTCAAGGATAGCGCCTGCCAAACCAATTGAGTCAGTATGCACGGGAAGAACAGGGGTGAAGCCAGGGACTTCGGATGCAGTAGATGCTTCGGCAGATCCTGCTGCGGTAGAAGGAGGAGGAGCAGGAGTAGGTGCAGCTGCAGGTTCAGGAGGTCGAGTGCTGTTGGAGGGTTGCATTCTTGGGGACAATGGCGGTGACGGTGGGAGATCGTCTGGGTTGTAGACTTGGCGATCAATCTCTTCCCTTTCACGCTCTGCTGCGTCGTCAATGTCCTCCTGCCAGTAGGTGTGGTCGAGCATACACACCCACCGGGGAGTGTCGTCGTCGACCGCCAGCGTGAAGGGCCGAGTGAGATACTGCCGCAGTCGGGATGCCCGCAAAAAGCACACCACACGGGCTGCAGGGAAAAAGGGGTACTGATGTGCAAGGAGATGGTGTGGCGCATGATGGAGATGCACCTTATCCGGGTGTCCGCTAAACCGGGCCAGCTGCTACAGGTCGGAGATGTACGTGGCCCACCTGCTTGGCTTGAGGAGAACCGTTGCCGAAAGAGCTGAGGTGTGCTGAGATCTGCAAAGGCTGGCGGTCAGTGGAGTCAATGGCGGCGTGGAACACCCGCAGGCAGTTGCAGCAGTTGCGACCTTGGACTCGTCACGGGCTGTCAGGAGTAGTCGAGAACGACTGAGAGAGACGAGGTCAGGACCCACTAACCGATGGACAAGAATGGCCAGGTGTTAGGTGCTTGAGGCTGGCCGAGAGTGGCCTAGTGTGCTCCGACCAACTGAGGGAGTAAGGAGATTCGCAAGGCGTCGTCCATGGGTGAGAGAACGGACGGTCTGTTGCGGGCGGAGCTCAGACAAGCACCGTGGAGCGGGGTGGAGCTGCAATTCAGCGCCGAGTAGATGAGCAGCGAAGACCCGCTACTGAGGTGAGGTCGGGTGGCCGAGAGTGGCTTGGTTATGCGACGAGGCTAGTGACCAGGATCGAGGAGCGGTGGGAGAGATGTCTCACATGCTCTGACACCAGTAGTTACCTGGAAACTTCCTTGGCTGAGAGTGTGAGAGCAAGCAATCACGTGCTAGAACCACACGATGCCATGGATGCGGAAAGCTTGCCTTCATTAGCTTGGGCACAACCAAAAAGACAAAAAGAGTAGGGGGAGAGCGAGCGAGACTTAACAACCGGTGAGTGTGCACTCGCCACGGGCATCACAACCAAGCGAGCCACACCGCCACCCGGGGGTCGAGCCCGACCGCTCGGCATAAAACCGAACAGTGGCTACTCACCAATACACGGGCGAACCCGGCATGGTGGCCCCCTAAGGATCAGCATCCGGGTAATGCAGCTCCCCCACACAACACTCAAGGCTAAGCAACATGATGCGGGGCACGGCAGGAAAATGTACGGGCCCTAGCATCAACCGTATCACAGCATCATAGAGAATCATGGAGAGTCAGACAATGGCCACGCGTGTGTCAAGAGACGCCCCGGGGTCAAGCAGTAGCATCATGAGGTCGTTGGCTTCTGACAGAGCTGACACGCCCGTTGCTTCCCCAGGTAGAGCCATTGTCACTCAATCTGCACAAGTGTGTGTATAGTGTATGGAGGCAAGAGGGCACAGAGTTGTGAGTGGTCAACGAACTTCAACAGGGGAGCTATAACTTGGAGGGGTCTCCCATTGTTGCTCATTCTTCATTCCTAATCAGTCACTTTCAGTTTTCAGCTGCTTTCTGGCGCTAACACTGGCGCACACATTTCCAAGCCCAGACCTTCCAGACTTGGACTCTAGAGCAGCAGACTGAGGGGACAGCAGACTTAAGCAACGAGCGTGGAAGCCCGCATGCTGCATCAACAACCCCGCTGCCCCAACCTGCTGCCTAGGTTTTCTAGCTATGGTATGGTCCACTTTTCAGGCAAAACGGACGACGCCTGGGTTTTGGGCTGTCGGGCGTCTGGCAGGGCTCACCGAGAAAACCCTGCCTGCCAGAAAATAGGTCTAGGACTATTTTCTGATTGGCTGGTTAGCTGAGTAACAAGTTCTACAGTAGTGGGGGGGAGCTAGAACTTGGAGGGGTCTCCCATTGTTGCTCATTCTTCATTCCTAATCAATCACTTTCAATTTTTAGCTGCTTTCTGGCGCTAACACTGGCGCGCGGGTTTGTGAGTAACAAACCCAGAGCTAGTTGGAAAACCTAGGTTGCAGGTTGGGGCAGCAGCGTTGTTGATGCAGCGTCCGGGCTTCCACGCTCATTGCTTAAGTCAGCTGCCCCCTCAGTCTGCTGCTCTAGAGTCTAAGTATGGAAGCTCTGGGTTTGTTACTCAGAAACGCGCGCGCCAGTGTTAGCGCCAGAAAGCAGCTGAAAACTGAAAGTGACTGATTAGGAATGAAGAAATGAGCAACAATGGGAGACCCCTCGAAGTTCTAGCTCCCCCCCACTAGTGTAGAACTTGTTACTCAGCTAACCAGCCAATCAGAAAATAGTCCTAGACCTATTTTCTGGCAGGCAGGGTTTTCTCGGTGAGCCCTGCCAGACGCCCGACAGCCCAAAACCCAGGCGTCGTCCGTTTTGCCTGAAAACTGGACAATACCATAATACCAACGCTGCGAACGTTGTCGTGCGGTCAGAATCAGCTAGAAAAATAGCAGCAAAGAGTTATGGTTGCCCGAACCCGGGCAGTGCCTACGAAAGTCAGTGACGCCAAGCAGGGCCACACAGCAGGAGACATGGACCCTAGGCATAGCATGACGATGCAGACGCAATGCCACAACCAGAAACAGAGCTGGGTGCATGGAAACATCATCTGCTGTGGCAGTGACCGCCGGCGGCCCGACCGCCGAGGAGGCCTGCCGATGGAGCTGAGCGCATCGCCGTAGGGAGGAGGCTCCAGCGAATGGTGTGTGGGCCTCAGCGCGCGTCGGCTCCACCGAGCGACACTCCAGCAGCGTCGAGTCTCGCCGTCAGTCATCTGCACGCCGATGTACACAAGCCGGGAGGACACAACAGAGTACAATGAGAGATGCACAAAAACCAACACTCCCCCATGACTCACAGGCGTAGTGCACATGTGCGGGCAGAGACACAGTCAACGACCAGACTCCCCCAGACCACGCAGAGATGCAAGCAGGGACAAAGAGAGCAACTCACGGACGCACGCCGACCGAACTCACAGCCTTCTTGAACGAGTCGCACTTCGGTACCTTGGTCAAGAAGTCAGCCAACTGCCGTGCTGTCTCAACCCACACAATGTTGATGCTGCCGTCATGCAACAACAAACGCACATAGTGATACTCAACGTTGATGTGCTTTGTGCATCTGTGATGCACGCCATCATTGTCGGCGATGGCCATGACACTCTCATTGTCACAATGCAACGTGATGGATGCGACAGGCTGACGCAACTCGGACAACAAACGACGCAGCCACACACTCTCACATGCGCCTAAGCCAAGAGCCACGTACTCGGCCTCAGCAGTGCTACGTGCAATGCACCCCTGCTTGCCACTGCGCCAAGACACAGCTGTGCCGCCAATCAAAAAGATCCAGCCTATGCGACTCTTACCGTCCGGACTGCCGGCCCAGTCACTGTCGGTGTATCCCACCGCGACCAAAGACGGCTTACGGCGGAACATGAGACCTCATCGAGGAGTCGAGACGACATAGCATAGTACTCGGATCGCGGCCTCGTAGTGGAGGTGACGCGGCTCCTGAGAAAACTGGGCCAGGAGGTTGGCGGCGAACGCGATGTCTGGGCGCGTCGTCGTCGCCAGGAACATCAGTGACCCGATGACTCGCAGGTACGTGGTCACGTCAACTGGCTCCCCCACAACAGCTGGGTCAGGACTCTTCAGCTTCACCTGGCCATTGGGCGACATGGGTGAGGATGCGCTCGGCACGAGTGGCAGGTCCTCCGCAAAGCGTGTGGACAGAGTCTGTACATAGGCGGCCTGATGGATGTGCACGACGCCCTGGGAGCGATCATGCTCGAGCTCCATGCCCAGGAAGACTCTGGCAGATCCGAGATCCTTCATCTGGTAGGCGGCGTGCAACAATTCCTTGACACGCTGGATGGCAGCCATGTCTGGCGACGCAATGAGGAGATCGTCGAAGTAAACCAGAACAGCGGCGAAAGTCTGGCCTCGCGGACTGACAAACAGTACGGGGTCAGCGGTGCTGCGCTGGAGCTCGTCCCGGAGGAGCGTGCTGTTGATTTCTTGGTTCTAGCACGGAGGCGAGTGCTTCAGGCCATAGAGGGCCTTTCGCAGTCGCCAGACTCTCCCACTGCCGTCGTCGAAGCCTGGGGGCTGCACCATGTAGATCTCCTCACCCTCCAGTGAGCCATGGAGAAACCCGTTGCTCACATCCATCTGATGCAGCTCCCACCCATGCTGGGCGACCAGGCTGAAGAGCGCCCAGCTAGTGGAGAACAGGCCAACTGGGGCAAAGATGTACTCGTAGCCGACCCCAGGAATCTGGGCAAACCCCTTGGCTGTAAGGCGGGCCTTGTACTTGTCCAAGGACCCGTCAGGATTCCACTTACGCTGAAAAACCCACTTGTCGCCGATGGCCTTCCGACCTGGAAGAAAGTCGACAAGGTCATACACATGGTGCTGTCGGATAGCAGCGAGCTCATCGGCGCAGGCAGCGTCCCAGTGTGCGGCCTTAGGAGAGGCTCGTGCCTTGCGCAGGGTGGCTGGGTCCTCGGAGCGTGCTGTGGAATGGACTGAGAGAGCGTGTGCATCTCGAGCCCCTGGTGGGATGCGCGCGAGTGCAGCCACGACAGCGTGCCGATGCTCGTGATGAAGCGTGCCGATGCTCGTGATGAAGCATGACGTAGCCCAGTGCAGAGCCCGGGTGAAGGTCTGCAATGATGGCCGAGGTGGTCAAGCCGAGGGCCTTGGTGCCACGGTCCCCACTCACGACCGTGGGAGTGGAGGAAAAACGTGGAGCCACGGGGGTCGAGGCGCCACGGAGCGTGGTGAAACAGTCTGCGCGCTCACCGACGGTCTGGGTCGGAGGCTGCCGCCTGGGCCACGTGTGTAGCGTGGCAGGGCAGGAGATGGCACTGAGCCTGACGAGCCAATGGAGGCAGACGGGGTTGCTGGTCCAGAGGGGCCAGCGGATGCAACCGGGGCAGCTGGCCCGGATGGGCCAGCGGACGCGACTGGAGCTGCTGGCCCGTAAGGACAAGCGGACACAACTGGAGCTGTCAGTCTGGAGGGACCAGCGGACGCGACTGGGGCTGCCGGCCCTGAGGGACCGGAGGACGCGATTGGGGCTGCCGGCCCGGAGGGACCAGTGGACGCAACTGGGGCTACTGGCCTGGAGGGACTGGCGGGCGCGTCTGGGGCTGCCGAACCGGAGGGGCCAACAGACACGACTGGGTTTGCCTGCCCGGAGGGACCAGCGGACGCGTCCGGGGCTGCCGGCTCGGAGAGACCAGCGGACACGACTGGGGCCGTGGGCCAGGAGGGGCCGGCAGACGCGACTGGGGCTGCCGGCTCAGAGGGACCAGTGGACACGACTGGGACTGCCGGCTCAGAGGGACCAGCGGACGCGACTGGGGCTGTTGGCCTGGAGGGACCAGCAGACACAACTGGGGCTGCCGGCTCAGAGGGACTGGGGGATGTGTCACCCGGAAGTGACAAGACGGAGGACGGACTCACTCCCCCACGCGACGGGATAAACACGGATGAGCCGGAGTGAATGAGGTCGCGAGGAAATAGGTCCTCGAAGAAGAGGGCATCTCGGGACTCGACGATGCAGTGCCGGGAGGGATCCCAGAAGCGCCAGGCCTTGGACTGACGAGAGACACCGAGGAAGGTACAGGGACGTCCGCTGGGGGTGAGCTTGCCGCTCTGCTGCGGGGCGGGCAGCCACACCACGGCCACGCAGCCCCAGACGCGAGCCGGGCGGAGGTCAACGCGCTGACCGCACCAATGCTGGTAAGGCGTTGACTGGCGGGGAAGGGGACCGTGGGGAATCCGCTTCCAGACCCAGGTCATGTAGGCCATGGCTTCAAAGTAGAAGCCATCGCAGAGACCGGACTCGACCCGCATGGTGCGGACGGCGTCGGCCATGGTACGGCTCCACCGTTCGGAGACACCATTCTGGGCGGGCGTGTAGGACGCGGATGTCTCATGGTGTATGCCGCATGAGGCGAGAAAGGTCGTGGCCTCACCCATGTACTCACCACCACGATCGGAGCGAAAGCGGCGAAGAGAGCGGCCACACTCGCGCTCTGCAAGGACAAGCCATTCGTGGATGGTGCGGGCGACATCGCTCTTCTGCCGAAGGCAGAAGACCCAGCGGTAGCGAGAGTAGTCGTCAGTGAGGGTGAGGACATAGCGCCCATGCTCGCTGATGGACTCTGTGGGGAGAGGGCCCATGACGTCTGAATGGACAAGGTCAAGAGGGCGGACGTACGGGAGGAAGACAAAGGGTACGTGGACCGGTGCATCTTCCCCTGAGCGCAATCAATGCATTCAGTGGGGCACGGGAGGGGGAAAGTCTCCGGGTCAAGGCCCTTGGCCGGCTGGGTGCGGAGCATGCTGTCTACGGCGGCAGAGTGGACGTGGCAAAGGCGGCGGTGCCAGAGGCGAGTGTGCGACGGAGAAAGCGTGCTGGTGACAAACACATGGCCTATGGCGGCCGACGGGGAGGAGATGGAAGGGGAGGAGGAAAGACGGGGCACATGCCACAGGTTGCCACGGGCGGTGGCGTGCAGGACTAGGAGACCAGATGGACGCAGCGACACAGTGCCAACACCATACGAGTGCACAACGTCCATGCTCATGCGGTTAAGTGCAGTGACGGACAGGAGGCTGAGCTCGAGACCAGGGACGAAGAGGACATCGGTCAAAAAGACGTCACCGGCAGGACCACGGAAATGAACAACGCCAACACCACGGACAGGCAACACCTGTCCGGAGCCCGTCCGGACACCGGAGACATCGCCTACAGGACCGCGCATACTGAAGGCCTCACAAGAGGCCGTCATGTGATGCGTGGCCCCAGAGTCGATGATCCAGGTGTCAGCGGGGTCCTGGACCGGGGTCGCCAGATCGCTAACGGTCACATGGCAGCAAGCAAGGGACGCGGACACGGTGGAAGGAGGCGTGAACCGAGACTTCCAATCGTCCAGCCACGCAACGTCGTCATAGGAAGGGGTAGAGGAGACCACGGGAGATGATGAGACAGCCGAGGAAACGAGACACGACCGGAGATCAGTCTCAGTCATGCAAGCCGGGGCAGGAGAGCAGGAGGTGATGCAACTCGCACTTCCCTGGGGAGGAGGGCGCGTCAGGCCGAGCTGGAGCGCGATAAATTGCTCCAGCTGACGCTCACGGGAGGACGACCCGGGAGTGTAGACCGAGTGTGGAGTGACGACACCGGAGCCCGGCTAAGGGAGGGACAGCGCCGGTGACAGGAACGGAGGCGCCGACGGCTGTGGGTAGTACTGCTACGGCGCGGGTGTCTGTGGGACTGGCGGAGCTGTCGGAGTGGCGGAGCTGGTGGACGAGGGCGAAGGGTCAGGGCCAGCGGCAGCAACGGTGGCAGAGGCGAGACGGCGCTCCCGCTGGCGACGCATGGTGGCGATGACGCGCGCCTCATCCGTCGAGAGAGGGCACGTGTACCACCCGTGCCCGGGCTGGCCACAGTTGTGGCAGACCGAGCCACCACCGCTGGACCCGGCCGACGGCTGCGGCTACTGCTGTTGTGGCGGACCCTTGCCTTTCTTGTTCCGGCTCTTCTTCTTCTTCCCCGAAGACGATGAGGTAGCTGCGGCAGGGGAAGCGACAGCCACGGAGGTGATGGTAGGGGAGGCGACGGTAGGGGATGCAAGAGCCTCCATGCGATGGAGCTGGGACTCCTAACGAGCTTCCTCAATGCGGAGGAAGAGCTTGTATGCCCAGGACATGAGGGTGCCCTGGGCCGCCATGGTGGAGAGGACGTCCTGGGGGTAGTGCACGAAGACGTCTGCGTATGCGCTGGTGGCGCCGCGCGTGATGGTGAGGAGCGCGGACAGAGGGGGTGGGGCAGATTTGTTGAGACAACGAAGGATGTCCTCCGCCCGCTGCCAGTAGGCAGTGACCGTCTCGGTCTCCCCCATGTGCACGGAGTTGAACTCCCGGAGCAGACGGCTGATCTCAGCGTCGCTGGACAGGCGATGGGGCCGAGTGAGGACATGCCATGCGGCTGCAAGGTCTGGGATGGCGCCAGCGGTGAAGTCGCCGAGGAAAGGCTCTAGGGCCAGGCGGGAAGCTAGAGGGGCGACTGGGACGAGGGCACGGATGGCGCGACCAGCGTCATACAGCTGGTCGGCCTGGGTGGGGTAATAGGGGAGGGTGTAGTATGCCCACAGGCCCTCACCTTGCGCCCAGATCCGGAAGCTAAGCTCCCAGCTCCGGACCTGCTCGTCGGCCTGAAGCGGCGGCAGCGGCATCTCAAAGTCCTTCTGCCTGCGGCCGGTGCCCAGAGAGGGGCCAAGGACGGAGGTCATTGTTTTCCGCTGGCACTGATTCTGCTGCTGTGCCAGGTAGTATGTGGCAGCAGACACAACTGGGCTAGCGTGCCCTGGAGGGATGAACGACGGCGGCGCACTGGTGGCAGTCTGGGAGGCTAATGGCTGTAGTGCTGCAAGCTGCTACGTCAAGGCGGCGAGCTGTTACTGAAGAGCAGCGAAGGGGGTCAGGGTTGCCGCCGATGACACTAGTGGGCTGCTGCTGCTGCTACTGCTCTTCTGCTATTGCTGCTGCTGCTGCTGCTGCTGATGCTGCTACTACTGCTGCTGCTGCTGTAGTCGCTGCAAGAAAGGGGGGCTGGGGGTCCCCCCAACAGAGGAGGACCCCTCCCCACCGGGGCTACCAGCCATGGTTTGGTGTCCCTTGTTTTTTTTGTCTTTGTGTTGTTGATATCAGCAGTGGCTTGGGGCGGTGGAAGTTCTAACCACCCCTTTGGTTGTATTCCCCCTTCCCTTTCTCCCCGTTTTTATTTTTTTTGTTGATGACGCCAGCAGTGACGTCAGCAGTGACGTTAGTAGCGGGATGCTGATGTCAGCAGCAACAGTTGTTGGGGCCGCTGCTGCTGCTGCTGTTGCTACTACTGCTACTGCTGCTGCAGCCGCTGGAGCTGCTGCTGCTGCTACTGCTGCTCCTGCTGCTGTTGCTGTTGCAGCTGTTGGTGCTGCTGCCGCTGCGGCTACTAGTGCTGCTGATGCAGGTGCTGTTGCTGCTGCTGTTGCTGCTGCTGCTGCGGCTGCGGCTGCTGCTGCTGTTGCTCCGGCTGCAGCTGCAGCAGCAGCTTCTGCTTCTGCGGGCTGCTACGGCTGTTGTGGCTACTGCAGCAACTAAGGTAGTTTCTGCGGCCGCGGCAGAGAAGAAAATGGGATGGGGGATTTTTTTTCTTCTTGTTTTCTGTTTTTTTTCTGTCACAGCGGGTAGCTGCCCGCTGTCTGCTGCGAGCAGCGGGCTGCTGCTCGCTGGCAGCAGCGAGCTGCTGCTCGCTGGCAGCAGTGGGCTGCTGCTCGCTACTCGCTCGCTATGGGCTGTGAGCAGCAGCAGCCACTGCTGGCTGCTGCCAGCAGCTGCTCGCTGCTACTACTGCTGCAGCTGGGTGCTGTTACGGCTCGCTGGTGTGACTACTGTAGCCCGCTGCTGCTGCTGCACGCTGCTGCAGCTGCTGCGTGCTGCGACTGCTGCTCGCTGCTGCTGTGGACTGCTACTGCGGGCTGCTGCTGCGTGCTCCTGCTACTGCCGCTGCTGCTGCGAGCTGCTGCTGCGGGCTGCTGCAAGCTGCTGCTTCTACCTGCTGCTACTGCTGCACGCAGCTGCTGTTGGCTACTGCTACCACTGCTCGCTGCCGTTGCCTGCGGCTGCCGCTGCTGCAGGTTGCTGCTGTTGCGTGCTGGTGCCAGTCACTGCACCTGGGTGACGTTGCAGTGTGCGTCGTCGCCCGCAGGTGTCGGACGCGGCCTGCCGCTCACCTCCTCGCGTCACGCGTGGGGGTCAGTGCTGCCGAAAAAAATTCGGCAGCATTTCCCCTGGCCCAGTGGCCGTGGGAAAAAATCTGACGCCGCCACCAGGCGGGTCAATGCTGCCGGAAAAAATCCGGCAGCATTTCCCCTGCACTGGCGCGTATGGGGGTCCGCCGGCGTTGTCTGGCACCTGTTCGCCAGTCTTCTGCTGCTGCTGCT
>SZWC01000399.1:9586-19902 GCA_023375785.1 Penium margaritaceum
GGGTGGTAAGTGGTGGTAGCGAGAGGGCACAAGTTACCGGAAACAAAGGCATTGAACCGACACCTTTTATTTTGATTTTGATTCTAGGGTTTGAGTAGTTTCGTGCTCGATTTGTGATTTTTTGTTGATTTTTGGAATTCCAGGTTCGGCCTCGAAACCGCGGGAAAAAGTCCCTCCTTGGCAATTTTCGTGGGTTGTTCTCGTCTGAAGAAGACGGCGCTGCATCATGATTTCACGGGTGGTTGGTAGCTGCCACGCACATCAATCGTGGTAGTCGGTAGCCGCCACACGCATTAATGCGCGGTTGGACGGGCGGTACGTCCGATGTAGCGAAATTCCTAAAAAAGATGTAGTGTTGAATTCAATGGCTTCATGGGGTTCTCATCGTTGATTTGGTTACATTTCAACTGAAACCGATTCTGATTCGCATGTTTAGCATTAACGTCCTAATCACGACAACTTCTTCTGATTCTAGCGAAAAAACACAAATAGGACGTTACCCAGACATTAGGATACCTGCCACGTAGGCGTAGTTGGCCTACAGCCCATGAAGAATCAGTGGGAGAGGGTTCATTTGATGTTTGATTCTGGAAAACCAAAAAGGCGCGATCGCAAACAGTTGTGAGTGCTCGCCAATCCGCTCGTCGTGCCGCCTCCCGCGTCCAGCTCTATAATCAAAATCAAAGTCGTAGGTTCAAAGCCAGAGTAAAATGTGTCTGATTGGTCAATGCACACTCATTCGTTCCAGAAGTGGCATGTTTGGCAGGATGGATTGAGCGGCCACCAGAATGTGGAGGGTGAATCTGCAACAACATGTACGTGGCGATCACGGATTGTCCAGAGTGAAGTTCCCCCAATTCCTCATATGTGGACCTGAAATAATTTACACATTTAGCTATAATTTCTCACAAAAAACTATCAAACAAAAAGATAGCCACAGTGAAAATCAGTTTTATTCAACATTGAGGAGGAATGGTTGCGCTCCTCATGCCATTAGTTTAGTTTGGATTTTCAAAAATTTCAACATTTCAACCCAAGACAACCTATTACAAATCGAGTGTAGCTCCTACAATCGATGTGTCGCCATCACAAATGGTCAAATCACATTTCTGATCCGTGGGTTCAAACTCTACAATTCTTATAATTTAGATGTATTCCTCTGCCATTCTCCACACCCCTAAAGGCCAAATACTCTGCCCCGACGTCACCCAAAGCCTCCACCCACCAATCCTATGAATGGGCTCCGTTAAGTCCCTTACCACCAACATCCTCATCAGTCTCATATAGCTTTTTAACAAGGTCTTGTGGTAGATGTCGTCATTTGATTCCGATGTGCACCCTCACAGAAGGAAGGCTCATAAATCATGGCGTCAGTCATTTGCCACAAAGAACACACACGTTGTCTCCCTCAACAGCCATATGCACTACTTTTAAACCAAGTCCATCATAGGAGTCTCAACATTGGGAACCCAAAAACAGTCCTTTGCCGGTCCGCCCATATGCGGCTGAGTAAAGACACACATTTTACAACATGCCGCTACCCTAATACATGGTGGCACAAGCTATAGAGGCTCAAGCCAACTATGCTTCCCTCACAATTGCACAACCCTTATCAAAGGCTTTGCTAGAAGATGTTGGTTTCAATACAGCTCAAAGTACATCCAAGGTTTCCATAGTGACGGAGACCATTATACCCACGTAAGTGGTTGCCAAATCTGACCATGGGATGTTACTAAACCACCACCTTGTTTCAACACCAATTGAAAATGTATTCCAAACTACTACCACACTACCAACACCTAGGACGACTCCCACGACTATGCAACCTGCTGCATTGGCCAGGCGCATAGAATTCTAGTCCTCTTCAATAGCATACATTCATCCAAAAGTAATGCACTTGCATGCACTAAACCCTACATGGGTTCTATCTCCACTAGGAAACAAGCTAACTCTCAGGTTTAGGTGACATGTGTTTGTGGGGTCTCGTCACCCAAAAGACATACGACGGATCATTGGATCCAAGAATGCAACATGTCCCGTTAGGCCTTAACCCAGGATTATGTCCTGGAGTTTTGTGATGTGCACAAGTCATTCACGGTTAATCACCCCTTGAAAATACATTCTTCATTTAGTGTACACATTTCATGTTTCCAATTAGAAGTTTCAATGAACCTTCAAAGAAGCTTCGACACGATTTCATTCTCGACTTTGCTACGTACAAAAATGAGTAAATTTGTATAATGAAAAACACAAAAGTTTATGGAAGGGGTCAATATCAGTCTTTAATACCAAAAGTTACCTTGGTTTTGTGGTACACACTTCAAAACACATTTTCCTCACAAAGACCTATTTGAGTAAAGAGAACTCTACTGTGATACAACTGTCATTAATGAAAACGCCTATATCTGGACTCAAAGCATAACTAAACCAAATACTATATCAAACAACGTTCGCGGTTTCTTGGTGTCAATGTTCTCCTTTCCCGGGCTCCTGCCGTGGCCCAAAGTAACGGAGCCCTCTATCGTAGGCGTTGTTTACGGACCCGTCCGTCAAACCATTCACAAAGATATATTAATGTACATTTATCAATGTTGTTTGATACGCGTCCCCCAACACAGCTTCAATACATTTTGCGGCTTTGGTGTAGGTTCGCGACAACGTGGTGACAGATTTGACGTCATCTTGAGTAACTAACGGAATAATTAGGGAGTACATCGAGACAGTCGATCGTTCAATGTCAACAGTCGAGTGGTTCAGATAGAATATCTTGATTGTCAAGAGACCTCTTCAAAATACAAAGATCATCGATTGTTAAACATCAACGGTAATTGGGTGTAGATAAGAAATAATTTCCAAACACATGATTGTATTATTTTTTAATGCAAATACATAAACCAAATACACTGACAAGATGCACTTTGCCAATACACTTTTGTCTTTGGGGGGGGGAGGTTGAGAGCCAATGCTACTCCCCCAATAGTAAAAGTGAATGAAGGGAGTGTATATGGTTAGTGTATTTGATGGACATGTATAAACATTCACAGATATTAAACACATTAGTGACCAGAGTACATTTTTGCCATGATACACGCCCTGATACTCTGCCTCAATACATTCTCGGGATTTTGGGGGGGGGGGGTTCCCCACAACATTGCGATCTTTTTGAATCTGTTCTCCCCAGAATGTAAGAAAGTTTTGTTAGATTGGCATCGTCCATTACCAACGATCTGTAGTGGTGATGCGTACATGTGCCATCGACTACGTATGCACAAGTGTATATTTTCTATTGTCCATCGCACAAAATTGATACAATGGTCAGCTACAAGCTGCCAATACACTCAAGCCCTTTCAGGGGGGCAGATCGAGTGCGGACGCTGACCCCCCCAAGTAGCAAAAGTGAATTGGAGTATACATGGTCCATGTATCAGATGAACATGTGCAAAAAGACACTAATGTCTATAAACTAATGAACAAAATACATGGTCTACACGATACACGCCTCGATACACGGGCCCAACACATTCGTGGGTATCGTGGGGGGAGGGGGAGAGGGAGGCCTCCGGATACGGGGTGACCGTTACGGAGTATCTAATGTGTCTTTTCAGGAACGCTACATCCGCAACGTTGATTATTCGAGATCGACGGTGTGATTGCATGGATATGCCATCGACTTTGAATGCACAAGTGTAGTTCTGTTATTGCCCATCGAACAAAAGTGATACAATGACCAGATACACTCTGTCGATACACTTGAACCTAAAGGGGGGGTCGAGAGCCAACGCTACCCCCCTCCAAAATAGTAAAGCTCTTTTTCAATAAGGTATATCGTTTCTGATGGAATTGTAAGAAAATACATTATGCAATGCACTAGTGAATGGAGCACATCCTCGGCACGATACAAGCCTCATTAGAGTCCTCGAATTTATCGACAGTTGGGGGAATGGGAGTCCGATAGCAAGAGAGCACGAGAAAAACGTTGGCACATATCGTGGGTAAGTGTTCGATGATCAAATTCAACACGATGTTATGTTCAGATGACTAAAGTTTCTTTTCCATGCATATGAATCAATATACAGCAAGTCCTTAGACAAATGTACGTCTTCTACTTCTGACATACTATATGTCTTGCATTATATTTTTGGTTTTTTGTTTGCATTAAGAGATAGTACAATGGTTAAAACGTGCATTACTCTTCATGTGAACAGAAGATAAATGTGTACTCAGACAATTTTGGGGAAATTACCAAAATTCGAATGTGTGATACATTGATTGTGTTGTGTATAAAACGGGCAGGATCAACCATACCTCGCATAGGTGGATGGCAAAACTCCAAGTCACCATCACTCCCCGGTATACCGCCAGGTTGGCATTCATTACGTTAGCACGTCCACCCAAGTTTGCCATTGAATGTATAGTTTGATGTCCATATGAAAATTTTCCTTCAGAATGGCAAGCCTTACCAAGAAGCCTTTCAATCGTATTACGTAGGAAGGAATTTAGCGCTAAGGCCAACAATGTGCGTTGCAATTGGGTGTGATCACCTAACTTGAGGGGGAGAAGATGATGTGGTATGAACATGTCATTAACTCTTTTCCATGAAGACAACTGGAATGATGAGATTTTCTGTTGAAGAAAAAATTTTGATGTAGAATGCTATCGGGTTCATTATTACAGGGCAAATTTTAGGGAATTGTGCTAAAATTCACAAGCAATTAGGCATGGTTGAGAACACAGTTGTAGTGCATTTTTTTGTTGAAATTATAGGTCTTGAGTCGTTTTTCGACAAGATGTGCTTATCCTCCACGGTTACAAGCTCATGGAAATTTCCTACAAGGGTGAGTTCCTCTTGTAGCTTGCTTATTGTCCTCGAAATTGTTCCACGTATGTGCTAACATGGTTCAATTACCTGAGAAGTTGGTTCCTCACATTCTTAGAATGAATGCAATGTCCATTCCAAAGATGGTGAAAACTTCTAAAGTGAGTGATGGGGACGATGCTAGAGAGATTGAGCCTGATTGGGTGAAAATTCTATGATAATAGTCAAGCATGCACATGGTTGGGATAAGGAGATGGTGCGTGTGGGAGAAGGTGAGGATGATGAACGTAGAAAATTACACTATTTTTGATCGATACTTGAGGTGCTAGTGGTTGTTGGTTTTCATATTATGATGAAATATTGGACTTGTGGCAAAATTTTCCTTGTACTTCCTTCAAAAAAGAGCTTTTTCTTTAATGAGAATGTATCAACATCAATGGCTACATCATTCATGGACTCAATACTCTATTTTACATGATGCGCTCACTACTCCATGCTACGTTATGCTGTCTTAAGTGACCCACATTTGTTCATTTTCATTCCTCAATTGCACATTGATGCCACCAATCATTGGGTCCAAAATAATAGCCACACCAATGAAAATTTGGTAATGAATGCAAATGGCTGCAAAGTTTAGACATTGGCGTGCATAACAAAGAAACGTATGATTAAATGCTATTTAAAGTGCACATAGTACGCTAGCAAAGCAGCTAGGATGCGGAAAAAGTCTTTGAGAAGCCCAAAACACGTATTTTCACGCTTAAATTTCTCTCATAACGTGATTTGAATATCGTATCTGCATCTGAGGGGCGGAGGTGATTTGACCCAAACAAATTTAGGTGATGTTGCTACCTAAGGACGGTCTCATCAGGTCCAAGCCCTTGAGGAAACCCGAATCTCTAAGGAGGCAAATGTTGGGGAGAATGTGAAGGCCAAAAAGAATGCATGTAAAAGCATTCTTGCATTGTGGGCCAAGCCTTCCCACCAAACCAATACAAAGGTGAACAAGAGATGAGCACGAGAAACGACGAACACACTCTAAGAAGTTTTTAATGAAGATCCAAGTATGCAAGATGTTGATGGTTCTGTACTGTCACGGGCACATGCATACCGTGAATACCTCAATGTTAGAACCATAGAAAGTCTTTATGTTGACCTTGCCACATCGTCAGTGGTCCCTCGTCCCGCTCTTGCATGCAAATCACCGTCGACAGCTTTTGGCAAAGGTTCACACCACTTCCATCAATATGCAAAGAACACTCATGTGGCATCTGTGGAAACACTCCATAAGCTCACATACGGATAACCAAACTGAAAAATGTTCAGGCCAATGGAAAAACGTCTCTTCTATGAACATCAGTTTTTCACAAATGTACGTTGTTTCAAGAAATTCATCCACTATTGCTCGCCATGTGCTTATGTAGATTCGACTCTTGAATCATGAGTCTATTCTCTTGAGAAGTCGACTAAACAATATCGAAACATTGATGCGGATTGCGATAATGATATCGACCATTTTAGAAAGTGGTCGAATTATTAGAACCTTTAAGAAAAGAACACATGAGGTTGGGGCAGATTGCCAAAATGCTCTCGTACAAAAGCCGGAAAAATTTTGTCAAAGGGAAGTGGGAAACAGATGTAATGACAGAAATGTCGAGATGCGGAGTTGAGATACTCGTGTTTGTCTAGTGCCGTGTTCCACGTCTTTTTTGTATTTTGTATATACCCCCAGTGATGTGACAGGTATGGGTCTGACCAATTTTAGTTTGGCACACAAAAACTATATGATGCATGAATTCAGGATGTATGTTGTTGTGGAGGGTGTTCCGTTGACCTCCTCCATGAAGATATCGTCCCTTGACTTGCACACCAAGGTGGATATCATAGCCAAGCTTGAGGACAACGACAATGTGTGTGTGTGTGTGCGGATTTTACCTTTACTGAGGGTGATCTACATGCATGCGTCATTGAAAGTATCATTGGACGCAAGTTCAATCTTGTATAGTGGGTGAAAACACCGTTGAAGAAGACCAATATTTCGGACAAGGAATCCCGCAACGCACGTGTGAATGCTTGCACATTGCATGCAGATGAGCAGGAGCTTGAGTTACGGGACAAGGACTTGTACGCCATTTGTCATGTATGCTTTAAGATGTTTTTTTCTTCTTCGTATGATAATCTCATGTCCTTACAAATGATTGTGAGACCTTGTATTCCATATACACGCAAAGTCCCTATCAACCAAAGAACCATGTCATTCAACATGCACTTGGACAATTGTGTCATTACAACCACAACATAGAACATTACCATGTTGGCATACTCTCGGTCGTATCTTCCTCTTGTACCCATGCTTCATGGTCGGCCCACATTCTGTGTGCAATACGCATACGCAATTGGCGTATTTGAGAATCACCGTGTCGGCGTCCAATGTTTGCCACTCTTGTCCGGGGTCCATGAGGAAGAGGTGGAATGTCGTCGGGGTCATCAAACATCTTTGTCTCGCGAGCTTAAATGATATTGTTTAGTATGAAACATGATAAGACAACCTTTGCTTGGAATCTCACATTGTTGTTTGGCACGTTGCATAGAATATGGAAACGTGCCTTCAAAATACCAAAACACCGTTCTATCATGGACCTAGCTCCGACATGAAGCCGATTGAAGAACTCTTGTGTCATTTGTGGGGATGTTGATCCAAACTCACTCAAGTGGTATCGTGTGCCATGATAAGGAGTAAGGAGACCAAAACCTTCGGGAAAATCGGCATCCGCTTATAAAAGTGTATTAGAAAGGAGACGGAATGATGAACGCAATGCGGCTTGGAACATGCGACTATCATGAGCACCTCCTTCCCAACCAACCATGACATAGGTGAATATTAGGTCTTGATTGCAACTCGACAAGATTTTCATCGTGATTTGAGAATGCCGGTCTACATACGTACCCCTTCGGAGGGTCGATACGGTCATCGGGACGTGGGTGCCGTCAATGGCGTAAACACATGCATAAAACTAAGGGAGGTAGTCCCTCCATCCGTGCCAAGCTTGCATTGGTTCGTCCCCTTTACGTGGTTGACGAATGATGGATGGCGCGAGTGACAACGGTGCCAAAAACGTCTCTTTAAATGCGATGCATCGTTGCATGGCCATGTTGGAACTGCTTGCTTAGCTTACGGATGGAAATTGTATGTGCGATGAACATAAGCCACATCATGAGCTTCTCGGTCACATTGAGGAAGGTGTCGGTAAGCGATGTGTGAGTGCGGATGAAGTTGCTAATGTCTATCCAAGTTGTGTGCGACATTCTCGTGGTGTTGAAGATGTGTTGGGGGTGGCCGGATTGAAGCTCGAGAAGCCATGGTGCGGCTCCAAAAGCTCTTGTATGCATTGGCCTCCTCAACAATCGGTTGAGCATGCAACGGTATAGAAGGGTGAGCAAGCGGACGAACGCTTCACGAAATCGGGCTCGCATACGTGTAGCACAACGGATCATGGCTTGGCGTGCAAAGGAGTAACGACGGTTGTCTTCTATTGTGAGGAGGGGAATTTTCGACAATTAGAAAATGTGGTTGTAAGCCGTGTTTTATACTAGTACAAGGAGGAACAAACCACATTGTGTGAGAAAAGGAACCTCCAATCCTTGAGCGACGTGATGTACATGGCGTCGCGCTCATTTACTTTGCGTTGTGGCAAATTATGGACGTGCTTCAGTGCAACAGGCGCGGCGCGCCAGCTGCAATGAAACGCTTCGAACGCCCACTCTTGTGGTTGGGTGTTCGTCGCACTCGACGGTCCACGACGCCCTCTAGTAAGTCGATGGCGACGCAAAATTGCGTCGCCGTTGACTTTGCGTTCCGCATACCAAGGGATGCGGGCTCAACCCCGGGTTGTGCATTATACGTTGACAATTGTTTTTTCAACATTTCATGGGCTTCTGGATGCGGCAGGCTCGCTCGCTTTATTAGCGCGTACATAAATGTTTGCTCGGACAGCACCGAAAGCTATTTTTTTTGTTGTGAGATAGGTTCCAGGCCGCCCACTAAAAAACAAATCTGTGGAACACAATATGTATAGCGCGAGGTGTGCCATGTGGCTCGAACGTGGGTCCTGGCCTGTGGTGAACGGATGGGATGAGTTGAGGGTCGGAGACCCTCAACTACTGCGGTTTTGGCCCAGTGCACCAAGCTTCCCATTCGTTTGTTATATTTGGTATCAGAGCATCGGGGTTTGACACCCATTGTGGACACGGGGGGCGGGTCCATTCCAATGTGGGAGGAATGTAGCGCGAGGTGTGCCACGAGGCTGGAACGTGGGTCATAGCCTGTGGGCGACGGATGGGATGAGTTGAGGGTCGGAGACCCTCAACTACTGTGGTTTTGGCCCAGTGGGCCAAGCCTCCCATCCGTTTGTTACAGCATGCGACTTCAGATATTTCGTGCGTGGCCTTTCGCGCGCGTGGCTGACTATGTAGTTAAGGGTGAGTTTGGATAGGCCCGCATAGAGCCTGACGGTCGTGGTGTTCTGCGTTTTGATCGCTACAGACGCCTCCTTACCAACCGTTACTCAAACTAGCGCGGTTGACCACACCGCCAGTGTGAGTCAATGCTGTCGGACTTCGCCCCCCCTCGGTAGTTCCAGCATCACTTTCGGAAAGTAACACCATCCGGACTGCGACGTCCCAGGTCGCAGTCTTGTGCGTCTGCCAGGCTCTATGCGGGCCTATCCAAACCGACCCTAAGTGCAAGAACTTGTGGTTCGAGGTCAGAACTGACATGGTCTATTTCGGAACCCCCACCTATGTCGGAACCCGACATAGGGGAGGAGAGGGAGGGGCAGGGGTGGGCGAAGGAAGAGTAGCTCGAGGATGAGGCGGAGGTGTCGGCGGTGGAAGAGGAGTTGCAACGGGAGGACGAGGATCGATGGGTAGACTTGGAGGAGGAGGGGGAAGCGTACGAGCAAGTGGATCGGGCGAGGGAATTGAAGAGCAGGCAGACGAAGACGGCAAGCAACCGTCGCCGCTCCAAAGCATGCTGCTTGCCTCGTCCCCCTTCGTCCGGTCGGCTGCTGCCAGTAGCCAGCTGGACGGCGGCCAAGGGGGAAGTAGCAGCAGCCGGCAGGATGGAGGCGAAGGGGGGGACGGTAGCAGCCGGCCAGTGCTGCTCCACAACCGCAAGCAGCGCAGGAAGTGGGCGAAGAAGCGAAGGCGGCAGGTGCGCAGACGGAAGGCGGCCGCCGCTGCCGCCGCCGCCGCTGCAGCTGCCGCTGCGCTGCTGGAAACTGATCCCGAGTACAGAGAGAGGAGGGAGAGGGAGGAGGCGGAGGATGAGGAGCGGGCGCAGGAGGAGCAGAGGAAGAGGGACGAGGACGAGAGGCGGTGGATGGAGAGGGAGAGGGAGTTTGAGGAGCGCGCTCAACGCAGTCGGGCGGAGATTCAAGAGTGGGACGATGTGAGTGTGCGTGTATACTTGTGTGCTTCAGGGCAGACCGGGGGGGGGTGG
>SZWC01000399.1:36682-57057 GCA_023375785.1 Penium margaritaceum
GCCTCCAGGAGAGGAGGAAGGAGAGGGAGGAGAAGTGGAGCGAGGTGGCTGAGGGTAAGGGGAGATGGGAGGATGGGCTGGAGCGCTGGTTGGAGGCGGCGCTGGCGGACGAGAGTGTGGTGGGTGGTGGAGAAGGAGGAGGATGGTTGAGAGACGACCTTAGAGAGGGGAGGGAGTTTGGAGAGGAATCGCAAGAGTATGAGGGTACTAGGAGGAGGCACAAGAGTGCGGAGAAGAGGGTTGACTCCGAGTACGACGAAGAGAGGAAGGAAGAGAGTTTGGAGAGGGAAGGGCGTAGGCTGAGCAGGAGGAGGTGTTCGAGGGAAGAGCGCAGGAGGAGGTCCGGTTCCGACGACGGAGGTGAAGGGCCAGCAGGATTGGAGGATGTTGGGAATGGTGTGGAGCTGCGTACGTCGAAGAGGAGAGGCTGGTCGAGCTCTCTCGAGGGAGACCTAAAAGGCCGGACAGTGCGTCGCAGCAGGTCAGGGTCTGCCTCCGCTCGTTTGTCCTGTGACGAGGCCGAGGAGGTGCCTGAGTTGAAGAGGGAAAGCAGACAGAGCGGAGGGAGAGGGAGGAGGGATGGTGGGGATACTGACACAGGACAGTTGGTCAATCATGAAGGAAAATCCGGCAAGCGTGGAGGGCAAGCATGGAGCCGCCATACCTCTGAGGCTCCAGAAAGGGAGCATGGGTTGCGAGGGGCAAGGTCAGCAAGGGGACATGAGACGGCGTCAGAAACTGGGAGGAGAAGGGATCGGGGGAGGGGAAAGAGGAGATATAGGAGGGAAAAGGAGCACCAGGGGCTTGACCAAAGTCCCCAGGACAATCCTTCCCAGGTGGAAGGGGGGCACAAACGCGGAGGCGCGGCAGTGGACACTGATTTGTCGGCAATGGGAGATGGGGATGAAGATGAGAGGAGGTGGGAGCTCACGGGGCTTGAATCACATGTCTTGCCCATTGCAGGTCTCCGTGAAGCCATTGAGATGGATTAGGGAGGTGTGGTCCCCTTAAATGCAATGGTTTCTGCTTCATGAGCAAGTTTGCAGAAAGGTAAATCTTGTCTGTAGTAACTAGCTTTTTGGCACCCATATTCACCCCTTTTTTCATTTGCTTTTTAGTGCTATCCATATTCTCCTAATTTTGGTCATTTAGTTTTTTTTTTGGGCAAGGCATTTGGTGGGAAAAGTTCCTCTTGTGCGAAGGACAATCGTGCTTTATGTGTCTCGACATGTAATTTTGGTGCAAACAAAATATTTATGTGACACATGGGCAAATTAAACAAGTTAATTTACAAGAATATGGGTGCCAGTACGGTATATTGTTGTTCCGATGGAAGTTGATACTCGGGTTGTGATTTTGGAGGGAAGTGCACATGCTACAGGGAGATGTCTCAACCGATCGTGTCACTTAAGCAACAACGAAGGTTTCCTTCGACGTCAAGCTTTCGACCTGGGATTTTTGGCTCGCTCCTCTGCTCAAGGGCAACTGTATTCCCAAAGAATTTCCTTCGACGGCTCTAGAATCCTCTTCCTTTCAATAGCTCAAGAGCACAATTGATAAGACCCTACTTTGTTCATGACATTTGTTCATGATGTGATTTGGAGTGCAACATCTCCATTCCGTCCAAACCTGATGACATTCATGGAGGGTGAAGGCATTTTATAAGGTCGTCTCTTTTGGAATGGGTGTGGTCTGTCACGTTTAATTTCTTCATGGTTGAGGAATGAGGAGAAGTTACTCTAGTTTATGAAAACATTTATATGTGGTGTGGAGTCGTTAAGTGTGAGATGTACATCGGACTCATTTCTCTATTTTCACGTTCATGAAATTTTTATTCTTTGAGATTCTCAAGCTTTGTAGAAAATAGAACTGGCATAACCACTAATTGAGTTGTATAAGGTAACAATCTCCACATGTGGCACTTCACGTTCACATGATCTCTATGAAAGGGTACCTTCATGGGATGATGTTTTTCAATTTATTTTTTTTTGCATGCGTAAAAGAAGATAAGGCCACAAGCTCTCGTTCAGGGTGGTGGCTTGAGACCCAGGCATTTTAGAGATCAATGGTTATCCCCAGTCTCCCTGTCGGTAACAGGAGCCCCAAAAAAGGCTGGAGACATCTGGTTTCAGGCCTTGCATCTTCTTCCGATGTTGCCGCCCGACTTTTTGTTCGAGCGGAGAGCACCCATCAATCGGACGATGGAGAGTCGGTCGAGGACGTAAAATCCAACTGCGAACCGCTGCTGCTTTCACTCCAATAGGACGATAAGATGTCAGTTCGAAATATCAAACCAACGGAAAAAGTGAGGAAAACACAAATTTAGCGGGGTTTTGAAAAGGGCACGCAAAAATGATGACGCGGTGGAGGGGCACGCAAAAATGACGACGCGGTGGAGGGGCACGCAAAAATGACAACGCGATGGAGGGGCACGCAAAAATGATGACTTTTTGGCGGGGCACGCAAAAATGACGGCCATTCGAAAGGGCACGTAAAAATGACGAAAAGCAGATATGACAGTTTTTCGAAAGGGCACTCAGAAATGACACCTTCTCTGTGGTTGAGCCACATCAGCACACAGTCCATCGAAACAGTTATGTAGAAAGTGCGTCTATTCTCATATTTCTCTCACTGTAAAACTGTATTGTCTATTTCTTTTGCGTGCTTATGAAACATCGCATGCGGTGTTTTCAGTTCAACGAAACGCGCCTTTTGATCGCCTTACCATTCGATCTCTCGCTTCAATGTGTCGTCAACCTCTTCTACTCCGCACTCTTCGTCAAAAACACAAAAATAGCATCGTTTTTGAGAGGGCACACAAAAATGACACGTTATGTTAGAGCACACAAATATGACACTTTTTCAGAATTTATAAAAAACGTAACTTTTCACATATGGCATAAATTTTAAAGTTCTACTTCACTTTTTGTGAAAAACACTAAAACGACGTCGTTTTTGGGCGGGTAGTAAAAAATGACACACTATGTCAGAGCATACAAATATGACACTTTTCCAAAATACCCACTAGTCGCAGATTTTCACACATGGCATAGATTAATGTCAATTTTTCACATATTGTGTATTTTAACGTGCACATCGTAATGACCCCCTGGCTTGAATTTTTAAATTACGATTTCCTCACTACGCACCCTTTCTTATATATCGTTTAGGGGGATCATTATTTTTCTTCAAGCTTCTTTTTCTTTTAGGGTTGGTGCTAGGAAGGGCGTCGAATCAAGTGAACTTTAAACATGACAACTTGAAAAGAACCTCTAAACCATATATGTTGAATATTCATTGTAATGGACGAAGGTAGTTCCTTATACATTTACATTGAGACTATAGACGTATCCATTTTAATGTCTCTAATGTCTCACTTATATGCATATGAAATAAATGGAGACGCCTACATTAAAACATTACACTCTTCTCCTCTTAAGGGTGTGGGCGTTAAGGGTGTGGGCGCATGCGCGCACAACTTAAGAGGAGAAGAGTGTAATGTTTTAATGTAGGCGTCTCCATTTCTTTCATATGCATATAAGTGAGACATTAGAGACATTAAAATGGATACGTCTATAGTCTCAATGTAAGTTTATAAGGAACTAACTTCGTCCATTACAATGAATATTCAACATATATGGTTTAGAGGTTCTTTTAAAGTTGTCATGTTTAAAGTTCACTTGATTCGACGCCCTTCCTAGCACCAACCCTAAAAGAAAAAGAAGCTTGAAGAAAAATAATGATCCCCCTAAACGATGTATAAGAAGGGGTCCGTAGTGAGGAAAAAGTAATTTAAAAATTCAAGCCAGGGGTTCATTACGATGTGCACATTAAAATACACAATATGTGAAAAATTGACATTAATCTATGCCATGTGTGAAAAGCTGCGACTAGTGGGTATTTTGGAAAAGTGTCATATTTGTATGCTCTGACATAGTGTGTCATTTTTTACTACCCACCCAAACACGACGTCGTTTTAGTGCTTTTCACAAAAATTGAAGTAGAACTTTAAAAGTTATGCCATATGTGAAAAGTTACGTTTTTTATAAATTCTGAAAAAGTGTCATATTTGTGTGCTCTAACATAACGTGTCATTTTTGTGTGCCCTCTCAAAAACGATGCTATTTTTTAAGTTTTGACGAAGAGTGCAGAGTAGAAGAGGTTGACGGCACATTCAAGCAAGAGATCGAATGGTAAGGCGATCAAAGGGCGCGTTTCATCGAACTGAAAACACCGCATGCGATGATTCATAGGCACGCAAAAGAAATAGACAATACAGTTTTACAGTGAGAGAAATATGAGAATAGACGCACTTTTTACATAACTGTTTCGATGGACTGTGTACTGATGTGGCGCAACCACAGAGAAGGTGTCATTTTTTAGTGCCCTTTTGAAAAACTGTCATATCTGCTTTCTGTCATTTTTGCGTGCCCTTCCGAATGGCCGTCATTTTTGCGTGCCCCACCAAAAAGTCGTCATTTTTGCGTGCCCCTCCACCGCATCGTCATTTTTGCGTGCCCCTCCACCGCGCCGTCATTTTTGTGTGCCCCTCCACCGCATCGTCATTTTTGCGTGCCCTTTTCAAAACCCCGCTAAATTTGTGTTTTCCTCCGAAAAAAGTCCACTTGCGTGGGGTGTGTCCGGAGGCGGTGGTTTGCGATCGTCGAAGGGAAAGGAACTGGGTCATTTTTTTCGTTTGGCCATGTTTTTGAGGAACCTTCCCAAAATGGTCGCGGCTCGGAGTCGTCATCCACATTGGCCATAAAATATCGCTCGTCATCAGATTTGGCCATAATTTACTACGATCTGAGAACTCCCTCACTGTTTTAGCTATATTTAAGCGCTCGCCGGCTCCTCCGTTCAAATGTGGCCATGAAGACAGCCGCAGAAAAAGGATAGTGCGAGCGAGCGATATTGATAAAAGAAGCCCCGTAAGAACTACGTGACCTCCTAAAGGCATTCCTAAAATTGATAGGTCCAAAATGAACATGTAAGGAGAAATATTACCCTTCTAGCACGCTCCAAGAAATAAAGATGTAGAACCACACTGATGAGAAAAATGAA
The DNA here is from genome assembly GCA_023375785.1 of Penium margaritaceum. Lineage (NCBI taxonomy): Eukaryota > Viridiplantae > Streptophyta > Zygnematophyceae > Desmidiales > Peniaceae > Penium > Penium margaritaceum. Next base: position 41,747 of record SZWC01000399.1, read on the forward strand.
ACTACAGAGAGAATTTTAAGGGGAAAATATCTTAATTACAAGAACAGGTGATCGAAATTGAAATATAATTACTCCCCGTTCAATCACTTATAAAATGAAAAAAACATAATTTCCAAAGAAAACAAATTGATTAAAATTGCATATTTAAGATACAACTCATTTTTCACATAACCATATAAACATTATGATATGAAAAAGTAACGTATCAAATTGAAATGAGATGATATTTGACATGTAACCGAGGTGATTTAACTGAGATTTAGATTCCAATATACATATCTTTCTATATTTGGAAAAAAATGTTTAAATAACATGAAAAATAAAATCATGAATTCATTTAAGAAACCTTCTGATTTTTCATTCAAGTTCCAAATATTCTTGATTGTTTAAATGAAAAAACGTATTCCATGAGTTGACATGTATGGCTAATCAAGGGCTTCTTAATGTAGAGAATCAATAAAATGCTTCACTTTATTGAAATTTGTTCTGAACAAAAGTTTTTTTTTATATTTAAATTGCAATATAATGTAACAATTTTGATGAAATATCTTAATTTCTACAATTCATGATGAAATTGTTTACTTAAAAAAGATATAGAATAACGTGATTGAATTTTAAACTAATATGATTGCGTTTAATTAAAAATAATTGCCACATATAATGTGAATATAATCTAGAAAATCCTTAGATGAGTATTTGATTATGGAAAATGTTACGTGATCATGAATTTTAGCATCACTTATGCTTCTCGATGTGCTTATAGTTTGAAGTATCCCGCCAAATTTGATACATAAACACATTTTGATTCATTTGGTTTCATTCTAAACCAAGGTAGTGAAATTCAATTGCATTTATAATGCAAGATTATGTGCTTTGAAAGGTATCTATTTATATGTTATTCTAGATGAAAGCCAAAAAGGAATGAAAAGATACGTTAGACTCAAGGAAATGAGTGAAATTATATAGAATCAAAAGTTTCCTATTCATTTATAGGGTTTTAAAATTAACTTATGAAGAAGGTTAGTTTGTGGAATGTTTTGACCTTGTGAAGGTCGAGTTTTTTATATAAATCAAATATTCCAGTAAGGAAGATGCTTTTCAATCCCTTATAATTCGCACCGTAGTTCATTTCCCCTATCATTTCGGTTCTACTCCTTTAATTCTAGGAACGTGGTAGAAGTTGAATATTTCTCTTTTCATGTCTATTTTTGACCCTATGAATATGACGAATGGCTTTAAGAGCTCACCGAGTGGTTACAAGGCTCCTTTTGTCAGTATTGCTCGCTCGCGCCATCCTTTTTTTGTCGGGCATCTTCATGGCCACATTTGAAAGGAGGAGCCGGCGCACGCTTCAATATGGCAAAAACAGTAAGGGATTCTGCAAGGCGCAGTCAATTATGGTCAAATGAGAAAGCAAGTGACACATTATGGCCAATATGGATGATTACCCCGAGCCACGGCCAGTTTTTGAAGGATCCTCAAAAACATGGCCAAACAAAGAAAATGACCAAGGAACTGGCTTGTCGCATGCGAACAACCGCGTCGCTCATGTCACAAGGATGCTGAGCCTGACTTCATGCTGAGGACGATTTTGACTTCAAATCAATCCGCAACACACGGTCCACACGGTATCAAGCCTCAGCATTTAAACTATACCTGTTGAATCCCATTTCACATTATGTAACCCCAATTCCTTACCTTAGGGGAACAACAATCTTTGCTTGTGCTACAACATAGATTAAGCTACGATTTGTACCCTGCTCCTTATGTTTCCAATGAAGTATGTTTCTAATGTTTTCTCCATTTCTCACGCATACAAAGGATAGGCCCTTCCAAATAACAATCATTTTGATAAAATGTGAACCCAAACTAAGAAAAAGTTGTAAACCATTGTTTTGGTTGCCAACATCAAAAGTGAAAAGCAACAACAACATTGGGTCATTATCACTCCCGAAACACGACAGTTAAAGCTCAGCACAATGCTTTTCTAATGCATGGAATGGTTTCAACCGTACTATACTCTATTACCACATAACTATCATGCAAGCTTGTGTGCTACCAATGCAACTCATTTCTCAAGTACCCATAGTAATGGTTTGTCCCTCGCAATAACCATCCATGTGATAGCATAAAATTGCACCTATTCTACAAGATGTGACTACTTAAAGAGGTAGGCAACTTGTGTCAAAGATTGAATCAATGTCAAATATGAGTTTTCACCTTTTTTTCTATCTTCCACGTGTTCCACATTTCTTGATGAAACGTTTCCCTCATTTTTGTCTAGAGAAATGTTTTTCATTTATTTGAAATGAATGGTTTGTTTTCAAAATGAAGACGAAAATTGTTCCATAGCAATTTGTGTATATTTTTTCAAGGGTTTTGTCACCATTTCATGTTAATGCTTCATTCCTTAAATTCAACAATAAACATAACTACAACAAAAATCTTTTTTCTTGCTATGTATAAAAAGAGTTATTGTTTATCTAATTCCATACATTACTCAAACCATGTTATCAAATAGATCATACACTGCTATAGTCTTATGATTTCATAAACTTCATGTTCAATTGTTTCGCTTTTACAAGGATGTAACGGGCCGGAACCTTCAGCGCCTAATCTGAAGTCGTCATCGGAGTTTTCAGAATGCGTTCTCCGTCCACATTAGGGGTTGGCCCCCCTTCGCACGACTAAGGGGGAATTTTCATCAACGACCCAGAGTAGGAAGACCAAAATATTCTGAGTCTTTGGAGGCCCATTTCTGTGTTTACCAACACGCTCAGTCTGGGTCCAAAACGAGGGGATATGAACTCAAACTTGTGATTTTGCAAGAGTTTTCCGGTTTAGAAATTTGTAGTTCGATATGAATAAACTCAAGTTTCTCATTCAACATGTCGTCGCGAAATCATCACGTGCGAGACACAACCGGCGATTTTGCGCAAAACTTTCTCGTGGGCTCCTTGCTCCTCGCTCTCGCTCTATCCCTCGTGCTTGCTTATTCTCGCGAGCGAGGAGGGCGAGCAAGGGCGAGGGCACGAGGCCACAAGCCTCGGTCCTTGAGGGATCACGACATCTTCGTCGCCGATTGAGCCACCAGCTTGATCAACGGCCTCAAGCTTGCCGACAGATGGCCGGCCGGTCACTTGACCAATCGCCGACCGCCTCGCTGGCCAGCCACCGGCCGACCGGTAGCTAGCGGGTGGCTTGCCACCGGCCAACCCTCCAAATAGCAAGGGGTGGCTCACGGCCACCCCCTCGCTATCGCGAGGTCGGAGGGCCAAACCGACCCTGCGGCTACATTCCTACCCGCTTATTAAGAACCGTCCTGGTTCATGACCAACAAGTGAGAATACCAGATACTAAGTTGTCAAAATTGAGAATGAAAAATAGTAATTTCAATCACTAGCCAAACTTGAACACTTGCATGACACTTGGACTTAAGTTGAAGCTTGTTCGTCGGCACGGTTAGCGGCATCCCCCCTTTAGGCTAAAGCGTGCACACGACGACCATGTTGAGCGTCCCTAACCTTCTATGGTTGTTGTACATGAATGGTCCCTTGTGGGAAAGTTGTTCACTTTTCCACAATGAGGTGGTACCTCTTGCCACGTGTCGATCTGTGCGAGTTGCAAGTTCGCTGCTATACTCGTTGACCACCCCTGTGGGGAACTAAGATTCGAGCTCCCATGAGTTATGATTAGGTGTACAACTGGCTCAATGAACAAGGTACTCCTAAACAACGCGTAACCAAAGAGTACGCTCTCGGTGCTGGAGTAGGCGGAGGACATCGTATTAGCCATTGGCAATAAGGACTGCTAGCGGTAGCTGAACGGTTCCGTTTGCCGTGTATGGAGCCAAAGGGCTCACATGAAACACCTCATGTATTTTCATATCGGGTGAAAGTATCAATTGGTATTCCATTGGCCCGATGCGTGCCGTAATGGGAAACGGCTCAATCCACTTCAGTAAAAGTTTTTTTGCCCCTCGCAACTTCAACCAAAGGTTTTTAGTGCTACACAACACTTTGTCGCCGATGTCAAACAAGACCGTCTGGTGACCTTTGTCGGCATATGACTTTTGTCGCTGCGGAGCTGCATGAAGGTGACTCTTCACCTCGAGTAACAAGGAGTCGATGCACTCGGGAAAGGCTTGAGCAGAAGAGACCTACCCTTCTATACTCCCACTCTTCACCAATGAAGAGTGTACCACCAGATGCCGACCTATGTTCAACACAAATGGTGTGAAAAGTGTGGACTCGTTCACCGAGTTGTTCACTGCAAAATCCGTCAGAGCTAAGAATTTGTCCCAATCATGCATAGTAGGGTACACGTGAATGCGAAAGATCTCCTCTGGAGTGCAATTCATGCGCTCTTTTTGTCCATCTGTTTGAGGGTGAGATATTGTTGACATTTATGACTCATTATAGAAGTACTCGTGCATCGTTTGCCAAAAATCACAAGTAAATTTTTGATCTAGATCATAGATAATGCGCAATGGCAAGTCATGGTACTTCAATACAACCTCATAGAAGAGACGAGGCTCTCCTCTGCATTCACGTTAGTGGTTATAAAAATGAAGTGTGTAATCTTTGTCAAAACATCCACGACCACTAGTATTGCATCATGGCCATGGGCCATGTTCGGAAGACCAGAAATGAAGTCCATGGCAACGCACTCCCATGGAGTCCTAGGAATGGGAAGCTATTGGAGGAGTCCATGAATCTTCTTGTTTCTAGCCTTATTGTGAAGACATGGGTCACATGTCATGCAATACTTACGGAAATCAACACTCCATCGTGGCCACCTATTGTGGTGCGAGAGTGCCTGTTCGGTCTTTAAGGGTCCCATATGACCTGGGACCAGCGGGTCGTGGAATTGAGAGATTATTTTTACTCAAAGGTCTCCTGCGTTCCGCACAGCAACTTATTTTCCGTGCCACAAGATTCTTACAGCCTCCACCAAGCCGTACTTGTCTAGATTATGAGTCTTCAAGATAATCATCCACAAGTTATCCCATCCGGGTCCTATTTACAAAACCGTTGTTATGGATAATCTCTCTTCCTGGTTGCCGCACAGGTGTAAGGGGATCTGCTAATTATACTGTTGTTGCAATGGCCATAAAACACCCACCAACCTTGGTGGTTGCTGTAACTTGCACAGGCTTTGGGCTTAGTCGATCGGCAATATTGATGCATTATGGCTAATATTTCCATGTGATAAAAAATCGGCTTAGGTTTTCAGTCTAACGCGCCTTTTGTCTTGATAGGTTTTGTTGCGTTTCGAAAACACTAATGGATTATGGCCGGTCATGACCGTCACACACCCTTCAGCACCCTCGCAATAGGAACACCACATCTTGAAAGTGTGTACTACTGCAAGGAGCTCTTGATCCCCATTTGTGTACCGCGTTTTCACGGGGATGAGCTTCCGGCTCTCATACGTAATGGGATGACTGTTCTGCATGAGGATGGCTCCGAGTCTTACTACCAATGCATCACATCGAACCTCCTATGGTTGCAATGAATCTTAAAGATCTAGGATAAACGTTGTGGATAGAAGCCATTTGACTTTGAGAAAAGCGTTCTTGTAATTAAATGTACATTCCTAGTGTAGGACGTTTTGTGTGAGCCTTGGTAGCGGTGCTACCAGCGTCAAATACCCTTGCATAAATGGTCGAAAGTACTTTGGAAGACTGAGGAAAGACCAAATCTGCCCACGATTTTTGAGCATGGCTAGTCGACAACGGCTTTGACCTTTCGTGGGTCAAAATGGATGTCGTTCTTGCTGACAATGTGTCCAAGATATCTGAGCTCATATTGTGCAAATTTCCACTTGCTCACTTTTGTATAGAACGTTTTTCCTCGAAGGGTTGGAAGGACTTCACGTAGATATTCTATATGCTCTTCAATTGAATTAGAGAAAACCAGGATATTGTCAAGGTGAACCAAGATAGACTGACAGGGTTGCTTGGTAAACATTTTGTTCATTTCTCCTAGGAAGGTTGTTGGGGCGTTTGTTAGCCCAAACCATAACACTTGGAGTTGATAGCATCCCATGTGCATTCGAAAAGGAGTTTTCATAACATCATGCTTTGTGATGCGAATATGATGCTACCCTTGGGACAAATCCAAGGAAGAAAACACTTTTTCCCCTTGGATTTGGTGAAAAATGTGCTCAATCCGCGTTAATGGGAATCAATTTTTCACTGTTGGCTTGTCCAAGGCTCGGTAATCCACACAAATGCATAAACCACCGTCCTTTTTGTTTACAAAAATGATCGGCGCACCGTGCGGTGAGTTGCTTTGCTTGATCCAATGTTTTACAAGGGTCTATTTGATTTGGCGTTCAACCTCTCATCTTTCCGTTAGACTAAGGCAATACATGGGTTTGAACAGAGGAGTCGCCTTTGGTTGTAGAGGAATCGTGTGGTCCATGTGTCGTTCTGGTGGAAGCCCACTCGGTGGGTCTTAGAATACAACTAAGAACTTCGCCAATAGAGATTTGATCTCTTGTGGCATCTCTTCTCTCATGTCATCCTACATTTTCTACAGATGAGCTAAGAAGTATCAACAACCTTGTCAAATACGTCTCTTGACCTGCATCGCACACAAGTAGGCATGGACTTTAAGTTCAGTCGGTGACAAATCCATACTCAGAATCAACGTAAAGCGACGCTGTCCCTTTTCGAGTATCAAGCGCCTTGATCCAAAGCATATTAGAGCTTTGCTTTCTTGGAGCCAGGGATTGCCTAGCACCATTTCAAACGGGTGAAGGAGGTTAAGTACCTTCAACGTGACACTCTGTGTGTAACCTTGAAAACACATTTTTGCCTTACAAGTGCCAATTACAGGTACTATACAGTTGACACCAACAACTACGCCATTCGATGGCTTGTACTTTAGGTCCACATTTCGGGTAAGGCCAAGGCCAACAAAGGAGTCGTCTCCTTCAATATCAGCAAGTACATTCACGGGAGCACCAGCTACGTGTCCCTTGAACTGCATCGCCATATCTACTCCACTCTTTTCAGTGAAGAAGCTCAATGACGGCAAGATGAGTTTGTGATAAACACAAAATCTGTTCGACGGGCTTCACAACTCCCATGATTCACCCACTTGAGTCCACATCTTGTGGGCATGTGTGATTGGTATAGACAAATTTCAGTCTTTTAATTTAACCGGGTCAAAATTATCGACTAAAGGTACCACAAACGTGATTCAACTCTTTGCTGTAAGGGCGTTTGCTTCAATCATTGTGTCACACAACTCTTGCACAATGGTTGGTGTCGCCACCACTAAGCATGTACGATCATGCATCTTGTCTAAAGATGCAAGGTTTAGTGGACAATGTCGGTCAGGAAGTGAAGAATGCGGTTCAACAAGAGGAGAGAAAATAAAAGAGAGATTTGAACTCGTCAAAAACTCAAATTGTTGAACATCCTTATGTGAAAGCATGAACCCACACTTGTAGTCGAGTTTTACCCCTGAGTGGTCCCCACTAATGTCACTCATGGGTCAGGAAAGTTTGCCCCACGACCTTGTCTCTGACCTTGGCCGGGCCCATCGCCGCGACTTCGACTCTGTCCACGATATTGTCTGCGAACTCCTGTTGCATCATCCCTAGGAGGTGGTACTACTGCAACTAACGACGCGGCCTCTTATCGACCACCAACAACCTTAGGGCACTAAGCCCTAAAGTAGCTCAGCTGCATGCACTCTGGGTAGAGCCTTTTGTGGAAGGATGCATTGGGATTCTCACGCGCCACCTATTCCTTGTCATTCTTACGGTTGCGCTTCTTGTTAGGGCTCTTGTGTCCACCACCCTTCTTGGCTAGAGAGTTTGCGGGCTACTTGCCCTTTGTCCCACCTCATTGTCTAGCTGAACCACCAGCCCCTATATCGTCTATGCCCATGTCGCGGCCTTACTCCGTACTTGAACTTGACCGTGCATTAGAGTAGTGCTTTGGGTTTGGCGAATGCACTTCGGTCATGTAGCTATGCAACGACCTTCATCTTGTCCAAGCTTGGCCGGTGGCTGACGTGCTGGTCTTATCCTTTAGCTTCTTGCTGGGAAGACTATCACGCAAGTACTCCAACGCATACACTTTGAGTAGTCAAAGGTCTGAGTCCAATCGTCCACGTTTAAGCTTTAGGCTTTGTCCACGAGTGCATTGAACTCGGTCAAATAGAAATCAAGCAAGTTGCCCAGCTACCTGAAGTCTTTGATCTTGTGGAAGGCGAAATGTGCCTCCTCATGTTGGGTATATTTCTTACGCATGATCGTATAGAAGGCCTTCCACGGCATGGGTTGCCACTCGAGGTGTAGTTGCTGCGCACTCCACTCCTTGACGACATACTTGAAGAGTTTGTCTTCAAGCCGCCTCATAGAGAGTTCCTCCCACTGGGTAAGGGGAGCCTTGTGGACACATAGAATGTGCTCCATGCAATTCAGCCTTTCGGTCAAGTTCACGCCTTTTCAGAATATTTCCACAATGTGGAGGAAGGACGTGTTCATGAACCTCCCAAATGTCGTCGAGGTAGGCAAGTCTTCGTTGCCACTGGCAGTGGCATTCGCAACTGCGGCACGCTACACTTCCCACTGCATCCGCACATGGGTCACACTCTGCAATGTCTTGTCAATGTCATTGCATTGGCAGCTTACCACATGCGCGACCAGGCGCGAGAATCAGAGATCACGGTTGAGGCCTGTGATGTTGTGCCCGATGTGGGCCAGCTGGTTGGCAAATGCAAACTTGAGCTCTGATGTCGTCAGAACATCGACGATAGCCTCTAGGGCCTCGCGTTGTGCGTACACCTTTACCCACTACAGGATGGTACAATTTGCGTACACGCCTCTAAGAAGTCTAACCATTCAGAGGAGATTGTCGTTAGTGACGACGCTCGAGTGGGTGCTGCCCTTCCTGATTGCGGCCACATGGTAGGAAAGGGGGTGTGCCCCCATTCCTCCAAGTGGTATCGTACCTCCATTATAGGTGGTGATCTTGAGTCGGTCCACCGCCTCAACAGCAATCTCCGTAAGCCTATGACGGTCATTGCAAATAGCCTTTGCGGCGACATTGTCCGACTCGTTCTCGCGAGAAATTCCCGTGTGGCTGCTTTCAACACCGTTGTTGCTCTCGGCAGTCTTGCTACCGTCGGCAGCTTCAGGTGATGTGGCAGTCGCCTTACCCTTCTATAGCAATCGACACGAGTTTGCCACACAAGGATGGCAATGGTCGCCATCATTTTTGTCGTTGCCATCGTCAACCTGGTGCTCTTTGTCGGGGTCCCCCTCCAAGAGATACTCCTCCATCGCGTCGTGTGTCAGGTGGGGGTTGCCCACTTTTGCGTAGACATACTTGTCAAGCAGTTTTTTTGCCTCCACACGCTTCTCAGTGTCGCCGTGGTTGGCGTTGGTTGCCTTAGGCGGTACAGTTTCCTTTGGGTTAGAAACCGTGCTTGCAACGGCGGCTCCCAAAATTTGGAGTTTGCCAAGGTCGTGTGGTGAGAACGTCACCACCTTGCTCTTGTTGGTCTTGGACGGTTGGGCACTTGCCATCTCGTTGCTTGTGTAACTAGTACATGAAGTTTGTTATGAGGATCACCCCATAACTTTAAGGGGGAATTGCTTCCTACAAACTCCTTGCTCTTATGATCGGTGAGATAGCTATGAATTCCATTTCTATTTTTCTAGTCTTCCACATCGACACAAGGTCATAGTTTTCAGAATTAGACTTCCTAAGCCGTGATTCAGGGCGATTGGCAAGGGTTAGTACCTAGGAAAACAAAAAATTACAAGACAAGGAAATGACAAGGGATGTTAGCACAAAACAAGAGCATAGAGTGCAAAGAGGAATTCTAAAGATTCTAGCAAGTCTTTCACTACTTTTTCAATCTCCGTGTCTTCATCTCATCTTCTCGTCTTCCTTGGCCCTCTCTTAACACTCCTTAACGCCTCTGGCGTTCTTGGGCGGCGTCTCCCTTGAGCTTGTGGCATTCGAGTGGCGTAACAAACCTTCAAAATGACACCCTCCTTTTTTTAAAGTTGCTCTCAGGTTGTGAGAGTCCCGAAGCTTGGAAAAGGGCGTTGTCCTAATTTTTGGACCAGGGAGGGAGGAAGGAGCCTTGTACATGGGGAAGATTTGGTTGTTTTAGAGGGTTGGATCTGCCCACCCTTTCCCAAAATAATCCTCCTAGCCTTCTGGAGGTGAGTGTGGGCAAAAGGAAAGAGTCTCTACCAGGTAAAGCTCCTTTCAAGCTCTCTAACGCACTTTGCGGCAGTTCAATCCGTGAAGTGTAGATGTCGTAGTCTCTTTTGGCACTTCTAGTATCATTTGTAGATGCCAAAAATGTTTTATATTGGACGTAGCCGTCGTTTCTGTTGAATCCTTGGTCGCGAGGGTCATCTAGTTGTGAGAGCCACTACAACGGGCCGAAACCTCCTGCTCCTGCTCTGAAGTTGTTGTTAGAGTTCGCAGATTGTGTTCTCAGTCCGTGTCAGGGGTTTTTCCCCCTTTGGAAGACTGAGGGGCAATCTTGATCAATGACTTTGAGCAATGAGACTCGAATATTTTGAGTCTCTGGAGGTCCATTTCCGCTTTTACCTAAGCCCCTCATATAGGGTCTGGAATGAGGGGATATTAGTTCAAACGTTTGAGTTTGCATGAGTTTTCTGGGTTAGAAACTCATAGTCCGTCATAAATGAACTTGAGTTTCTATTTTTACACGTCAATGTCAAATTGTCGTGTGCAAGGCACGATCAACAATTTTGCGCTGACGTTTCTCGTGGTCTCCTCGCTCCTTGCTCTTGCTCTTTCCCGTGTGCTCTCTTGTTCTCGCGAGCTAGGAGAACAAGCGAGGGCAAGGGCACGAGGCCATAGGCCTCTACCCTCGAGGCCTCAAGGCCGCTGATCGGGCCACCAGCTTGATTGGCGGTTGCTGGCTCGCTGGCGGGTGGCCGGCCGGTCACTTGACCGGCCGCCGGCCACGTAGCCGGCCGGCCGCCGGCCGGCTAGTAGCTTGCGGGTGGCTGGCCACCACAATAGCGAGGGGTGGCTCGCAGCCACCCCCTTGCTAACGCAAGCTGGGAGGGCCGAATCGGCCCTCCCGCTATAAAGGACAACTCAAGAACATCTTTTCAAAAAGACGGGGAGAAACATAGTTTTTCAGTGACTAAGATGTAATAAAGTAGTATGTAGATACTTGCATCCCTAGTTTGTGGTGCAATTTTTGTTGATTAAGGGACAATAGTGAATGGTGAGACTGAATAAAGCATGAGTTTATGGAAACTAAATTAAGGTATACTAATGGCATCCATAGTTTTTTTGTAAGGATTTGTATGGTTTGAAAATTCTAGNCCTTGCTAACGCAAGCTGGGAGGGCCGAATCGGCCCTCCCGCTATAAAGGACAACTCAAGAACATCTTTTCAAAAAGACGGGGAGAAACATAGTTTTTCAGTGACTAAGATGTAATAAAGTAGTATGTAGATACTTGCACCCCTAGTTTGTGGTGCAATTTTTGTTGATTAAGGGACAATAGTGAATGGTGAGACTGAATAAAGCATGAGTTTATGGAAACTAAATTAAGGTATACTAATGGCATCCATAGTTTTTTTGTAAGGATTTGTATGGTTTGAAAATTCTAGGACTATTTTGATCAGCTTTAGAGGTCAATTTCATTCTAATGTTTTTATGTCTACTATGTTTGTTCCTTTAATTTCTATTAGTTTTCAAATGGATATGGCGTTCATCGTGCTTAGTGTACATTGGGTTTCATGAAGATTTAACCCATACTAAACCTAAGCCAATTTAATCATGTAGCTCTCTTATCTTCTTAAATGTCATATTAAGCCAACTTCTGTAAGAGAAATTGCGAGCTAGAGACACGCCATACTTCTGTTCCCATGGAAAAAGGATGAATGTGGAGGTGAAAAATATACGTAAAATAACAAGGAATTGCTTCACTTATATAGCTTAACAAGGTCTAAAATGAGGAGCTCAAAAAGCTCGGTCTTACCCAACTTGACAAACATTCCCCTTTTAGGATAAAAAATCATGCAATCATTATCCTCAAACTAAGGATATGTATCTTTATTAAAAAAATGGTAACCTTAAGAAATGAGAATTTCTACATTTTTCATTAACATGCTTCATGTAGCTTGGCAGTGCCACGCTGAAGAGGCGAAGGAGCCACGTGGCTCAAGCGAAGTCACTTTAGACTGTGGGCAGTGAGACGGGATGGCTTGAGGGTCAGAGACCCTCAAGAATTGTGGTTTTGGCCTAGTCAACCAAGGATCCCGTCGAATCCATTACATTGGTATCAGAGCTCTAGGCCATGAATCCCACTTTGGGATTGTCGGAGATGCCGAGGCGGCTCTCATTCATAGCAGGGGGGAGTGTAGCGTGGCAGTGCCACGCCGACCGGTCGAAGGAGTCACGTGGCTCGAGCGGGGTCACATGGGACTGTGGGCGGTGAGACGGGATGGCGTGAGGGTCGGAGATTCTCAAGCACCGAGGTTTTGGCCTAGTCGACCAAGGATTCCATCGAATCTCTTACACTTCACATTTTAACTAAAACCATTAAAATGGAACATAATATGGGTTCTACTTTAAGCAAAATTGAACATTATTTGATTGCAAAAAATCTGCTCTACCATCACAATTAAGAGGGATGATAGATTTATTAAAATATTATATGAGAAACTAAAGACTAGCTTCAGCGTTTGGATCCCAATTTCAATTGCTTTACATCCAGATATGATTTGGTTGACGTATCACACGAATAACACACTAAATAAAAGACTAATTCTATAGGAGCCACATGACAATGATTGGATGATCAAGTACCAACCACTTAGCTCACATACGAATCCCATGACATGCACAACAATTGGCAAGACTTTGTTAAAATTGTTTCATTGAACACTATTTATAACTCTAGCTAGTTTGTGTACTTCAAGTAACGTACATTCAGTTTATATACACCATGGATCCATCAAAACTATTTGGGTTGAATCTTAGTAGACACTCGCAAAGAACCAAGCAAATATAAAGGAAATGACAGGAAAGAATTGGATAGATACCGAACATCGTATAACTCATTATGTCTCACTTAGCTAGAAAACCACAAAATATGGAGATACAATTATGTAAAGTTCAGACCTCTGTGGTTTGGTTCGTTTGCAATCGAAGAAACGAAAAAAAAAACATTGAAAAGCTTCAAATATTATGTCGGATAGTTATTCACCTGGTTTTCCATAACATTTTTCTGAAGTTATTTAAAGAATCAGCCAAGCTCTTCCTTTGCAGAGACATGTGGAAGCAGACAAGGGCATGGAGTATGAATTCAAAGATGTTTTGGGACATTGTTGAGTTAAAAAGTAACAAAGTATCTCGAGGGTTCCAACAACGTTTCTCATCAAGTGGAAGGGTTACGCCGCTTCGGGTGCAATTGGGAAGATCAAAGGAAATTCTAGCTAACATCATTCTACATCTCTAACTGCATCAATGAGTCTTGAAAATGAGGGAATTGCTACGGCTTTAACATATACGATTCCCTAAACGCCCATCCATTTATTTCTATATCTTAGGAAATCTGGGAAATGACATTATTGCCACTTACTTGGACCACTTGTGATCTATTTAAGAACTTTCATAAATATTAGAATAATGTTCATGAAGTTAAAAAAAACTATCATGGGCAATATGGAAGTTTTCATGCACACCGGTTGACTTTTTGGTAGGAGTAGACATAAACAAAGACGCGCCTTGATATTCTTGAAGTCCCCAGACTTATAGACAGTCCCTCAACATTTGGCGCTTCATGCACCACTAGACTCTAGGAACTACGACCCCAAGTATGCCTCAGTCTTGTTTAGCTCTTGTATGTATGTGCTCTACAGTTATTGTCGGATCTGACATACTATTAACTACAAACTATCCAACTGACCTGGTTCTCCTAATTGTCTTCCCGTTTTATTCCATCTGTTTAGCGCTGACAATCTTTAATACTGGCCGAGATGCTGACAATGGAAACGGGAAATTCGTGCGCTGCCATACCTCGCCCGAGACGCTATGCCATCTACCAGCTAAAATTTTGAATGTCGCCTAACGGGCGTTGACTTGGAGTATTTTCGCCGCGTACCCGAATTCGCCTTGGAGATCAGGATAGAGAAAGCGTTTTAAGAAACCCCCCTCGTAACATTGGGGGGTTTGGGGTTTTATTAAGGTTTGGGCACCTCCCAGGCCCCACGGTAGCGGGTCCTGGGAGGTTCCCTTTCAACGCAGGCGGAGTTTAGTCTCCCAAAACGACTCTCACGTGCAAAACAATGTTTTGGGTAAAGTCGAAAGCGACCTGATATCCGGCGAAGATACTGACAGTCAACGGTAGATAGTATACTTTCCCGAGTCGGCTATGGCGTCGCGCATAACCGCCCCAGTGGGAGTCACTGATGGGTGGCGTGGCGCTTCGGGACGAGCAACTGCCGTGCACAAGTATCCCGTTTCGCAATGTGCACGAGCAGCCGCCGCCGTCTCCGCCTCTGAAGTGGCCAACCGATTCGTCCATCTGCGTGTGCGTCCGTCTGACGCCGTGAGACTGTTCGCCTGCGACGCCGCCGGACGACTCGTTGCGCGACTGGAGGGGAGTTGCGGCATCGATCCCCGCACTGTGCACCGTCCACTGTGCACACCCCCCCCTGGTGCCTTGGGTGGAAAACTTGCTCAAGGCAAAGCGTTGCGGAGCGTTGGAGAGAGCTCGAGAGGCACGCCGTCGAGGTGAGCAGACGAGAAGCCGAGCGCGTCGGCTGGGTGACCATTGCGAGCAAGATGAGGAGGAGGCGGAGGCGCTGGTCGCTCAACCGTCGAATGGGCCTACGATGACCTGCGCATTGAACTAGTTCCAACGAACGGATCGAGCCGCTTTGCTTTTCTGTCAGCTGAGGAGATGGCCGTATTGTTGGCTACTTCTCCTGCTACGGTTGCTGCTACTGCTGTTCTTGCTGCTTCTGCGGCTGCCGCGGCCGCTGCTGCTGCTACTGCTGCTGCTGGCACTGTGGCTGCTGCTGCTGCTGCTGCTGCTGCTGCCTGAACAGATTGATGTGCCCTCTCTCGTCTACTCTTGCTGGGTCCTGCCCATGCCGAACATCCTAATGCCACCGCGAATGTCGCCAGTCTGAGTGTGGCGTAAGCATTGGCAGCAAAAGTCGCTATTCCAAATATGACACCAAAAGCGCGAAGAATTCTGACGCCACCTACTTGCCCGAGGTTGGAGGAGCAGGAGGGGGGGGAGGTGTGTGTGGGGGGGGGGGGGGGGGGGGG
>SZWC01000399.1:67960-82429 GCA_023375785.1 Penium margaritaceum
GCAACCAGTTCGCACCAGTTTGCAACCAGTTCGAACCATATCACAACCAGTTCACAACAAGTTCACAACCAGTTTGCACCAGTTCGCAACCAGTTGGCACCAGTTCGCACCAGTTAACAACCAGTTGGCACCAGTTTGCAACTAGTTTCCACCAGTGCATAAACAGTTCACAACCAGTTCGCAACCAGTTTGCACCAGTTTGCATCCATTTCGCAACCAGTTTGCAACCAGTTCACACTGATTTGCAACCAGTTCGCACCAGGTTGCAACGCGTTTGCACCAATTTGCAACCAGTTTGCACCAGTTCGCAACCAGTTTGCACCAGTTTGCAATCATTTTGCACCAGTTCGCAACCCGTTCGCACCAGTTCGCAACCAGTTCACATCACTTTGCAACCAGTTCGCACCAGTTTGCAACCAGTTTGCACCAGTTTGCACCAGTTCGCAACCATTTCGCAACCAGTTTGCAACCAGTTCGCACCAGTTGGCAATCAGTTTGCACCAGGTCACATCACGTTTTCACCAGATCGCAACCATTTTGCAACAAGTTCGCAAGTAGTTCACACCAGTTCGCAACTAGTTCGCATGAGTTTGCAACCAGTTTGCACCAGTTTGCACCAAGTTCGCAAGCAGTTCGCACCAGTTCGCAACTAGTTCGCACCAGTTTGCAACCAGTTCGCACCAGTTTGCAACCAGTTCGCAACCGGTTCGCAACAAGTTCGCAACAAGTTCGTTACCAGTTTGATCAGTTTGTAACCAGTTTGCACCAGTTTACAACCAGTTCGCAACCAGTTTGCAACCCGTTTGCACCGGTTTGCAAACAGTGAACAACCAGGTCGCAACCCGTTTGCACGAGTTTGCGACCATTTCAAAAGCAGTTCGCAACCAGTTCCCACCAATTTGCAACCAGTTCGCACCAGGTCGCAACCAGTTCGCACCAATTTGCAACCAGTTTGCACCACTTCGCAACCAGTTCGCACCAGCTGGCAACAGATTCGCACCAGTTCGCAACCAGTTCGCACCAGTTCGCAACCAGTTCGCACCATTTCGCAACCCATTCGCACCAGTTCGCAACCAGTTCACATCACTTTGGAACCAGTTTGCACCAGTTGGAAACCAGTTTGCAACAGTTCGCAACCAGTTTGCAAGCAGTTTGCACCAGTTGGCAACCAGTTTGTACCAGGTCGCATCACGTTTTCACCAGATCGCAACCATTTTGCAACAAGTTCGCAAGCAGTTCGCACCAGTTCGCAACCAGTTCAGAACCAGTTTGCAACACGTTCGCTACCAGTTTGACCAGATTGTAACCAGTTCAAAACACGTTCGCACCAGTTTCCATCCAGTTCGCACAAGTTCGCAACCAGTTTGCACCAGTTTGTAACCAGTTCACGCCAGTTTGCAACCATTTCACAACCAGTTCGCAACCACTTCGACGAGTTCAAAACAAGTTTGCTACAGTTCGCGACCAGTTCACACTAGTTTGCAACCAGTTCGCACCAGTACGCGACCAGTTCGCATCAGTTAGCAACCAGTTCGCACCAGTTCACCGCCATTTTGCACCAGTTCGCAACCAGTTTGTACCAGTTTGCAACCAGATGGCAACCAGTTTGCACCAGTTCACACCATTTTGCAACCAGTTTGCACCAGCTCGAACCAGTTCGCAACCAGTTCGCAACCAGTTCGCACCAAGTTTGCAACCAGTTCGCACCACTTCCCAACCATTTCGCACCAGTTCGCAACCAGTTTACACCAGTTTGCAACCATTTTGCACATGTTCGCAACCCGTTTTCACCAGTTTGCAACCAATTCGCATCCAGTTCCCACCACTTCGCAACCCGTTCGCACCAGTTCGCAACCAGTTTGCACCAATTCACAACCAGTTTGCAGAAGCTCGCAACCAGTTTGCATCATTTTGCAACCAGTGCGCACTAGTTCCCAACCAGTTCCAACCAGTTCGCAACCAGTTCACACCAGTTTGAAACCAGTTCGCACCAGCTCCCAACCAGTTCATACTGGTTCGCAACCAGTTCGCAACCAAATTGGACCAGTTCACAACCAGTTGGCAACCAGTTCGCACCAGTTTGTACCAGTTTGGAACCAGTTCGCACCAGTTCGCAAGCAGTTCGCACCAAGTTGCAACCAGTTCACACCACTTCGCAACCAGTTCGCACCACTTCGCAACCAGTTCCCACCAGTTCACAAACAGTTTGCACCAGTCCGTAACAATTTCGCGCCAGTTCGTAACCAGCTCATACCAGTTCGCACCTGTTCGCAACCAGTTTGCACAAGTTCGCAACCGGTTCGCACCACTATGCAACCAGTCCGAACCATATCGCAACCAGTTTGCAGCAAGTTTGCAACCAGTTTGCACCAGTTCGCAACCAGTTTGCACCAGTGCACAAACAGTTTACAACGAGTTTGCAACCAGTTTGCACCAGTTTGCAATCATTTTGCAACCATTTTGCAACCAGTTCGCACCAATTTGCAACCAGTTCGCACCAGGTCGCAACGTGTTTGCACCAATTTGCAACCAGTTCGCACCAGTTCCCAACCAGTGCGCATGAGCTGGCAACAGATTTGCACCAGTTTGCAACAGGTTCGCACCCGTTCGCAACCATTTCACACCAGTTCGCAACCCGTTCGAACCAGTTCGCAACTAGTTCACATCCCTTTGCAACCAGTTCGCAACAGTTCGCAACCAGTTTGCACCAGTTCACACCAGTTCGCAACCATTTTGCAACCAGTTCGCAACCCGTTCGCACCAGTTGGGAACCAGTTTGCACCAGGTCTCATCAAGTTTCCACCAGATCTCAACCAATTTGCAACAAGTTCGCAAGCCATTCCCACCAGTTCGCAACGAGTTCGCACCATTTCCCAACCACTTTGCACCAGTTTGCAACAAGTTTGCACCAGTTCGCAACCAGTTCGTAACAGTTCGCACCAGTTCGCAACCAATTCGCACCAGTTCGCATCCAGTTCCCACCACTTCGCAACCCGTTCGCACCAGTTCGCAACCAGTTTGCACCAGATCACAACCAGTTTGCAGAATCTCGCAAACAGTTTGCATCATTTCGCAGGCAGTGCGCACTAGTTCCCAACCAGTTCCAACCAGTTCGCATCCATTTTGCAACCAGTTCGCAACCAAATCGCACCAGTTCGCAACCAGTTTGCAAGCAGTTGGCAACCAGTTCGCACCAGTTCGCACCACTTTGCAACCAGTTCGCACCAGTTAGCAAGCAGTTTGCACCAATTTGCAGCCAGTTCGCACCACTTCGCAACCAGTTTGCACCACTTCGCAACCAGTTCGCACCAGTTTGCAAACAGTTCGCACCAGTTTGCACCAGTTCCTAACCAGCACATACAAGTTAGCACCTGTTTGCAACCAGTTTGCACCAGTTCGCATCCAGTTTGCACCAGTTTGCAACCAGTTCGAACCAATTTTCCACCAGTTTGCAACACGTTCGCAACCATTTTGCACAAGTTCGCAACCAGGTGGCACCAGTTTGCACTAGGTCACAACCATTTGGCATCAGTTTACAACCAGTTCACACCAGCTGGCAACAGATTCCGCCAGTTCGCAACCAGTTCGCACCAATTCGAAACCAGTTCGCACCAGTTCCCAACCAGATACCACCAGTTTTCAACCAGGTCCCACCATTTCTCAACCAGTTTGCACCAGTTCCCAACCTGTTCGCACCAGTTCCCAGCCCGTTTGCACCATTTCACACTAGTTCAATTCTGGCACAACTCTGGCACAACTCTGGCACAACTCTGGTACAACTCTGGCACAACTCTGGCACAACTCTGCCACAACCCTGGCGCAATTCTGGCATAACTCAGGCACGACCAAGGCACAACTCAGGCACAACTCTGGGACAACTATGGCACAACATTTGTACAACACTGGCACAACTATGGCACAGCTCTGGCACAACTCTGGCACAACTCTGGCACAACTCTGGCACAACTCTGGCACAACTCTGGCACAACTCTGGCACAACTCTGGCACAACTCTGGCACGACTCTGGCACAACTCTGGCCCAAATCTGGCACAACTCTGGCAAAAATCTGGCACAACTCTGGCACAACTTTGGCACAGCTCTGGCACACCAATGGCAGAACTCTGGCACAACTCTGGCACAACTTTGGTGTAACTCTGGCACAACTCTGGCACTACTCTGGAACAACTCTGGCACAACTCTGGCACAACTCTGGCCCAACTATGGCCCAACTCTGGCACAACTCTGGCACAACTCTGGCACGACTCTGGCACAACTCTGGCCCAAATCTGGCACAACTCTGGCAAAAATCTGGCACAACTCTGGCACAACTTTGGCACAGCTCTGGCACACCAATGGCAGAACTCTGGCACAACTCTGGCACAACTTTGGTGTAACTCTGGCACAACTCTGGCACTACTCTGGAACAACTCTGGCACAACTCTGGCACAACTCTGGCCCAACTATGGCCCAACTCTGGCACAACTCTGGCACAACTCTGGCACGACTCTGGCACAACTCTGGCCCAAATCTGGCACAACTCTGGCAAAAATCTGGCACAACTCTGGCACAACTTTGGCACAGCTCTGGCACACCAATGGCAGAACTCTGGCACAACTCTGGCACAACTTTGGTGTAACTCTGGCACAACTCTGGCACTACTCTGGAACAACTCTGGCACAACTCTGGCACAACTCTGGCACCACTCTGGCACAACTCTGGCAAGACTCGTGCACAACTCTGGCACAACTCTGGCACAACTCGTGCACAACTCTGGCACAACTTAGGCACAACTCTGCCACAACTCTAGCACAACTCTGGCACAATTCTGGTACAAATCTGGCAAAAATCTGGCACAACTCAGGCACAACTCTGGAACAACTCTGCCACAACTCTAGCACAACTCTGGCATAACTTTGGCACAACTCTGGCACAACTCTGGCACAAATCTGGTGAAACTCTGGCACAACTCTGGCACAACTCTGGCAAAACCCTACCACAATTCTGGCACGACTCTGGCACAACTCTGGCTCAAGTGTGGCACAAGTGTGGCACAACTATGGCACAACTCCGGCAGAACTCTGGCAAAACTCTGGCATAACTCTGGCACAACTCGGGTACAACTCTGGCACAACTATGGCACAGCTCTGGCACAACCCTGGCACAACCCTGGCACAAATCTGGCACAGCTCTGGCACACCTTTGGCACAACTCTGGAACAACTTTGGCACAACTCTGGCATGACTCTGGCATAACTCTAGCAGAACTCTAGTCCAACTCTGGCACAACTCTGGCACAACTCTGGCACATCTCTGGCACGACTCTGTCACAACTCTGGCCCAACTCTGGCACAGCTCTGGTAAAACTCTGGCACAACTCTGGCACAACTGTGGCACAGCTCTGGCACACCAATGGCAGAACTCTGGCACAACTCTGGCACAACTGTGGCACAGCTCTGGCACACCAATGGCAGAACTCTGGCACAACTCTGGCACAACTGTGGCACAGCTCTGGCACACCAATGGCAGAACTCTGGCACAACTCTGGCACAACTGTGGCACAGCTCTGGCACACCAATGGCAGAACTCTGGCACAACTCTGGCACAACTGTGGCACAGCTCTGGCACACCAATGGCAGAACTCTGGCACAACTCTGGCACAACTGTGGCACAGCTCTGGCACACCAATGGCAGAACTCTGGCACAACTCTGGCACAACTGTGGCACAGCTCTGGCACACCAATGGCAGAACTCTGGCACAACTCTGGCACAACTGTGGCACAGCTCTGGCACACCAATGGCAGAACTCTGGCACAACTCTGGCACAACTGTGGCACAGCTCTGGCACACCAATGGCAGAACTCTGGCACAACTCTGGCACAACTGTGGCACAGCTCTGGCACACCAATGGCAGAACTCTGGCACAACTCTGGCACAACTGTGGCACAGCTCTGGCACACCAATGGCAGAACTCTGGCACAACTCTGGCACAACTGTGGCACAGCTCTGGCACACCAATGGCAGAACTCTGGCACAACTCTGGCACAACTGTGGCACAGCTCTGGCACACCAATGGCAGAACTCTGGCACAACTCTGGCACAACTGTGGCACAGCTCTGGCACACCAATGGCAGAACTCTGGCACAACTCTGGCACAACTGTGGCACAGCTCTGGCACACCAATGGCAGAACTCTGGCACAACTCTGGCACAACTGTGGCACAGCTCTGGCACACCAATGGCAGAACTCTGGCACAACTCTGGCACAACTGTGGCACAGCTCTGGCACACCAATGGCAGAACTCTGGCACAACTCTGGCACAACTGTGGCACAGCTCTGGCACACCAATGGCAGAACTCTGGCACAACTCTGGCACAACTGTGGCACAGCTCTGGCACACCAATGGCAGAACTCTGGCACAACTCTGGCACAACTGTGGCACAGCTCTGGCACACCAATGGCAGAACTCTGGCACAACTCTGGCACAACTGTGGCACAGCTCTGGCACACCAATGGCAGAACTCTGGCACAACTCTGGCACAACTGTGGCACAGCTCTGGCACACCAATGGCAGAACTCTGGCACAACTCTGGCACAACTGTGGCACAGCTCTGGCACACCAATGGCAGAACTCTGGCACAACTCTGGCACAACTGTGGCACAGCTCTGGCACACCAATGGCAGAACTCTGGCACAACTCTGGCACAACTGTGGCACAGCTCTGGCACACCAATGGCAGAACTCTGGCACAACTCTGGCACAACTGTGGCACAGCTCTGGCACACCAATGGCAGAACTCTGGCACAACTCTGGCACAACTGTGGCACAGCTCTGGCACACCAATGGCAGAACTCTGGCACAACTCTGGCACAACTGTGGCACAGCTCTGGCACACCAATGGCAGAACTCTGGCACAACTCTGGCACAACTGTGGCACAGCTCTGGCACACCAATGGCAGAACTCTGGCACAACTCTGGCACAACTGTGGCACAGCTCTGGCACACCAATGGCAGAACTCTGGCACAACTCTGGCACAACTGTGGCACAGCTCTGGCACACCAATGGCAGAACTCTGGCACAACTCTGGCACAACTGTGGCACAGCTCTGGCACACCAATGGCAGAACTCTGGCACAACTCTGGCACAACTGTGGCACAGCTCTGGCACACCAATGGCAGAACTCTGGCACAACTCTGGCACAACTTAGGCACAACTCTGGCACAACTCTGGCACAATTCTGGCACAACTCTGGCACAACTCTTGCACAACTCTGGCACAACTCTGGCACAACTCTGGCACAATTCTGGCACAACTCTGGCACAACTCTTGCACAACTCTGGCACAACTCTGCCACAACTCTGGCACAACTCTGACACAACTCCAGCACAACTCAGGCACAACACTGTCACAACTCTGGCACAATGCTGGCACAAATTTGGCACAAATCTGGCACAACTTTGGCACGACCCTTGCACAACTCTGACACAACTCTGGCACAACAATGGCACAGCTCTAGCACAACCCAACAACACCTATGGCTCAATTCATGCACAACTCTGGCGCAGCTCAGGCACAACTCTGGCACAACTCTGGAACGAATGAGGCACAAACCTGGCACAACTCTTGCAAAATTATGGCACAACTCTGGGACACCTACTGCACATCTGTGGAACAACTCTGGCGCAACTCTGGCACAATCATAGTGAAACTCTGGCACAACTGTGGCACAACTCTGGAAAAACCCTACCACAATTCTGGTACAACTCTGGCACATCTCTGGCACAAGTCTGGCTCAAATGTGGCACAAGTGTGGCACAACTATGGCACAACTCCGGCAGAACTCTGGCAAAACTCTGGAATAACTCTGACACATCTCGGGCACAACTCTGGCATAACTATGGCACAAATCTGGCACAACCCTAGCACAACCCTGGCACAAATCTGGCACAACTCTGGCACAACTCTGGCACAACTCTGGCACAACTCTGGCACAACTCTGGCACAACTCTGGCACAACTCTGGGACAACTCTTGCACAACTCTGGCACAACTCTGGCACAACTCTGGCACATTTCTGGCACAACTCTGGCACAACTCTGGCACAACGCTGGCAGAACTTTGACACAACTCTGGCACAACTCTGGCACAACTCTGGCGCAACTATGGCACAACTCTGGCACAACTCTGGCACAACTATGGCACGACTCTGGCACAATCCTGGCATAACTCTGGCACAACCCTGGCACATCTCTGGCACAACTCTGGCACAATTCTGGCACAAATTTGGCACAACTCTGGGCACAACTCTGACACAACCCTGGCACAACTATGGCCCAACTATGGCACAACTCTTGTAGAACACTGGCACAACCATGGCATACCTCTGGCACAACTCTGGCAGAACTCTGTCAGAACTCCTGCACAACTCCGGCACAAATCTGGCACAACTCTGGCACAACTCTGGCACAACTGTTGCACAGCTCTGGCACAACTCTGGCACAACTCTGGCACAACTCTGGCACAACTCTGGCACAACTCTAGCACAACTCTAGCTTAGCTCTGGAACAACTATGGCACAAATCTGGTAGAACTCTGGCAGAACTATGGAACAATTCTGGCAAAACGTTGGCACAACTTTGGCCCAACTATGGCACAACTCTGGCACACCTCTGGCACAACTCAAGCACAACTCTGGCAAAAATCTGGCACAATTCTGGCACAACTCTGGCACAACTCTGGTACAACTTTGGCACAACTCTTGCACAACTCTGGCAAAACTTCTTGAAACTTTGGCACAACTCTGGCACAACTCTGGCACAACTTTGGCACAACTCTGGCACAACTCTGGCACACCTCTGGCACAACTCTGGCACAACTCTGGAACAACTCTGGCACAACTCTGGCACAACTCTGGTAATGCCCTAGCAAAAATCTAGCACAACTTTGGCACAACTCTAGTACAACTCAGGCACAACTTTGGCACAGCTCTTGCACAACTGTGGAACGACTCTGGCACAACTCTGGCACAACTTCGGCACGACTCCGGCACAACTCTGGCACGACTCTGGCACAATTCTGGGCCAAATTTGGCACACCTCTTGCAAAAATATGGAACAACTCTGGCAAAACTCTGGCAAAACTCTGGCACAAAACTGGCATAAATTTGGCTCAACTCTGGCACACCTCTGGCAAATCTCTGGCACAACGCTGGCACAACTCTGGTACAACTATGGCACAACTCTGGCACAATTCTGGCATAACTCTGGCACAACTGTGACACACCTCTTGAAAAAACTGTGGAACAAGTCTGGCACAACTCTCGGACAACTCTGGCAAAACTCTGGCACAACTGTGACACACCTCTTGAAAAAACTGTGGAACAAGTCTGGCACAACTCTCGGACAACTCTGGCAAAACTCTGGCACAACTGTGACACACCTCTTGAAAAAACTGTGGAACAAGTCTGGCACAACTCTCGGACAACTCTGGCAAAACTCTGGCACAACTGTGACACACCTCTTGAAAAAACTGTGGAACAAGTCTGGCACAACTCTCGGACAACTCTGGCAAAACTCTGGCACAACTGTGACACACCTCTTGAAAAAACTGTGGAACAAGTCTGGCACAACTCTCGGACAACTCTGGCAAAACTCTGGCACAACTGTGACACACCTCTTGAAAAAACTGTGGAACAAGTCTGGCACAACTCTCGGACAACTCTGGCAAAACTCTGGCACAACTGTGACACACCTCTTGAAAAAACTGTGGAACAAGTCTGGCACAACTCTCGGACAACTCTGGCAAAACTCTGGCACAACTGTGACACACCTCTTGAAAAAACTGTGGAACAAGTCTGGCACAACTCTCGGACAACTCTGGCAAAACTCTGGCACAACTGTGACACACCTCTTGAAAAAACTGTGGAACAAGTCTGGCACAACTCTCGGACAACTCTGGCAAAACTCTGGCACAACTGTGACACACCTCTTGAAAAAACTGTGGAACAAGTCTGGCACAACTCTCGGACAACTCTGGCAAAACTCTGGCACAACTGTGACACACCTCTTGAAAAAACTGTGGAACAAGTCTGGCACAACTCTCGGACAACTCTGGCAAAACTCTGGCACAACTGTGGCACAACTCTGGCGCAACTCTGGCACAACTTTGGCACAACTCTGGTACAACTCTGGCACAACTTGGACACACCTCTTGAATAACTTTGGAACAACTCTGGCAGAACTCTGGCACGACTCTGGAACAACTCTGGCACAACTTTGACACACCTTTTGAAAAAACTGTGGAACAAGTCTGGCACAACTCTCGCAAAACTCTGGCACAAAACTCGCATAAATTTGGCACAACTCTGGCACACCTCTGGCAGAACTCTGGTACAACTCTGGCACAACTCTGGTACAACTATGGCACAACTCTGGCACAATTCTGGCATACCTCTGGCACAACCCTGGCACAAATCTGGCACAACTATGGCACAAATCTGGCACAACTTTGGCACAACTCTGGCACAACTATGGCACAACTCTTTAACAACACTGGTACGACCAAGGCAGAACACTGGCACAACTCTGGCACAAATCTGGCAGAACTCCTGCACAACTCTGGCACTAATCTGGCACAACTCTGGCGCAACTCTGGCACAACTCTGGTACAACTCTGGCACAAATCTTGCACAACTCTGGCACAACTCTAGCACAACTCTGGCTCAACTCTGGAACAACTCTTGCACAAAACTGGCACAACTCTGGCACAACTCTGGCACATCTCTGGCAAAACTCTGGCACAACTCTGGCACAACTATGGCACAACTCCGGCACACCTCGGGCACAACTCGGGCACAACTCTGGCAAAAATCTGGCAAAACTCTGGCACAACTCTGGCACAACTCTGGCACATCTCTGGCAAAACTCTGGCACAACTCTGGCACAACTATGGCACAACTCCGGCACACCTCGGGCACAACTCGGGCACAACTCTGGCAAAAATCTGGCAAAACTCTGGCACAACTCTGGCACAACTCTGGCACAACTCTCGGACAACTCTGGCAAAACTTTCTTAAATCTTATGCACGACTCTGGCCCAACTCTTGCACAACTCTGGCACAAATCTGGCACAACTCTGGCACATCTCAACCCTGGCACAACTGTGGCACAACTCTGGCACAACTCTGGGATAGATCTAGCAGAAAATATAGCACAACTCTGGCACAACTCTGGTACAACTCTGGCATAACTTTGGCACACCTCTTGCACAACTGTGGAACAACTCTGGCACAAATCTGGCACGACTCTGGTACAACTCTGACACAAATTTGGCACACCTCTTGCAAAACTGTGGTAAAACTCTGGCACAACTCTGGCCAAATTCTTGCACAAATATGGCATGAATTTGGCACAACTCTGGCACACCTCTGGCAGAACTCTGGCACAACTCTGGCACAACTCTGGTACAACTCTGGCACTACTCTGGCACAACTCTGGCACAACTCTGGCACAACTCTGGCACAACTCTGGCACAACTCTTGTACAAAACTAGCACAACTATGGCACGACGCTGGCACAACTCTGGCACAACTCTGGCACAACTCTGGCACAACTCTGGCACAACTCTTGTACAAAACTAGCACAACTATGGCACGACGCTGGCACAACTCTGGCACAACTCCGGCACATCTCCATCACAAATCTGGCACAACTTTGGCACAACTCTGGCACAACTCTGGGACAACTCTTGCACAATCCTGGCACATCTTTGGCACAACTAGTGCTCAACCCTGGAACAATTCTGGCAGAAATCTGGCACAACCTTGGCACAACTCTGGCTTAACTCTGGCACAACTTTGGCACAACTCTGGCACAACTATGGCACAACTCTGGCACAAGACTGGCAAAACTCGAGCACAACTCTTGCAAAACTCTTGCACAACTCTGGTATAAGTATGGCACAACTCTGCGACAGCTCTGACAAAACTCTAGCACAACTCGGGCACAACTCTGGAACAACTCTGGCACAAATCGGGCACAACTCTGGCACAACTCTGGCACAACTCTGGCACCACTCTGGCACAACTCGGGCACAACTCTGGCACAAATCTGGCACAACTCTGGCACAACTCTGGCACAACTCTGGTATAACTCTGGAAAAACTATGGAACAACTCTGGAACAGCTATAGCACAACTCTGGCACAACTCTGGTACACCTCCGGCACAACTCTGGCACACCTCTTCCACAACTGCGGAACAACTCTGGCACAGCTCTGGCACGACTCTGGCACAACTGTGGCACAAATTTGGCACACCTCTTGCAGAACTGTGGAACAACTCTGGCACAACTCAAGCACAACTCTTGCACAACTCTGGCACAACTCTGGCACAACTCCGGAACACCTCTAGCACAAATCAGGCACAAACCTGGCACAACTCTTGCACAACTATGACATAACTCTGGAACATCTCTAGTACAACTCTGGCAGAACTCTGGAACACCTATTGCACAACTTTGGAACAACTCTGGCACAACTCTGGCAAAACGCTGGCACAACTCTGGCAAAAATGTGGCACAACTCTGGCACAGCTCTGGAAGAACTCTAGCAGAACTCTGGTACTACTCTGGCAGAACTCAGCGACAACTCTGGCACAACTGTGGCACAACTCTGGCACAACTCTGGCACCCTCTGGCACAACTGCAGCTCAACTCTGGCACAACTCTGGCACAACTCTGGCACAACTCGTGCACAACTCTGGCACAACTATGGCACAACTTTGGTACAATCCTGGCACAACCCTGACACATATCTGGTACAACTCTGGTACACCTCTTGCTCAACTGTGGCACAACTCTGGCTTAACTGTGCACAACTCTGGCACAATTCTGGCAAAACTCTGGCACAGCTCTGGCACAACTCTGGCACAACTCTGGCACAGCTCTGGCACAACTCTGGCACAACTCTGGCACAGCTCTGGCACAACTCTGGCACAACTCTGGCACAGCTCTGGCACAACTCTGGCACAACTCTGGCACAGCTCTGGCACAACTCTGGCACAACTCTGGCACAGCTCTGGCACAACTCTGGCACAACTCTGGCACAGCTCTGGCACAACTCTGGCACAACTCTGGCACAGCTCTGGCACAACTCTGGCACAACTCTGGCACAGCTCTGGCACAACTCTGGCACAACTCTGGCACAGCTCTGGCACAACTCTGGCACAACTCTGGCACAGCTCTGGCACAACTCTGGCACAACTCTGGCACAGCTCTGGCACAACTCTGGCACAACTCTGGCACAGCTCTGGCACAACTCTGGCACAACTCTGGCACAGCTCTGGCACAACTCTGGCACAACTCTGGCACAGCTCTGGCACAACTCTGGCACAACTCTGGCACAGCTCTGGCACAACTCTGGCACAACTCTGGCACAGCTCTGGCACAACTCTGGCACAACTCTGGCACAGCTCTGGCACAACTCTGGCACAACTCTGGCACAGCTCTGGCACAACTCTGGCACAACTCTGGCACAGCTCTGGCACAACTCTGGCACAACTCTGGCACAGCTCTGGCACAACTCTGGCACAACTCTGGCACAGCTCTGGCACAACTCTGGCACAACTCTGGCACAGCTCTGGCACAACTCTGGCACAACTCTGGCACAGCTCTGGCACAACTCTGGCACAACTCTGGCACAGCTCTGGCACAACTCTGGCACAACTCTGGCACAGCTCTGGCACAACTCTGGCACAACTCTGGCACAGCTCTGGCACAACTCTGGCACAACTCTGGCACAGCTCTGGCACAACTCTGGCACAACTCTGGCACAGCTCTGGCACAACTCTGGCACAACTCTGGCACAGCTCTGGCACAACTCTGGCACAACTCTGGCACAGCTCTGGCACAACTCTGGCACAACTCTGGCACAGCTCTGGCACAACTCTGGCACAACTCTGGCACAGCTCTGGCACAACTCTGGCACAACTCTGGCACAGCTCTGGCACAACTCTGGCACAACTCTGGCACAACTCTTGCACAACTCTGGCACAACTCTGGCACAACTCTGGCACAGCTCTGGCACAACTCTGGCACAACTCTGGCATAACTTTGGCACAACTATGGCAAAACTGGGGCACAACTCTGGCACAACTCAAGCACAACTCTGGAAAAACTCTGGCACGACTCTTCCAAAACTCCGGCACAACTATGGCACAACTCTGGTACAACTCTGACAAAACTCCAGCACAACTCGGGCACAACTCGGGCTCAACTCTGGCACAAGTCTGCCACAACTCTGGCACAACTCTGGCACAACTCTGGGACAATTCTGGAAAAACTCTAGGACAACATTTGCACAACTCTGGCACAACTCTGGCACAACTCTGGCACGACTCTGGCACCACTCTGGCACAACTCTGGCACAACTCTGGAACAACTCTGGCACAACTCTGGCACAACTCTGGCACAACTCT
>SZWC01000399.1:104612-118066 GCA_023375785.1 Penium margaritaceum
GAAGCAGAGTACATCGCCCTGAGTGAAGCAGCAAAGGAAGCCGTGTGGCTGCGTGAGCTGCTGGAAAGCCTTGGACAGAAGCAGACCACAGCGACCATCATCTACTGTGACAACATGAGCGCCATTGCTCTGACCAAGAACGCCGAGTTTCACGCCCGCACCAAGCACATCGACCTCCGGTACCACTTCATCCGCGAGCTCGTGGCGAAGCAGGTGGCGCAGATCAAGTTTTGCCCTTCAAGCATGATGTTGGCAGACTTCCTGACCAAGCCGCTGGCAGCGCACCGCTTTCAGCGGCTGAGGGGACAATGCGGACTTGTGTGATTTTTATTCTCGCAAAGTGGGAGAATGATGGATATGAGAGTGCCAGAAAGTGACAAAAATAGGTTGCTCGATAAAAATCATCTGGCATGACAGTTTCATAGAGGATGTTTGACAGGTTCTAACTCACTTTACGGAACTCGATTTGGAGTCCGTTTGAGTGAGATATGGATTTCCAAAGTTTGGAGATCATGGGTCGGGTTCAAGTGACGACCTGAGCACTTTGAGCTCAAAAGGCGGCAGGATTATTGGCCAGGACTGCTGAGAGCGGCCTTCAAGGAGAAAAGACGGCTGGAAGACGTCCAAGAGACTTCAAGGAAGGACCAGTCCATGATTNTGCAGGCCGTGCAAGACATAATTCTCTTGTGTGACAAGGTGACTGCCGCTCATCCCGCTAGGCTAGGAGTGTGCTAGAGGGTGAGCTTTGACAGAGTGGATCTCAGTTCTCCCTTAGCCAAATGAGGCATATAAGGGCTTGTTAGAAAGCTGTGATGATGTGCTTTCTCACTCAAGAGTCGATTCAGACATTCGCGTTCTCTGCAGACCTACATTCGCTTCCGTAATTTCTGTCTGTGCAACCTACAACTCCCTCTCACAAACAGTTGTTCCTGCCTAGGCGGCTCTTAGTGAGCCTAATCACCTCCCTGAGGGCTGCCCCAGTTTCCATCAGTTAGCACCTGCTTGCAACCAGTTTGCACCAGTTTGCAACCAGTTTGCACCAGTTTGCAACCAGTTCGAACGAATTCGCAACCAGTTCGCAACAAGTTCGCAACCAGTTTGCACCAGTTCGCAACCAGGTGGCACCAGTTCGCAACAGTTCACAACCATTGGGCATCAGTTTACAACCATTTTGCACCAGTTCCCAACCAGTTTGCACCAGTTTGAAAACAGTTTGCAACTACTTCACAACCGGTTTGCACCAGTTCGCAACTATTGCGCAACTAGTTTGCAACCAGTTCGCACCAATTTGCAACCATTTTGCACCAGGTCGCAAAAAGTTCTCACCAATTTGCAACCAGTTTGCACCAGTTCGAAAAAAGTTCGCACCAGCTGGCAACAGATTGGCACCAGTTTGCAACCAGTTCGCAACCAGTTCGCACCAGCTCGCAACCCGTTCGCACCAGTTTGCAACCAGTCCACATCACTTCGCAACCAGTTCCCACCATTTCGCAACCAGTCTGCAACCAGTTTGCACCAGTTTGCACCAGTTCGCACGCGTTCAGAACCAGTTCGCACACGTTCAGAACCAGTTTGCACCAGTTTGTAACCAGTTCGCAACCACTTTGCACCAGTTCACAACAAGTTCGCTCCAGTTCGCAACCAGTCCGCACCAGTTCACAACCAGTTCGCAACCAGTTCGCACCAGTTCACAACCAGTTCGCAACCGGTCAGCACCAGTTCGCAACCAGTTTGCACCAGTTCACAACCAGTCCTCACCAGTTTGCACCAGTTCACAACCATTTCACAACCAGTTTGCAACCAGTCCGCACCTGTTCGCAACCAGTTCGCACCAGTTCACAACCAGTTCGCACCAGTTCGCAACCAGTTGGCACCAGTTCGCAACCAGTTCGCACTAGTTCGCGACCATTTTGCACCAGTTCACACCAGTTCACACCAGTTCACACCAGTTTGCACCAGTTTGCAACCATTTTGCACCAGTTCCCAGCCAGTTCGCAACCAGTTCTCACCAGTTTGCAACCATTTTGCACCAGTTTGCATCAATTTGCACCATTTCGCAACCAGTTGGCACCAGTTCAAACCGGTTCGCAACCAGTTTGCAACCACTTCCCACCAGTTCCCAACCAGTTCATACCAGTTCGCCACCAGTTCACACCAGTTTGTAACCAGTTCACACCGGTTCACAACATTTTGCGACCAGTTTGCAACCAGTTCACACCAGTTCACCACCAGTTTGCAGCAGCTCGCAACCAGTTGGCACCAGTTCGCAACCAGTTCAAACTAGCTTGCAACTAATTCCCACCACTTTGCAACCAGTTTGCAACCATTTCACGACCAGTTTGCAACCAGTTCGCACCAGTTCGCAACACGTTTGCACCAGTTCGCAACCAGTTCGCACCATTTCCCGACCAGTTCGCACCAGTTTGCAACCAATTCGCACCAGTTCAAAAACAGTTTGCACCACTTCGCAACCCATTCGCACCAGTTCACAACCAGTTCGCACCAGTTTGGGGCCGGTTTGAACCGATTCACAACCAGTTGGAAACCAGTTGGCACCAGTTCACAACCAGTTTGCAACCAGTTAGCAACCAGTTGGCACCAGTTGGCAAGCAGTTTGCACCAGGCCGGAACACGTTTTCACCAGATTGCAGCCATTTTGCAGCAAGTTTGCAAGCGGTTCGCACCAGTTTGTAACGAGTTCGCACCAGTTCACAACCAGTTTGCACCAGTTCGCAATTAGTTTGCAACCAGTTCGCAACCAGTTCGCAACCAGTTTGCAACAATTTCGCTACCAGTTTAACCAGTTCGTAACCAGATCAAAACAAGTTCGCACCAGTTCGCAACCAGTTTGCAACCAGTTTGCAACCAGTTTGCACAAGCTCGCAACCAGTTTGCACCAGTTCGCAACCCGTTCGCACCAGTTTACAAACAGTTCGCAACCAGTTCGCAACCATTTTGCAACCAGTTCGCATCCAGTTTGCACTAATTCGCAACCAGTTCACACCAGGTCGCCACCAGTTCGCACCAATTTGCAACGAGTTTGCATCAGTTTGCAACCATTTTGCACCACCTGGCAACAGATTCGCACCAGTTCGCAACCAGTTCGCACCAGTTGGCAAGTAGTTCGCACCAGTCCGCAACCTGTTCGCACCAGTTCGCAACCATTTCACATCACTTCGCAACCAGTTCGCACCAGTTCGCAACCAGTCCGCAACCAGTTCGCACCAGTTTGCCACCAGTTCGCACAACTTCACAACCAGTTCGCACCAGTTCGCAACCAGTTCACAACCAGTTTGCAACCACCAAACTTTTGCCAGAGTTGTCCCAGAGTTGTGCCAGAGTTGTGCAAGAGTTGTGCGAGAGTTGTGCCAGAGTTGTGCCAGAGTTGTGCCAGAGTTGTGACAGAGTTTTTCAGAGTTGTGCCAGAGTTGTGCCACAGTTGTGCCAGAGATGTGCAAGAGTTGTGCCAGAGTTGTGCCGGAGTTGTGCCAGAGTTGTGCCAGAGTTGTGCCAGAGTTGTACCATAGTTGTGCCAGAGTTGTGCCAGAGTTGTGCCGGAGTTGTGCTGGAGATGTGCCAGAGTTGTGCAAGAGTTGTGCCAGAGTTGTGCCAGAGTTGTGCTACAGTAGTGCGAAAGTTGTACCAGAGTAGTGCCTGAGTTGTGCCAGAGTTGTGCCAGAGTTGTGCTACAGTAGTGCGAAAGTTGTACCAGAGTAGTGCCTGAGTTGTGCCAGAGTTGTGCCAGAGTTGTGCTACAGTAGTGCGAAAGTTGTACCAGAGTAGTGCCTGAGTTGTGCCAGAGTTGTGCCAGAGTTGTGCTACAGTAGTGCGAAAGTTGTACCAGAGTAGTGCCTGAGTTGTGCCAGAGTTGTGCCAGAGTTGTGCTACAGTAGTGCGAAAGTTGTACCAGAGTAGTGCCTGAGTTGTGCCAGAGTTGTGCCAGAGTTGTGCCGGAGTTGTGCCAGAGTTGTGCCAGAGTTGTGCCAGAGTTGTGCCATAGTTGTTCCAGAGTTGTGCCAGATTTGCGCCAGATTTGTGCCATAGTTGTGCCAGAGTTGTGCCAGAGTTGTGCCATAGTTGTGCCAGAGTCGTGCCAGGGTTGTGCCAGAGTTGTGCCAGAGCTATGTCCGAGTTTTGCCAGAGTTGTGCCAGAGCTGTGCCAGAGTTGTGCCAGAGTGGTGCCAAAGTTGTGCCAAATTGGTGCCAGATTTGTGCCAGTATTGTGCCTGAGTTCTGCCAGAGATGTGTCGGAGTTGTGCTAGATTTGTGCCAGACTTGTGCCAGAGTTGTTCCAGAGTTGTGCAAGAGTTGTGCCAAAGCTGTGCAAGAGTTGTGCCAAAACTGTGCAAGAGTTGTGCCAGATTTGTGTCAGAGTTGTGCCACAGTTGTGCCAGAATTGTGCCACAGTTGTGCCAGACTTGTACCAGAGTTGTGCCAGAGTTGTGCCAGAGTTGTGACGGATTTGTGCCAGAGTTGTGGCAGAGTTGTGGCAGAGTTGTGGCAGAGTTGTGCCAGAGTTGTGCCAGAGTCGTGCCAGTGTTGTACGAGAGTTGTGCAAGAGTTGTGCCAGTGTTGTGCCAGAAATGTGCCAGAGTTGTGCCAGAGTTGTGCCATAGTTGTTCCAGAGTTGTGCCAAATTTGTGCGAGAGTTGTGCCATAGTTGTGCCAGAGTTGTGCAAGAGTTGCCAGAGGTGTGCCAAAGTTGTGCTAGGGTTGTGCCAGAGTTGTGCCAGAGTCATGCCAGGGTTGTGCCAGAGTTTTTCCAGAGCTGTGTCCGAGTTGTGCCAGAAATGTGCCAGAGCTGTGCCAGAGTTGTGCCAGAGTGGTGCCAGAGTGTGCCAGATTTGTGCCAGAGTTGTGCCAGTGTTGTGCCAGAGTTTTGCCAGAGATGTGTCAGAGTTGTGCTAGACTTGTGCAAGAGTTGTGCCAGAGTTGTGCCAGAGTTGTGGAAGAGTTGTGCCAAAGCTGTGCAAGAGTTGTGCCAGAGCTGTGTCAGAGTTGTTCCACAGTTGTGCCAGAGATGTGCCAGAGTTGTGCCAGACTTGTACCAGAGTTGTGCTAGAGTCATGCAAGACTTGTGGCAGAGTTGTGCCAGAGTTGTGCCAAAGTTGTGCCAGAGTTGAGCCAGAGTTGTGCCAGGGATGTGCAGGAGTTGTGCCAGAGTTGTGCCGGAGTTGTGCCAGAGTTGTGCAAGAGTTGTGCCAGAGTTGTGCCAGAGTTGTGCCAGAGTTGTGCCAGTGTTGTGCCAGAGTTGTGCCAGAGTTGTGCCATAGTTGTGCCAGAGTTGTGCCAGAGTTGTGCCAGAGTTGTGCCAGTGTTGTGCCAGAGTTGTTCCATAGTTATGGAATAGGTGTGCTAGAGTTGTGCCTGAGATGTACCGATGTTGTGCGAGAGTTGTGCTAGAGTTGTGCTCGAGTTGTGCAAGAGTTGTGCCAGGGTTGTGCAAGAGTTTTGCCAGAGTCGTGCCAGAGTTGTGCAATAGTTGTGCCAGAGTTGTGCTGGACTTGTGCCAGAGCTGTGCTAGAGCTGTGCCATGGTTGTGCGAGAGTTGTGCCAGAGTCGTTCCAGAGTCGTGCCCATGTTGTGCGAGAGTTGTACCATAGTTGTGTAACAGGTGTGCTAGAGTTGTGTCTGAGTTGTACCAATGTTGTGCCAGAGTTGTGCTAGAGTTGTGCTAGAGCTGTGCGAGAGTTGTGCCAGAGTTGTGCCAGAGTTGTGCAATAGTTGTGCCGGAGGTTTTCCGGGCTTGTGCCAAAGTTCTGCCAGATTTATGCCATGGTTGTGCCAGAGTTGTGCCAGAGTTGTGCCTCTGTTGTGCCAGAATTGTGCCAGAGATGTGCCAGAGTTGTGCCAGGGTTGTGACAGAGTCCTGCCAGAGTTGTTCCAGAGTTTTGCCAGATTTGTGGCAGAGTTGTGGCAGAGTTGTGCCCGAGTTGTGCTAACGTTTTTTCAGAGCTGTTCCATAGTAATGCCATAGATATGGCAGAATTGTGCCAGAGTTGTGCCAGAGTTGTGCCAGAGTTGTGCCAGAGTTATGCCATAGTTGTGCCAGAGTTGTACCAGCAGTGTGGCAAAGTTGTGCCAGAGATGTGCCACAGTTATGCCACAGTTGTGCCAGAGTTGTGCCAGACATGTGCCAGAGTTGTGCCAGACTTGTGCCAGAGTTGTGCCAGAGTGTGCCAGAGTAGTGCCTCAGTTTTGCCAGAATTGTGCCAGTGTTGTTCCAGAGTTGTGCGAGAGTTGTGCCAGAGTTGTGCCAGAGTTGCGCCAGAGTTGTGCCAGAGTTGTGCCAAGGTTGTGCCAGAGTAGTGCGAGAGTTGTGCCAGAGGTGTGCCAGATTTGTGCCAGAGTTGTTCCAGAGTTGTGCCATAGTTGTGCCAGAGTTGAGCTAGTGTGGTGCCAGAGTTTTGCCAGAGTCGAGCCAGAGTTGTTCCAGAGTTGTGCCTGAGTTTTGGCAGAGTTGTGCCAGAGTTGTGCCAGAGTTGTGCGAGAGTTGTGCCAGAGGTGTGCCAGATTTGTGCCAGAGTTGTTCCAGAGTTGTGCCATAGTTGTGCCAGAGTTGAGCTAGTGTGGTGCCAGAGTTTTGCCAGAGTCGAGCCAGAGTTGTTCCAGAGTTGTGCCTGAGTTTTGGCAGAGTTGTGCCAGAGTTGTGCCAAAGTTGTGCCAGAGTTGTGCCAGAATTGTGCCAGAGTTGTGCCAGGATTGTGCCAGAGATGTGCCAGAGTTGTGCCAGCACAGCTCTGGCACATCTCTGGAACTCCAGCACAACACGGGAATTATCTGGCACAACTCTGGCACAATTCTGGCACAACTCTTGCACAACTCTTGCACAACTCTGGCAAAATTCTGGCACAACTCTGGCACAACTCTTGCACAACTCTGGCACAACTCTGGCACAACTCTGGCACAATTATGGCACAACTCTGGCACAACTCTGGCACAACTCTGACACAACTCTGCCACAACTCTGCCACAACTCTGGCACTACTCTGACACAACTCCAGCACAACTCTGGCACAACACTGTCACAACACTGGCACAATGCTGGCACAACTTTGGCACAAATCTGGCACAACTTTGGCACGACCCTTGCACAACTCTGACACAACTCTGGCACAACAATGGCACAGCTCTAGCACAACCCAAAAACACCTATGGCTCAATTCATGCACAACTCTGGCGCAGCTCAGGCACAACTCTGGCACAACTCTGGAACGAATGAGGCACAAACCTGGCACAACTCTTGCAAAATTATGGCACAACTCTGGGACACCTACTGCACAACTGTGGAACAACTCTGGCACAACTCTGGCACAATCATAGTGAAACTCTGGCACAACTGTGGCACAACTCTGGAAAAACCCCACCACAATTCTGGTACAACTCTGGCACATCTCTGGCACAAGTCTGGCTCAAATGTGGCACAAGTGTGGCACAACTATGGCACAACTCCGGCAGAACTCTGTCAAAACTCTGGAATAACTCTGACACATCTCGGGCACAACTCTGGCATAACTATGGCACAACTCTGGCACAACCCTAGCACAACCCTGGCACAAATCTGGCACAACTCTGGCACACCTCTGGCACAACTCTGGCACAACTCTGGCAGAACTCCTGCACAACTCCGGCACAAATCTGGCACAACTCTGGCGCAACTCTGGCACAACTCTGGCACAACTCTGGTACAACTCTGGCACAACTCTGGCACTACTCTCGAACAACTCTGGCCAAACTCCGGCACGGCTCTGGTACAACTCTGGCACAACTCTGGCACAAATCTGGCACAACTCTGGCACAACTCTGGCACAATTCTGGCACAACTTTGGCACAACTCTGGGCACAACTCTGGCACAACCCTGGCACAACTCTGGCCCAACTATGGCACAACTCTTGTAGAACACTGGCACAACCATGGCATACCTCTGGCACAACTCTGGCAGAACTCTGTCAGAACTCCTGCACAACTCCGGCACAAATCTGGCACAACTCTGGCACAACTCTGGCACAACTCTTGCACAACTCTGGCACAACTCTGGCACAACTCTGGCACAACTCTGGCACAACTCTGGCACAACTCTAGCACAACTCTAGCTTAGCTCTGGAACAACTCTGGCACAAATCTGGTAGAGCTCTGGCAGAACTATGGAACAATTCTGGCAAAACGTTGGCACAACTTTGGCCCAACTATGGCACAACTCTGGCACACCTCTGGCACAACTCGAGCACAACTCTGGCAAAAATCTGGCACAATTCTGGCACAACTCTGGCACAACTCTGGTACAACTTTGGCACAACTCTTGCACAACTCTGGCAAAACTTTATTGAAGCTTTGGCACAACTCTGGCACAACTCTGGCACACCTCTGGCACAACTCTGGCACAACTCTGGAACAACTCTGGCACAACTCTGGCACAACTCTGGTAAAGCCGTAGCAAAAATCTAGCACAACTTTGGCACAACTCTGGGCACAACTCTGGCACAACCCTGGCACACCTCTGGCCCAACTATGGCACAACTCTGGCGCAACTCTGGCACAACTCTGGTACAACGCTGGGAAAGCTCTGGCACAACTCTCGCGCAACTCTGGCACAACTCTGGTACAACGCTGGGAAAGCTCTGGCACAACTCTCGCGCAACTCTGGCACAACTCTGGTACAACGCTGGGAAAGCTCTGGCACAACTCTCGCGCAACTCTGGCACAACTCTGGTACAACGCTGGGAAAGCTCTGGCACAACTCTCGCGCAACTCTGGCACAACTCTGGTACAACGCTGGGAAAGCTCTGGCACAACTCTCGCGCAACTCTGGCACAACTCTGGTACAACGCTGGGAAAGCTCTGGCACAACTCTCGCGCAACTCTGGCACAACTCTGGTACAACGCTGGGAAAGCTCTGGCACAACTCTCGCGCAACTCTGGCACAACTCTGGTACAACGCTGGGAAAGCTCTGGCACAACTCTCGCGCAACTCTGGCACAACTCTGGTACAACGCTGGGAAAGCTCTGGCACAACTCTCGCGCAACTCTGGCACAACTCTGGTACAACGCTGGGAAAGCTCTGGCACAACTCTCGCGCAACTCTGGCACAACTCTGGTACAACGCTGGGAAAGCTCTGGCACAACTCTCGCGCAACTCTGGCACAACTCTGGTACAACGCTGGGAAAGCTCTGGCACAACTCTCGCGCAACTCTGGCACAACTCTGGTACAACGCTGGGAAAGCTCTGGCACAACTCTCGCGCAACTCTGGCACAACTCTGGTACAACGCTGGGAAAGCTCTGGCACAACTCTCGCGCAACTCTGGCACAACTCTGGTACAACGCTGGGAAAGCTCTGGCACAACTCTCGCGCAACTCTGGCACAACTCTGGTACAACGCTGGGAAAGCTCTGGCACAACTCTCGCGCAACTCTGGCACAACTCTGGTACAACGCTGGGAAAGCTCTGGCACAACTCTCGCGCAACTCTGGCACAACTCTGGTACAACGCTGGGAAAGCTCTGGCACAACTCTCGCGCAACTCTGGCACAACTCTGGTACAACGCTGGGAAAGCTCTGGCACAACTCTCGCGCAACTCTGGCACAACTCTGGTACAACGCTGGGAAAGCTCTGGCACAACTCTCGCGCAACTCTGGCACAACTCTGGTACAACGCTGGGAAAGCTCTGGCACAACTCTCGCGCAACTCTGGCACAACTCTGGTACAACGCTGGGAAAGCTCTGGCACAACTCTCGCGCAACTCTGGCACAACTCTGGTACAACGCTGGGAAAGCTCTGGCACAACTCTCGCGCAACTCTGGCACAACTCTGGTACAACTCTGGCACAACTCTGGCAGAGTTGTGCCAGAGTTGTGCCGGAGTTGTGCCAGAGTTGTGCAAGAGTTGTGCCAGAGTTGTGCCAGAGTTGTGCCAGAGTTGTGCCATAGTTGTGCCAGAGTTGTGCCAGATTTGTGCCAGAGTTGTGCCAGTGTTGTGCCAGAGTTGTTCCATATTTATGGAATAGGTGTGCTAGAGTTGTGCCTGAGATGTACCGATGTTGTGCGAGAGTTGTGCTAGAGTTGTGCTTAAGTTGTGCGAGAGTTGTGCCAGGGTTGTGCAAGAGTTTTGCCAGAGTCGTGCCAGAGTTGTGCAATAGTTGTGCCAGAGTTGTGCTGGACTTGTGCCAGAGCTGTGCTAGAGCTGTGCCATGGTTGTGCGAGAGTTGTGCCAGAGTCGTGCCAGAGTCGTGCCCGTGTTGTGGGAGAGTTGTACCATAGTTGTGAAACAGGTGTGCTAGAGTTGTGTCTGAGTTGTACCAATGTTGTGCCAGAGTTGTGCTAGAGTTGTGCTAGAGCTGTGCGAGAGTTGTGCCAGAGTTGTGCCAGAGTTGTGCAATAGTTGTGCCGGAGTTTTGCCGGGCTTGTGCCAAAGTTCTGCCAGATTTATGCCATTGTTGTGCCAGAGCTGTGCCAGAGTTGTGCCACTGTTATGCAAGAATTGTGCCAGAGATGTGCCAGAGTTGTGCCAGGGTTGTGCCAGAGTCCTGCCAGAGTTGTTCCAGAGTTTTGCCAGATTTGTGGCAGAGTTGTGGCAGAGTTGTGCCCGAGTTGTGCTAACGTTTTTTCAGAGCTGTTCCATAGTAATGCAATAGATATGGCAGAATTGTGCCAGAATTGTGCCAGAGTTGTGCCAGAGTTATGCCATAGTTGTGCCAGAGTTGTGCCAGCGGTGTGGCAAAGTTGTGCCAGAGTTGTGCCACAGTTATGCCACAGTTGTGCCAGAGTTGTGCCAGACATGTTCCAGAGTTGTGCCAGACTTGTACCAGAGTTGTGCCAGAGTGTGCCAGAGTAGTGCCTCAGTTTTGCCAGAATTGTGCCAGTGTTGTTCCAGAGTTGTGCAAGGGTTGTGCCAGAGTTGTGCCAGAGTTGCGCCAGAGTTGTGCCAGAGTTGTGCCAAGGTTGTGCCAGAGTAGTGCGAGAGTTGTGCCAGAGGTGTGCCAGATTTGTGCCAGAGTTGTGCCAGAGTTGTGCCATAGTTGTGCCAGAGTTGAGCTAGTGTGGAGCCAGAGTTTTGCCAGAGTCGAGCCAGAGTTGTTCCAGAGTTGTGCCTGAGTTTGGGCAGAGTTGTGCCAGAGTTGTGCCAAAGTTGTGCCAGAGTTGTGCCAGAGTTGTGCCAGAGTTGTGCCAGAATTGTGCCAGCGTTGTGCCTGAGTTGTGCCAGAGTTGCGCCAGAGTTGTGCCAGAATTGTGCCAGCGTTGTGCCTGAGTTGTGCCAGAGTTGAGCTAGTGTGGAGCCAGAGTTTTGCCAGAGTCGAGCCAGAGTTGTTCCAGAGTTGTGCCTGAGTTTGGGCAGAGTTGTGCCAGAGTTGTGCCAAAGTTGTGCCAGAGTTGTGCCAGAATTGTGCCAGAGTTGTGCCAGGATTGTGCCAGAGATGTGCCAGAGTTGTTCCATAGTTGTGCCACAGTTGTGTCAGAGTTGTGCCCGAGTTGTGCCAGATTTCTTCCAGAGTTGTGCCAGATTGTCCCAGAGTTGTGCCAAAGTTGTGTCTGAGTTGTGCCAGAGTTGTGTCAACGTTCTGCCAGATTGCTGCCAGAGTTGTGCCAGAGTTTTGCCAGAGCTGGGCCAGAGTTTTGCCAGAGTTTTGCCAGAGTTAAGCCAGAGTTGTACTACACGTTTGCTAGAGTTTTGCCAGAGTTTTACAGAGTTGTGCCATAGGTTTGCAAGAGTTGTGCCAGAGTCCTGCCAGAGCTGTGCCAGAGTTGTGCCAGAGTTGTGCCAAAGTTTTGCCAGAATTCTGCAAGAGTTGTGTCAGAGTTGTGCAAGAGTCGTGCTAAAGTTGTGTCAGAGTTGTGCCAGAGTTGTGCCAGAGTTGTGCCAGAGTTGAGCCAGAGTTGTTCCAGAGTTGTGCTACAAGTGTGCCAGAGTTGTGCTACAGTTGTGCCAGGGTTGTGCCAGAGTCGTGCCAGATTTGTGCCAGAGTTGTGCCTGAGTTGTGCAAGAGTCGTACCAGAGTTGTGCCAGAGTTTGGCCAGAATTGTTCCAGTGTTGTGCCAGATTAGTGGTAGGGTTGTGCCATAGTTGTGCCAGAGCTGTGCCATAGTTGAGCCAGAGTTGTGCAGTAGTTGTGCCAGAGTTGTGCCAGAGTTGTGCCAGATTTGTGCCAGAGTTGTGCCAGAATTGTGCCAGAGTTGTGCCATATTTGTGCCACAGTTGTGCAAGAATTGTCCAGAGTTGTGCGAGTGTTTCGCCAGAGGTTTGCCAGAGTTGTGCCATAGTTGTGCCAGTGTAATACAAGGGTTGTGCCAGAGTTGTGCCAGAGTTGTGCCAGAGTTATGCCAGAAATGTGCCAGAGTTGTGCCAGAGTTGTGCCAGAGTTGTGCCAGAGTTGTGTCAGAGTTGTGCCAGAGTTTTGCCAGAGTTGTGCCAGAGTTGTGCCATGGATGTGCGAGAGTTGTGCCATAGTTGTGCCAGAATTGTGCTAGTGTTGTGCCAGTGTTTTTTCAGAGTTGTGCCAGAGTTGTGCCAGTGTTTTGCCAGAGTTCTGCCAGACTTATGCCAGAGTTGTGCCAGAGTTGTTCCAGAGTTGTGCCAGAGTTGTTCCAGAAATGTGCCAGATTTGTGCCAGAGTTGTGCCATAGTTCTTTCAGAGCTGTGCCAGAGTTGTGCCATAGTTCTTTCAGAGCTGTGCCAGAGTTGTGCGAAAGTTTTGCCAGAGTTGTGTCAGGATTGTGCCAGAGACGTGCCAGAGTTGTGCCAGAGTTGTGCCAGAGTTGTGCTAAAGTTTTGCCAGAGTTTTGGCAGAGTTTTTCAAGAGTTGTGCCATAGTTGTGCCAGAGTTGTTCTAGAGTTGTGCCAGAGTTGTGCCAGAATTGAGCCAGAGATGTGCCAGAGTTGTGCCAAGTTGTGCCAGAGTTCTGCTGGAGATTTGCCAGGGTTGTGCCAGAGTCGTGCCAGAGTTGTCAAAGAGGTTTGCCAGAGTTGTGCCAGAGTTGTTCCAGAGTTCTGCTGGAGTTGTGCCAAGGTTGTGCCAGAGTTGTGCCAGAGTTGTCAGAGAGTCGTGCCAGAGTTGTGCCAGAGTTTTCCCAGAATGGCGCCAGAGTTGTGCCAGATGTGTGCTAGATTTGTGCCAGAGTTGTTCCGGAGTTG
This sequence comes from Penium margaritaceum, assembly GCA_023375785.1. NCBI lineage: Eukaryota > Viridiplantae > Streptophyta > Zygnematophyceae > Desmidiales > Peniaceae > Penium > Penium margaritaceum. Next base: position 117,738 of record SZWC01000399.1, read on the forward strand.
TGCCAGAGTTGAGCCGGAGTTGTGCCAGAGTTGTGCCAGTGTTGTGTTAGAATTGTGCCAGAAATGTGCCAGAGTTGTGCCAGAGTTGTGCCAGAGTTGTGCCAGAGTTGTGCTACCTTTGCAAGAGTTTTGTCTGAGTTCTTTCAGAGTTGTGCCAATGTTGTGCCAGAGTTGTGCCAGAGCTGTGCCAGAGTGCTGCCAGAGTTGTGCCAGAGTTGAGCCAGAGTTGTGCCAGACTTGTGCCAAAGTTTTGCCAGAGTTCTGCCATAGTCGTACCAGAGTTTTGCCAGAGTTTTGCCAGAATTGTTCCAGAGTTGTGCCAGATAAGT
>SZWC01000399.1:127694-146680 GCA_023375785.1 Penium margaritaceum
TTGTGCCAGAGTTGTGCCAGAGTTGTGCCAGAGTTGTGCCAGAGTTGTGCCATAGTTTTGCCAGAATGGTACCAGAGTTGTGCCAGATTTGTACTAGAGTTGTGCCAGAGTTATGCCGGAGTTGTGCCGGAGTTGTGCCAGAGTTGTGGCAGAATTGTGCCAAAGTTGTGCCAGCGTTGTGCCAGAGTTGTTCCAGTGGTGTACAAGGGTTGTGCCATTGTTGTGCCAGAGTTGTGCCAGAGTTGTGCGAGATTTTTGCCAGATTTATGCCAGAAATGTGCCACAGTTGTGCCATAGTTGTGCCAGAATTGTGCCAGAGTTGTGACAGAGTTGTGCCAGAGTTGTGCCAGAGTTGTATCAGAGTTGTGCCAGAGTTGAGCCGGAGTTGTGCCTAAGTTGTGCCAGAGTTGCGCTAGAATTGTGCCATAGTTGTGCCAGAGGTGTGTCAGAGTTGTGTCAATGTTTTTTCAGATTTGTGCCAGAGTTGTGCCAGTGTTGTGCCAGGGTCGGTCCAGAGTTGTGCCAGAGTTGGGCGACACTTTTGCGAGAGGTTTGCCAGAGTTTTGCCAGAGTTTTGCCATAGTTGTGCCAGAGTTGTGCCAGAGATATGCAAGAGTTGTGCCAGAGTTGTGCCAGAGATGTGCCAGAGTGGTGCCGAAGTGCTGCGGGTGTTGTGCCTGAGTTCTGCCAGAGTTGTGCCAGAGTTGTGCCAAAGTTTTTCCACATTTCTGCCAGAGTCTTGCCAGTGTTGTGCCAGAGTTGTGCTCGAGTTGTGCCAGAATTGTGCCAGAGTTGTGCTAGAGTTGTGCTAGAGTTGTGCCAGAGTTGTGCCAGAGTTGAGCCGGAGTTGTGCCAGAGTTGTGCCAGAGTTGTGCTAGAATTGTGCCATAGTTGTGACAGAGTTGTGCCAGAGTTGTGCCAGAATTGTGCCAGAGTTGTGCTAGAGTTGTGCTAGAGTTGTGCCAGAGTTGTGCCAGAGTTGAGCCGGAGTTGTGCCAGAGTTGTGCCAGAGTTGTGTTAGAATTGTGCCATAGTTGTGACAGAGTTGTGCCAGAGTTGTGCTACAATGTTTCCACAGTTTTGCCAGATTTGTGACAGAGTTGTGCCAGAGTTGTGCAAATGTTTTGCCAGAGTTCTGCCAGAGTCGCACCAGAAATGTGTCGGAGTTGTGCTAGAGTTGTGCCAGAGTTGTGCCAGAGTTGTGCCAGAGTTGTGCTAGAGTTGTGCCAGGGTTGTGCCAGAGTCATGCCAGAGTTGTGGCAGAGTTGTGCTAGAGTTGTGCAAGAGTCGTTCCAGAGTTGTGCCAGAGTTTTACCAGAATTGTGCCAGAATTGTTCCAGAGTTTTGCCAGAGTTGTGCTAGTGTTGTGCCAGGGTTGTGCCAGAGTTATGCCAGAGTTTTGCCAGAGTTGTGCCAGAGTTGTGCAAGAGTCGTGCCAGAGTTGTGCCAGATTTTTGCCAGAATTGTGCCAGAGTTGTGCCAGATTTGTGCTAGAGTTGTGCCAGAGTTCTGCTCAAGTTGTGCCAGAGGTTAGCCGGAATTGTGCAAGAGTTGTGCCAGAGTTGTTTTAGAATTTTGCCATAGTTGTGCCAGAGTTGTGCGAGAGTTATGCCAGAGTTGTGCCAGAGTTGTGACAGAGTTGTGCCAGAGTTTTGCTACACTTCTGCCATAGTTTGGCCAGAGTTCTTCCAGAGTTGTGCCATAGTTGTGCCAGAGTTTGCCAGAGTTGTGCCAGAGTTGTGCCAGAGTTGTGCCAGAGATTCGCAAGAGTTGTGCCAGAGTGCTGCCAGTGTTGTGCCAGAGTTGTGCCAGAGTTGTGCCAGAGTTATGCGAGAAATGCGCCAGAGTTGTGCTGTAGCTGTGCCAGAGTTGTGCCAGAGTTGTGCGAGAGTTGTGCTAGACTTGTGCCATAGTTGTGCCAGAGTTTTGCCAGAGTTGTGCCAGAGTTCTTCCAGAGTTGTGCCAGAGTTGTGCCAGAGGTATGCCAGAGTTGTGCCAGAGTCGTGCCAGAGTTGTGCCAGAGTTGTGCCAGAGGTATGCCAGAGTTGTGCCAGAGTCGTGCCAGAGTTGTGCCAGAGTTGTGCCAGAGGTATGCCAGAGTTGTGCCAGAGTCGTGCCAGAGTTGTGCCAGAGTTGTGCCAGAGGTATGCCAGAGTTGTGCCAGAGTCGTGCCAGAGTTGTGCCAGAGTTGTGCCAGAGGTATGCCAGAGTTGTGCCAGAGTCGTGCCAGAGTTGTGCCAGAGTTGTGCCAGAGGTATGCCAGAGTTGTGCCAGAGTCGTGCCAGAGTTGTGCCAGAGTTGTGCCAGAGGTATGCCAGAGTTGTGCCAGAGTCGTGCCAGAGTTGTGCCAGAGTTGTGCCAGAGGTATGCCAGAGTTGTGCCAGAGTCGTGCCAGAGTTGTGCCAGAGTTGTGCCAGAGGTATGCCAGAGTTGTGCCAGAGTCGTGCCAGAGTTGTGCCAGAGTTGTGCCAGAGGTATGCCAGAGTTGTGCCAGAGTCGTGCCAGAGTTGTGCCAGAGTTGTGCCAGAGGTATGCCAGAGTTGTGCCAGAGTTGTGCCAGATTTGTGCCAGAGTTGTGCCATAGTTCTTCCAGAGTTGTGCCAGATTGTCCCAGAGTTGTGGCAGAGTTGTGCCAGAGTTGTGCCAGAGTTGTGCCAGAGTTGTGTCAGAATTCTGTCAGAGTTGTGCCAGAGTTGTGCCAGAGTTGTGCCAGAGTTGTGCCAGAGTTGTGCCAATGTTTTGCCAGAATTCTGCCAGAGCTGTGCCAGAGTTGTGTGAGAGTTGTGCTATTCTTGTTCCAGATTTGTGCCAGAGTTGAGCCAGTGTTCTGCCAGATGTGTGCCCGAGTTTTTCAGAGTTATGCCAGAGTTGTACTAGAGTTGTGCCAGGGTTGTGCCAGAGTAGTTCCAGAGTTGTGCCAGAGTTGTGCCGGAGTTGTCAAAGAGTTGTGCCAGAGGTGTTCGAGAGTTTTCCCAGAATGGTGCCAGAGTTGTGCTAGATTTGTGCTAGAGTTGTGCCAGAGTTGTGCCAGAGTTGAGCCGGAGCTGTGCCAGAGTTGTGCCTGAGTTGTGTTAGAATTGTGCCATAGTTGTGCCAGAGTTTTGCCAGAGTTGTGCCAGAATTGTGCCAGAGTTGTGCTAGAGTTGTGCCAGAGTTGTTCTACACTTTTGCCACAGTTTTGCCAGAGTTCTGCCAGAGTTGTGCCATAGTTGTGCCAGAGTTGTGCCAGAGTTCACCAGATTTGTGCCAGAGTCGAGCCAGAGTTTTCCCAGAGTTGTGCCAGAGTTGTGCCAGAGTTGTGCCAAAGTTTTGCCAGATTTCTGCCAGAGTCGTGCCAGAGTTATGCAAGAGTTGTGCTAGAGTTGTGCCAGATTTGTGCCAGAGTTGTGCCAGAGTTGTGCCAGAGTTGAGCGAGAGTTGTGCCAGAGTTGTTCCAGAGTTGTGCCAGAGTTTTGCCAGAATGGTGCCAGAGTTGTGCCAGATTTGAGCTAGAGTTGTGCCAGAGTTATGCCGGAGTTTTTCCAGAGTTGAGCCGGAGTTGTGCCATATTTTTGCTAGAGTTGTGCCAGAGGTATGCCAAAGTTGTGCCAGAGTTGTGCCAGAGTTGTGGCAGAATTGTGCCAAAGTTGTGCCAGTGTTGTGCCAGAGGTTTGCCAGAGTTGTGCCATGGTTGTGCCAGTGGTGTACAAGGGTTGTGGCATCGTTGTGCCAGAGTTGTGCCAGAGTTGTGCCAGAGTTGTGCCAGAGTTGTGCCAGAGTTGTGCCAGAGTTGTGCCAGATTTGTGCCAGAAATGTGCCATAGTTGTGCCATAGTTGTGCCAGAGTTGTGCCAGAGTTGTGCCAGAGTTTTGCCAGAGTTTTGCCAGAGTTGTGCCAGAGCTGTGCCAGAATTGTGCCAGAATTGTGTCATAGTTGTGCCATAGTTGTGCAATAGTTGTGCCAGAGTTGTGCTAGAGGTCTGCCAGAGTTGTGCCAGAGCCGTGCCAGAGTTGTGCCAGACTTGTGCCAGAGTTCTCTGCATAATGACCAACCAAAATTGGCGTATGTCTCCGATTATGACCAAAGAATTTCACTATGTGTGGTCAACGTTGACAACTTGTAATATGAGTCAGAAATGGTTGGAGGGGGACAAGATGGGTTGGGGATACTAGTTATAGACTAGCAAGTTCAAAGGCCTCCCATAAGTCTCGGCACGGTGTGGCTTCCATGCACAATGAATAGCCAAAGTAGACATATGTCACTGACCATGACCAAAGAGTTTCACCATGTGTGGTCAACGTTGACAACTTGTAGTAAGAGTGACAAATTGTCAGAGGGGGGAACAAATCTTTGTGAGTACTAGTCATTGGCTGGCAAGTATAAAGACCTTCAATACGTAGAGGTACGGTGTGGCAACCATGCACAATGACCACAAAAAAAAGTCTTGTGTTACTAACCATGACCAAAGAATTTTACTACTCGTGGTCAACATTGACAATTTATGATATGATACAAATGGGCAGAGGGGGAAACATTGGTTTTGGGATTGATACATGTTGACTAGAAAGTACAAAACCCTTCAATAAGTAGTGACACGGTGTGGCCACCATGCACACTGACCAACTAAAGCATGCATATGTCACTCACCATGACCAAAGACGTTCGCTGTGTGGTCAATGTTGACGACTTAGAATACAAGTCACAAACGGTCTGAGGGGGACACGATGGATTTGGAGTACTAGATATCAACTGGTAAGTACAAAGACGTTCACAAAGTAGTGGCACGGTGTGGCTACCATGCACAATGACCAACCAAAGTAGGCATACATCACTAACCATGATCAAAGAATGTGACATAGTTTGCTTTGGTCACCAAAGAATGTCACTGGCCATGACCATGGTCATTGACATATGCCTACTTTAGTTGGTCAGTGTCCATGGTAGCCACACCGTGTCACTACGTATTGAAGGTCTTTGTACAGGCTAGGCGATAACCAATCTTCCCAAACCATTGTTTCCCCCTTTGACCATTTGTGATTTGTATCATAAGGTGTCAATGTTTACCACACATAGTGAAATTGTTTGGTCATGGTCAGTGCTTTATGCCTTCTTTGGTTGGCTGTGTACAGCAGCCACACCGTTCCACTATTCATTGAAGGTATTTTTACTTTCTAGTTGGTAAATAGTATTTTGAATCCATCTTTTCCCCCTCTAACCATTTGTGACTCGTACTATGTTTTGTCAACATTGACTACACGTAGTGAAATTCTTTGGTCATGGTGAGTAACACATGACTGTTTCTGTTGGTCATTGTGCATGGTTTCCACACCGTGCCAGTATGTATTGAAGGTCGTTGTACTTTCCAGTCAATAACTAGTATTCCTAAACCATTGTTCCCCCCTCTGACCATTTTTTATTCGTGTTATGAGTTGTCAATGTTGACCACATAGTGAACTTCTTTGGTCATGGTCAGTGACATATGCCTACTTTGGTTGGTCATTGTGCATGGTAGCCACACCGTTACAATACTTCTTGAAGATCTTTGTACTTGCCAGTCAAAAAATAATATTCTCAAACCATTCTTTCCCCCTCTGGACATTTGTGACTCGTATTATGAGTTGTTAGCGTTGACCCATCACAGTGAAATTTTTTGGTCATGGTGAGTGACATATGCCTACTTTGGTTGGTCATTGTGCGTGGTAGCCACACCGTACCACTACTTTTTTATGGTCTTTGTAGTTTCAAATCGATAAATAGTGTTCTCAAACCATTGTTTACCCCTTTGACCAGTTGTGACTCATATTATGAGTCGTCAATGTTGACTACGCATAGTGAAATTCTTTGGTCATGGTTAGTGACATGTGCCTACTTTGGTTGGTCATTGTGCATGGTAGCCATATCGTAACACTACTTATTGAAGGGCTTTGTACTTGGTAGTTGATAACAAGTCTTCCCAAACCATTGTTCCCCCCTCTGACCATTTGTGACTTGTATTACATGTTGTTGATGTTCACCACACATAGTGACATTATCTGGACATGGTAAGTGACATATACCTACATTGGTTGGTCATTTTGCATGGTAGCTACACCGTGCCACTTCTTACTGAAGGTCTTTGCATTTGCTAGTCCATAACTAGTATTTCCAAAAAACTGTTCCCCCCTCTGATTATTTGTGACTTGATGAATGAGTTGTCAACCTTGACCATATACAGTGAAATGATTTGGTCATGGTCAGTGACGTATGCCTACATTGGTTGGTCATTTTGCATGGTAGTTACACCTTGTCATCAATCATTGAAGGTCTTTGTACTTACCAGTCGATAACTGTTATTCCCTTACTATTGTTTCCTCATCTGACCAATTGTGAACCGTGTTGTGAGTTGTCAACGTTGACCACACAGTGAAACTCTTTGGTCATGGACTGTGATATATGCCTGCTTCGGTTGATCATTTTGCATGGTTTGCCACACCGTGCCTCAATGAATTGAAGGTCTTTGTACTTGCTGGTTAAAAAATAGTTTTTCTAAACCACTGGTTCCCCCTCTGACCATTTGTGACTCGTATTATGATTTGTCAACATAAACCACACATTGGAAATAATTGGTCATGGTCAATAATATATGCCTACTTTGGTTGGTCATTGTACATTGTATCCACACCGTGTAACTACTTATTAACGTTCTTTGTACTTTCTAGTTGATAACTAGTATTCCCAAACCATTGTTTCTCCCCCTCACCCCATTTGTGTCTTCTGTTATGAGATGTCAATGTTAACCACACAAAGTGAAATTCCTTGGTCATGCTCAGTGACATATGTATACTTTGGTTGGTCATTGTGCATGGTAGCCATACCGTGCCACTACTTTTTGAAGGTCATTCTACTTGCTAGTCGATAACTAGCAATCTCAATCCATTGTTTTCCCCTCTGACCATTTGTGACTCATGTTATGAGTTTTCAATGTTGACCACACAATATGAAATGATCTGGTCATGATCAGTGACATATGCCTAATTTGGTCAGTCATTGTTCATGGTCGCCACACCGTGCCACTACGTATTAAAGATATTTGTACTTGCTAGCAGAGAACTAGTATTCCCAAACCATTGTTCCCCGTGTGACCATTTGTGACTCGTATTATGAGTTGTCAATGTTGACCACACATCGTAAAATTCTTTGGTCATGGTCATTGACATATGCCTACTTTGGTTGGTCAGTCTGCATTGTAGCCACACCGTGGCACTACTTATGGAAGGTTTTTGTACTTGCTAATGTATAACTAGTATTCTGAACCCATTCATTCACCCTCTTACCATTTGCGACTGATACTATGAGCTGTCAAGGTTGACCACACATAGTGAAATTCTTTGGTCATGATCAGTGACATATGCCTATTTTGGTTGGTCATTATGCATGGAAGCCACACCGTGCCACAACGTATTGAAGGTCTTTGTACGTGCAAGAGGATATCTAGTATTTCCAAATCGTTGGTTTCCCCTCTAACCATTTGTGACTCATTTGATGAGTCGTCAATGTTCACCACACATAGTGAAATTGTTCGGTCATGGTCAATGACATATGCCTACTTTGGTTGGTCATTGTCTATGGTAGCCACACGGGGCCACTACTTATTGAAGGTATTTTGAACTTACTAGTTGATAACTAGTATTCCCAAACCATTGCTTCCCCCTCTGACCATTTATGACTCGTGTTATGCTTTGTCAATGTTGACGACACATAATGAAATTCTTTGGTCATGGTTAGTAACACATGACTGTTTTGGTTGTTAACTGTGCATGGTAGCCACACCGTGCCAGTACGTATTCCCAAAACAGTGTTCCTCCCTCTGACCATTTGTGACTCGTATTATGAGTTGTCAACCCTAAACCTTTCTCTGACCATTTGTGAAACGTATTGTGAGGTTTCAACGTTAACCACGCATAGTGAAATTATTTGGTCATGCTCAGTGACATATGCTTACCTTGGTTGGTCACTGTGCATGGTAGCCACACCTTGTTACTGCTTATTGAGAGTCTATGTACTTGCTAGTCACTAACCAGTTATCCCTAACCATTTTCTATTCCTCTGACCACTTGTGACTCGTATTATGAGTTGTCGACATTTACCACACATAGTGAAAATCTTCCGCCATGGTCAGTGACATATGTCTAATTTGGCTGCTCATTGTGCATGGTAGCCACACCTTGTCACTACTTATTGAAGGTCTTTATACAGGCTTGTCAATAACTAGTCTTCCACAATAATTGTTGCCCCCTCTGACCATTTATAACTCGTATTATATCTGGTCAATGTTTACCATACATAGTGAAATTCTCTGGTCATGGTCAGTAACATATGCATACTCTGGTTGGTCATTGTCCATTGTAGCTACACCTCGCCACTACTTATTCAAGGTCTTTGCACTTGCTAGTCGATTACTAGTATTCCCAAACCACTGTTCCACCCTCTGACCATTTCTGACTCGTATTATGTTTTGTCAACGTTGACCACACACAGTGAAGGTGTTGGGTCATGGTCAGTGGCGTATGCCTTCTTTGGTTGATCATTCTGCATTGTAGCCACACCGTGCCACTACTTATTGAAGGTCTTTGTACTTACCAGTCAATAACTAGTATTCCCTGACTATTGTTTCCTTCTCTGACCATTTGTGAATCGTATTATGAGTTGTCAACGTTGACCACACATAGTGAAATGCTTTGGTCATGGTCAAAGACATACGCCTACTTTGGTTGGTCATTGTGCACAGTATCCACACCGTTCCCATATTCATTAAAGGTATTTTTAAATTCTACTCAATAACTAGAATTTCCAAACCATCATTTCCCCCTCTGACCATTTGTGACTTGTATTATGTTTTTCAACATTGACCACACATAGTGAAGTTCTTTGGTCATGGTCAGTAACACATCATTGTTTTAGCTGGTCATTGTGCATGGTTGCCACACCGTGCCACTACATATTGAAGGCCGTTGTACTTGCCAGTCGATAACTAGTTTTTTCAAACCATTGTTCTCCCGTATGACCATTTGTGACTCATAGTATGAGTTGTCAACATTGACCACATAGTTAAATTCTTTGATCATGGTCAGTGACAAATGCCTACTTTGGTTGGTCTATTTGCATGGTATTCACACCGTGCCAATACTTATTGAAGGTCTTTGTACTTGCCAGTCAATAACTAGTACCCAAAACCATTGTTTTCCCCTCTGACCATTTGTGACTTGTATTATGAGTTGGTAGCGTTGACCCATCCCAATAAGTTTTTTTTTGTCATAGTCAGTGACATATGCCTACTATTGTTGGTCATTGTGCATGGTAGCCACACCATGACATTACTTATTGAAGGTTTTTATGCTTGAGAGTCGATAACTAGTATTCCCAGACCATTATTTCCCCCCTGTGACCTTTCATGACTCGTAGTATGGATTGTCAACTTTGACCACCCACAATGAGATTTTTTGGTCATGGGAAGTGACACATGCCCACTTTCTTTGGTCATTGTTCATGGCAGCTACACTCACCCACCATTTAATGAAGGTATTTGTACTTGCTAGTCGATAACTAGTATCCCCAGACCATTATTTTGCCCTATGACCATCTGTGACTCGTGTTATGAGTTGGCAATGTTGAAAATACATAGTGAATTTATTTGGTCATGGTCAGTAACATATGCCTACTTTGGTTGGTCATTGTGCATTGTAGCCACACAGTTTCACTGTTTATTGAAGATCTTTGTACTTTCCAGTTGATAACTAGTATTCCGAAACCATGCTTTCCCCCTATGACCATCTGTGACTCGTATTATGAGTTGTCAACGTTGACCCACCATTTTGAAATGTTTTGGTCATGGTGAGTGACACATGCCTACTTTGGTTGGTCATTGCGCATGGTAGATACACTGTGTCACAAGTTATTGAAGGTGTATGTACTTGCTAATCAATGAATAGTATTCCCAAACCATTGTTTCCCCCTCTGGCCATTTTGGACGTGCATTTTGAGTTGTCAACATGCACCGTGAAATTCTTTGGTCATGGTCAGTGACACATGCATACTTTGGTTGGTCATTATGTATGGTAGCCATACCGTGCCACTACGTACTGAAGATCTTTGTACTTGCTAGTCAATAACTTTATCCCCAATCCCATTTTCCCCCCTCTGACCATTTGTGACTCGTATGATGAGTTGTCAACGTCGACCGCACATGGTGAAATTCTTTGGTCATGGTCAGTGGAATATGCCTACTTTAATTGGTCATTGTGCATGGTAGCCACACCATGCCACTAGCAATTGAAGGTATTTGTACTTTCTAACCAAAAACTAGTATCCACTGCTGGCGCAGTGGATATCACTCTCCCCTTCAATTCAAATGGGGACAGGGGGTCCACAGTTCTACTCCCCTTGCCAGCATGACTGGCCTTGTAGCGGATAGCTACCTATGCTTCTGCCCTTGGTTCTCGGGCTGGCACCAGTCCCTAATCTATCTCTCTGCTGACAGGATTGAAGGAAAATATATATATATATATATATATATGTATATATATATATATATAAACTAGTATGCCCCAACCATTTTTTCCCCCTCTGACCATTGGTGACTCCTATTATGTATTTTTGATATTGAACACACAGTGAAATTCTTTGGTCATGGTTGGCTGGTCATTGTGCATGGTAGCCACACCGTGCCACTACTCATTGAAGATGTTTGTACTTGCTAGTCAATAACTAGTATTCCCAAACCATTGTTCCCCCCCTCTGACCATTTGTGACTTGTGTTATAAGTTGTCAACGTTGACCACACATTGTGAAATTCTTTGGTCATGGTCAGTGACATATGCCCACGTTGATTGATTGTTTTGCATGGTAGCCACACCTTGACACTTCTTATTGAAGGTCGTTGTACTTGCTAGTTAATAACTAGTATTCCCAAACCATTGTTTTTCCCTCTGACCATTTGTGACTCGTATTATAAGTTTTCAACTTTGGCCTCACATAGTGAACTTCTTTGGGCATGATCAGTGACATATGCCTACATTGGTTGGGCATAATTCATGGCAGCCACACTGTGCCACTACGAATTGAAGGTATTTGTACTTGCTAGTCGATACCAAATATTCTAAAACCATTGTTTTTCCCTTTGACCATTTGTGACTCATATTATGTGTTTTCTATGTTGACCACGAATAGTGAAACTATTTGGTCATGGGCTGTGACATGTACCTGCTTTGGTTGGTCATCGTGCATGGATAGCCACACCCTGCCAGTATGTATTGAACGTCTTTGCACTTGCTACTTGATAAATAGTATTTCCAAACAAGTGTTTCCCCCCTCCAACCATTTGTGACCCAAAGTATGAGTTGTCAACATTGACCACACATAGTGTATATATTTGGTCATGGTCAGTGAAACATGCGTACTTTGGCTGGTCAATGTGCATCGTAGCCACACTGTGCCACTACTTAGTGAAGTTCTTTGTACTTGCTAGTTGCTAACTAGTATTCACAAACCATTGTTTCTCCCTCAAGCCATTTCGAATCATATTTTAAGCTGTCAATGTTGACCACACATCGTGAAATTCTTTGCTCATGGTCAGTGACATATGCCTACTTTGCTTGGTCATTGTGCATGGTAGCCACACCGTGCCACTTCTTACTAAAGGTCTTTGTAATTTCTTTTCAACAACTAGTATTCTCATACCATTGTTTCCCCCTCAGACCATTTGTGACTCGTATTGTGAGTTTTCAATGTTGACCATACAAAGTGAAATTTGTTGGTCATGGTCAGTGACATATACCTAAATTGGTCGGTCACTGTGCATGGTCACCACACCATGCCACTACGTATTAGTATTATTGAACTTTCTAGTCAGTAAATAACATTCCCAAACCATTGTTTTCCCTCTGACCATTTGTGACTCGTATTATGAGCCGTCAACGTTGACCACATAGTGAAATTCTTTGGTCATGGACAGTGACATATGCCTACTTTGGCTGGTCAGTGTGCATTGTAGCCACACCGTGCCAGTACTTATGGAAATTCTATGTACTTGCTAGACTATAACTAGCATACCCGGCCCATCGATTCCCCCTCCGACCATTTGTGACTCAGATCATGAGTTGTCAACATCGACCACACATAGTGAAATTCTTTGGTCACAGTCAGTGACATATGCCTATTTTGGTATGTCATTATGCATGGTAGCAGCACCGTGCCACTACTGATTAAAGGTCTTTGTACTTGCTAGTAGATAACTAGTATTCCCAGATCATTGGTCTCCCTCTAACTATTTATGACTCGTAAAATGAGTTGTCAAGGGTCATGGTCAGTGACATATGCCTACTTTGTTTGGTCATCATGTATGGTAGCCACACCGTGCTACTGCTGGTTGAAGGTCTTTAAAATTTCTAGTCAATAAAAAGTACTCCCAAACCATTGCTTTCCTGTCTAACCATTGATGAGTTGTATTCTATTTTGTCAACGTTGACCACACATAGTGACAACCTTTGGTCATGGTCAGTGACATATGCCTACTTAGGTTGGTCATTGCGTATGGTAGCAACACTGTGCCACTACTTATTGAAGGTTTTCGTACTCCATAGTTGATAAGTAGTATTCTTACACCATTGTTTTCCCCTCTGACCATTTGTGACTCGTCTTATGAGTTGTCAACATTGACGACACATAGTGAGAATCTTTGGTCATTCTCAGTGACATATGCCTACTTTAGTTGGTCTTCGTGCATGGTAGCCACACTGTGCCACTTTTTATTGAATGTTTTTCCACTTGTTAGTTGATAAGTAGTATTTCCAACCATTTTTTCCCCCTTGTGATATTTTTTGACTGAATAATGAGTTGTCAACATTGACCACACATAGTGAAATTCTTTGGTCATGGTCAGTGACGTATGCATAATTTAATTGGTCATTGTGCATTGTAGCAATACCGTGCCATTACCTATTGAACTTCTTTGTACTCATCAGTTGATATCTAGTATTCCCCAACCATTGCTTCCTTCTCTCAGCATCTGTGAATTGTATTATGAGTTGTCAACATTGACCACACATAGTAAACTTATATGGTCATGGCCAGTGACATATGCATAGTTTGGTCGGTCACTGTGCATGGTAGCTACACTTCGCCACTACTTACTGAATGTATTTTTACTTGCTATTCGATGACTAGTATTCCAAATCCATTATTTCCCCCTCTAACCATCTGTGACTCGCATTGTGAGCTCTCAACATTGACCACATAGTGAAATTCTTTGATCATGGTCAGTGACATGTGTATACTTTGGTTGGTCATTGTGCATGGTAGCCACATCATGTAAATACTTATTGATGGTCTTTGCACTTGCTAGTCAACATATAACATTCTCAAACCAATGGTTCCTCCTCTGACCATTTGTGACTCGCATCATAAGCTGTAAACGTTGACAACACATAGTGAAATTATTTGGCCGTGGTCAGTAATACAAGAATGTTTTTGTTGGTTATTGTGCATGGTTTCCACACCGTGCTTCTACTTATTCAAGGTTTTTGTACTTGCCAGTTGATAACTAGTATTCCCAACCCATTGCTCCAACCTCTAACCATTGGTGATTTGTATTATGAGTTGTCAAAGTTGACCATACATAGTGAAATTGATTGGTCATGGTCAGTGACATATGTCTACTTTGGTTCGTCATTGTGCATGGTAGCCACACCATGCCAATAATTATTGAAGGTCTTTGTACTTTCTAGTCAAAAACTAGTATTTCCAAACCATTGTTTCCCCCTCTGACCATTTGTGACACGTATCATGAGTTTAACGTTGACCAAACATAGTGAAATTCGTTGGTCATGGTCAGTGACATATGCCTACATTGGTTGGTCAGTGTGCATTATAGCCACACTGTGCCACTACTTATGGAAGGCATTTGTACTTTCTAGTCTATAACTATTATCCCCAACCCATCTTCTCCCCCTCTGACCATTTGTGACTCACATCATAAGTTGTCAACGTTGACCATACATAGTGAAAATCTCTTGTCATGGTCAGTGAAATATGCCTTTTTCGGTTAGTCATTATGCATGGTAGCCACACCGTGCCACTACATAATGAAGTTCTTTGTACTTTATATTGAATAATTAGTATTCCAAAATCATTGGTTTCCCCTAGAAACCATTTGTGACTCGTGTTGTGAGTTTTCAACGTTCACCACACATAGTGAAATTATGTGGTCATAGTTACTTACATATGCCTGCTTTGGTTGATCATTGTGCACAGTAGCCAAACCGTTCCACTGTTCATTGAGGGTATTTTCACTTTTTAGTTGATAGCTAGTATTTCCAAACCATAGTTTCCCCCTCTGACCATTTGTAACGCGTATTATGTGTTGTTTACTTTTACCACATATAGTGAAAGTTTTTGGTCATGGTCAGTGTGGTATGCCTACGTTGGTTGGTCGTTGTGCCTGGTAGCTACACCGTGCCACTACTTGATTGAAGGTCTTTGTACTTTCTAGTTGATAACTAGTATTCCTAACCTTTTTTTACTTCTCTGACCATTTGTGAACCGTATTATGAAATGTCAACGTTGACCACACATAGTGAAATTCTTTGGTCATGGTCAGTGCTTAATGCCTACTTTGGTTGGCTGTGTACAACAGCCACACCGCTCCACTATTCATTGAAATTGTTTTTACTTTCTAACCAGTAAATAGTATTTTGAATCCATCGTTTCCCCCTCTAACCATTTGTGACTCGTACTATGTTTTGTCAACATTGACTACACATAGTGAAATTCTTTGGTCATGGCGAGTAACACATGACTGTCTCTGTTGGTCATTGTGCATGGTTGCCACACCGTGCCAGTATGTATTGAAGGTTGTTGTACTTGCCAGTCAATTACTAGTATTCCTAAACCATTGTTCCCCCCTCTGACCATTTTTGACTTGTATTATGAGTTGTCAATGTTGACCACATAGTGAACTTCTTTGTTCATGGTCAGTGACATGTGCCTACTTTGGTTGGTCATTGTGCATGGTAGCCACACCGTTACAATAATTATTGAAGATCTTTGTACTTGCTAGTCAAAAACTAGTATTCTCAAACCATTTTTCCCTCTCTGGATATTTGTAACTCGTATTATGTGTTGTTCGCGTTGACCTATCATAGTAATTTTTTTTTGTCATGGTGATTGACATATGCCTTCTTTGGTTGGTCATTGTGCATGGTAGCCACATCGTGCCACTACTTATTTACGGTCTTTGTACTTGCAGATCAATAAATAGTGTTCTCAAACCATTTTTTACCCCTTTGACCAGTTGTGACTCATATTATGAGTCGTCAATGTTGACTACGCATGGTGAAATCATTTGGTCATGGTTAGTGACATGTGCCTACTTTGGTTGGTCATTGTGCATGGTAACCATACCGTGACACTACTAATTGAAGGGTTTTTTACTTGGTAGTTGATAACTAGTATTCCCAAACTATTGTTTCCCCTTCTGACCATCGGTGACTCGTATTATGAGTTGTCAAAGTTGACCACGAATAGTGCCATTGTTTGGTCATGGTCAGTGATATATGCCTACTATGGTTAGTCATTGTGCATGGTTGCCACACTGTGTCACAACATATTGGAGGTCTTTGTAATTGCTAGTCAATAACTAGTCTTCCCAAACCATTGTTCCCCCCTCTGACCATTTGTGACTTGTATTACATGTTGTTAATGTTTACCACACATAGTGACATTCTTTGGACATGGTCAGTGACATATACCTACATTGGTTGGTCATTTTGCATGGTAGCTACACCGTGCCACTACTTACTCAAGGTCTTTGCATTTTCTAGTCGATAACTAGAATTTTCAAACAACTGTTCCCCCCTTTGATCATTTGTGACTTGATGAATGAGTTGTCAACCTTGACCATACACAGTGAGATGATTTGGTCATGGTCAGTGAGGTATGCCTACTTTGGTTGGTCATTGTGCATGGTAGCTACACCGTGCCATTGATTATTGATGGTTTTTGTACTCACCAGTCGATAACTATTATTCCATTGCTATTGTCTCCTCATCTGACCAATTGTGAACCGTGTTATGAGTTGTGAACGTTGACCACACATAGTGAAAATCTTTGGTTATGGGCCGTGACATATGCCTGCTTCGGTTGATCATTTTGCATGGTTTGCCACACTGTGCCTGAACGTATTGAAGGTCTTTGTACTTTCTTCTTAATAACTAGTTTTCCCAAACCAGTGTTTCCCCCTCTGACCATTTGTGACTCGTATTTTGATTTGTCAACATAAACCACACACATTGGAAATCATTGGTTATGGTCAGTGAAATATGCATACTTTGGTTGGTCACATTGTATCCACACCGTGTAACTACTTATTAACGTTCTTTGTACTTTCTAGTTGATAACTAGTATTCCCAAACCATGGTTTCTCCCTCTCACCCCATTTATGTCTCCTATTTTGATATTTCAATGTTAACCACACAAAGTGAAATTCTTTGGTCATGCTCAGTGACATATGTATACTTTGGTTGGTCATTCTGCATGGTAGCCACACCGTGCCACTACTTTTTGAAGGTCATTCTACTTGCTAGTCGATAACTAGCAATCTCAATCCATTGTTTCCTCCTTGGACCATTTGTGACTGGTAATATGAGTTTTCAGTGTTAACCAACATAGTCAAAATCATTTCGTCATGGTCAGTGAGATATGCCTACCTTGGTTCGTCATTGTGCATGGTAGCCACACAGTTCCACTACGTTTTGAAGGTTATTCTACTTGCTAGTTGATAACTAGCAATCTCAATCCATTGTTTCCCCCTCTGACCATTTGGGACTCACATTATGAGTTTTCAACGTTGACCACACAATGTGAAATGATCTGGTCATGATCAGTGACATCTGCTTGATTTGGTCGGTCATTGTGCATGGTCGCCACACTGCGCCACTGCGTATTAAAGATCTTTGTACTTGCTAGCAGATAACTAGTATTCCAAAACCATTGTTCCCCCTGTGACCATTTGTGACTCGTACTATGATTTGTCAATGTTGACCACACATAGTGAAATTCTTTGGTCATGGTCAGTGACATATGCCTGTTTTGGTTAGTCAGTCTGCATTGTAGCCACACCGTGCCACTTCTTATGGAAGGGTTTTGTACTTGCTAATAAATAACTAGTATTCCCAACCCATTCATTCGCCCTCTTACCATTTGTGACTGATATTATGAGCTGTCAAGGTTGACCACACATACTGAAATTCTTTGGTCATGATCAGTGACATATGCCTATTTTGGTTGGTCATTATGCATGGAAGCCACACCGTGCCACAACTTATAGAAGGTCTTTGTACTTGCAAGGCGATATCTAGTATTTCCAAATCATTGGTTTCCCATCTAACGATTTGTGACTCATGTTATGAGTCGTCAACATTCACCACACATAGTGAAATTGTTCGGTCATGGTAAGTGACATATGCCTACTTTGGTTGGTTATTGTCTATGCTAGCCACACAGGGCCACTACTCATTGAAGGTATTTGAACTAACTAGTTGATAATTAGTATTCCCAAACAATTGTTTCCCCCTCTGACCATTCATGACTTGTATTATATTCTGTCAATGTTGACCACACATAATGAAATTCTTTTGTCATGGTCAATAACACATGACTGTTTTGGTTCTTTATTGTGCATGGTAGCCACACCGTACCAGTACGTATTCCCAAAACAGTGTTCCTTCCTTGTACCATTTGCGACTCTTACTATGATTTGTCAACCCTAAACCCTTCTCTGACCATTTGTGAAACGTATTGTAAGTTGTGAACATTGACCACACATAGTGAATTTATTTGGTCATGCTCAGTGACATATGCTTACCTTGGTTGGTCACTGTGCATGGTAGCCACACCTTGTCACTGCTTATTGAGAGTCTATGTAACTTCTAGTCAATAACCATTAATTCCTAACCATTGTCTATTCCTCTGACCACTTGTGACTCGTATTATGAGTTGTTGACATTGACCACACATAGTGAAAATCTTTCGCCATGGTCAGTGACATATGCCTAATTTGGCTGCTCATTGTGCATGGTAGCCACATCTTGTCACTACTTATTGAAGGTCTTTGTACAGGCTTGTCAATAACTAGTCTTCCACAATAATTGTTGCCCCCTCTGACCATTTATAACTCGTATTATATCTGGTCAATGTTTACCATACATAGTGAAATTCTCTGGTCATGGTTAGTAACATATGCATACTCTGGTTGGTCATTGTCCATTGTAGCTACACCTTGACACTACTTATTCAAGGTCTTTGCACTTGCTAGTAGATTACTATTATTCTAAAACCACCGTTCCACCCTCTGACCATTTCTGACTCGTATTATGTTTTGTCAACGTTGACCACACACAGTGAATGTATTGGGTCATGGTCAGTGGCGTATGCCTTCTTTGGTTGATCATTCTGCATTGTAGCCACAACGTGCCACTACTTATTGAAGGTCTTTGTACTTATCAGTCAATAACTAGTATTCCCTGACTATTGTTTCCTTCTCTGACCATTTGTGAATCGTATTATGAGTTGTCAACGTTGACCACACATAGTGAAATACTTTGGTCATGGTCAAAGACATACGCCTACTTTGGTTGGTCATTGTGCACAGTATCCACACCGTTCCAATATTCATTAAAGGCATTTTCAATTTCTACTCAATAACTAGAATCTCCAAACCATCATTTCCCCCTCTGACCATTTGTGACTCGTATTATGTTTGTCAACATTGACCACACATAGTGAAGTTCTTTGGTCATGGTCAGTAACACATCATTGTTTTAGCTGGTCATTGTGCATGGTTGCCACACCGTGCCACTACGTATTGAAGGCCGTTGTACTTGCCAGTCGATAACTAGTTTTTTCAAACCATTTTTCTCCCGTATGACCATTTGTGACTCATATTATGAGTTGTCAACATTGACCACATAGTTAAA
>SZWC01000399.1:148138-228989 GCA_023375785.1 Penium margaritaceum
ACACATTGTGAAATTCTTTGGTCATGGTCAGTGACATATGCCCACGTTGGTTGATCATTGTGCATGGTAGCCACACCTTGACACTTATTATTGAAGGTCGTTTTAATTGCTAGTTGATAACTAGTAGACCTCAACCATTGTTTTGCCCTCTGACCATTTGTGACTCGTATTATAAGTTTTCAACGTTGGCCACACATAGAGAACTTCTTTGGGCATGATCAGTGACATATGCCTACATTGGTTGGTCATAATGGATGGTAGCCACACGGTGACACTACGTATTAGAGGTATTTGTACTTGCTAGTTGGTACCTAGTATTCTAAAACCATTGTTTTTCCCTCTGACCATTTGTGACTCGTATTATGTGTTTTCTATGTTGACCACACACAGTGAAACTCTTTGGTCATGGGCTGTGACATATACCTTCTTTGGTTGGTCATCGTGCATGGGTAGCCACACCCTGCCAGTATGTATTGAATGTCTTTGCACTTGCTACTTGATAAATAGTATTGCCAAACAAGTGTTTCCCCCTCCGACCATTTGTGACCCAAAGTATGAGTTGTCAACATTGAACATTCATAGTGTATATATTTGGTCGTGGTCAGTGAAATATGCGTACTTTGGTTGGTCAATGTGCATGGTAGCCACACTGTGCCACTACTTAGTGAAGTTCTTTGTACTTGCTAGTGAATAACCAGTGTTCCCAAACCATTGTTTCTCCATCAAGCCATTTTGACTCATTTTATAAGCTGTCAATGTTGACCACACATCGTGAAATTCTTTGGTCATGGTCAGTGGCACGGTGTGCATGGTAGGCACACCGTGGCACTTCTTACTAAAGGTCTTTGTAATTTCTTTTCAACAACTAGTATTCTCATACCGTTGTTTCCCCCTCAGACCATTTGTGACTTGTATTGTGCGTTTTCAATGTTGACCATACAAAGTGAAATTCGTTGGTCATGGTCAGTGACATATGCCTAAATTGGTCGGTCACTGTGCATGGCCACCACACCACGCCACTACGTACTAGTATTATTGAACTTGCTAGTTGATAAATAACATTCCCAAACCATTTTTTTCCCTCAGACCATTTGTGACTCGTATTGTGAGCCGTCAACGTTGACCACACATAGTGAAATTCTTAGGCCATGGACAGTGACATATGCCTGCTTTGGCTGGTCAGTGTGTATTGTAGCCACACCGTGCCAGTACTTATGGAAAGTCAATGTACTTGCCAGTCTAGCATTCCCAACCCATCGTTTCCCCCTCCGACCATTTGTGACTCAGATCATGAGTTGTCAACATCAACCATACATAGTGAAATTCTTTGGTCACCGTCAGTGACATATGCCTATTTCTGTTTGTCATTATGCATGGTAGCAACACCGTGCGACTTCTGATTAAAGGTCTTTGTACTTGCTAGTAGATAACTAGTATTCCCAGATCATTGGATTCCCCTCTAACCATTTGTGACAAGTAATATGAGTTGTCAAAGTTCACCACACATAGTGAAACTCTTTGGTCATGGTCAGTGACATATGCCTACTTTGTTTGGTCATCATGTATGGTAGCCACACCGTGCTACTGCTTATTGAAGGTCTTTAAAATTTCTAGTCAGTAAATAGTACTCCCAAACCATTGTTTTCCCCTCTGACCATTGATGAGTTGTATTCTATTTTGTCAACGTTGACCACACATAGTGACAACCTTTGGTCATGGTCAGTGACATATGCCTACTTAGGTTGGTCATTGCGTATGGTAGCAACACTGTGCCACTACTTATTGAAGGTTTTCGTACTCCATAGTTGATAAGTAGTATTCTTACACCATTGTTTTCCCCTCTGACCATTTGTGACTCGTCTTATGAGTTGTCAACATTGACGACACATAGTGAGAATCTTTGGTCATTCTCAGTGACATATGCCTACTTTAGTTGGTCTTCGTGCATGGTAGCCACACTGTGCCACTTTTTATTGAATGTTTTTCCACTTGTTAGTTGATAAGTAGTATTTCCAACCATTTTTTCCCCCTTCTGATATTTTTTGACTGAATAATGAGTTGTCAACATTGACCACACATAGTGAAATTCTTTGGTCATGGTCAGTGACGTATGCATAATTTAATTGGTCATTGTGCATTGTAGCAATACCATGCCATTACCTATTGAACTTCTTTGTACTCATCAGTTGATATCTAGTATTCCCCAACCATTGCTTCCTTCTCTCAGCATCTGTGAATTGTATTATGAGTTGTCAACATTGACCACACATAGTACACTTATATGGTCATGGCCAGTGACATATGCATAGTTTGGTCGGTCACTGTGCATGGTAGCTACACTTCGCCACTACTTACTGAATGTCTTTTTACTTTCTATTCGATGACTAGTATTCCAAATCCATTATTTCCCCCTCTAACCATCTGTGACTCGCATTGTGAGCTGTCAACATTGACCACATAGTGAAATTCTTTGATCATGGTCAGTGACATGTGTATACTTTGGTTGGTCATTGTGCATGGTAGCCACATCATGTAAATACTTATTGATGGTCTTTGCACTTGCTAGTCAACATATAACATTCTCAAACCAATGGTTCCCCCTCTGACCATTTGTGACTCGCATCATAAGCTGTAAACGTTGACAACACATAGTGAAATTATTTGGCCGTGGTCAGTAACACAAGAATGTTTTTGTTGGTTATTGTGCATGGTTTCCACACCGTGCTTCTACTTATTCAAGGTTTTTGTACTTGCTAGTTGATAACTGGTATTCCCAACCCATTGCTCCAACCTCTAACCATTGGTGATTTGTATTATGAGTTGTCAACGTTGACCATACATAGTGAAATTGATTGGTCATGGTCAGTGACATATGTCTACTTTGGTTCGTCATTGTGCATGGTAGCCACACCATGCCAATACTTATTGAAGGTCTTTGTACTTTCTAGTCAAAAACTAGTATTTCCAAACCATTGTTTCCCCCTCTGACCATTTGTGACGCGTATCATGAGTTTAACGTTGACCAAACATAGCCAACATAGCCTGATTTGGTTTATCATTGTGCACAGTAGCCAAACCGTTCCACTGTTCATTGAAGGTATTTTCACTTTTTAGTTGATAGCTAGTATTTCCAAACCATAGTTTCCCCCTGTGATCATTTGTGAGGCGTATTATATGTTTTCAACGTTGATCACACATAGTGAAATTCTTTGGTCATGTTAGTAGCACATGACTGTTCTTGGTGGTCATTTTGCATGGTTGCCACACCGAACCACTACTTATTGAAGGTCTTTGTATTTTCCAGTCGATAAGTAGTATTCCCAAACCATTGTTTCCCCCTGTGACCATTTGTGACTCGCATTATGAGCTGTCAATGTTGACCACACATAGTAAACTTTTTTGGTCATGGTCAGTGACCTGTGCTTACATTTTTTGGTCATTGTGCATGGTAGCCATTACGTATTGAAGGTCTTTGTACTTTCTAGTCAATAAATAACATTCCCAAACCAAAGTTTCCCCCTCCGTGCGTTTGCGACTCATATTGTGAGTTGTCCACACTGACCACACTGAGTTCAATTCTCTGGTCATGGTCAGTGAGGTATGCCTACTTTGGTTGGTCATTGCGTATAGTAGACGAACCATGCCACTACGTATTGAAGGTTTTTTGTACTTCCTAGTGGATAACTAGTATTCTTAAACCATTGTTTTCCCAGCTGACCATTTGAGTCTCATATTACGAGTTGTCAACATTGACCACACATAGTGAAATTCGTTTGTCATAGTCTGTGACATATGCCTACTTTGGTTGGTCATTGTGCATGGTAGCCACACCGTGCCACACCTGATTGAAGGTATTTGTACTTACTAGTCAATAGCTAGTATTCTTATACCATTCTTTCCACCTCGGACCATTTGTGACTTGTATTGTGAGTTGTCCATGCTGACCACACATAGTGAACTTCTTTGGCCATGTTCTGTGACATATGCGTAATTCGGTTGGTCATTGCGTATAGTAGCCACACTGTGCCACTACTTATTGAAGGTTTTTGAACTTCCTAGTTGATAACTAGTATTCTTCAATCATTGTTTCCCCATCTGACCATTTATGTCTCGTGTTGTGAGTTGTTAACGTGGACCACACATTGTGTGGTCATTGTGCATGGTAGCCAAACCGTGCACCTACTTATTTACGTTATTTTATACTTGCTAGTCGATAAGTAGCATTCCCAAACCATTGTTTCCCCCTCTGACCATTTGTGATTCATATTATGAGTTCTGAACGTTCACCATACAGAGTAAAAATCTTTGGTCATGGTCAGTGACATATGCATACTTTGGTTGGTCATTGTGCATGGTAGCCACACTGGGCCACTACTTATTCAAGGTCTCTGTACTTGCTAGTCAAAAACTAGTATTCTTAACCCATTGTTTCCCCATCTGACCATTTGTGACTCGTATTATGAGCTGTCAACTTTGACCACACATAATTCAATTCTTTGGGCATGGTCATTGATGTATGCCTTCTTTTGGTTACTCATTATGCATGGTAGCCACAGTATGCCACGACTTATTAAAGGTCTTTTTACTTGCTAGTCAATAAGTACTATTTCCAAAACATTGTTTCCCCCTCTTCCCGTTTGTGACTCATATTTTGAGTTATCAACGTTGACCACACATAGTGAAATTATTTTGTCATGGGAAGTGACAGATGCCTACTTTGGTTCGTAATTGTGCATGGTAGTCATACCGTTCAACTACTAATTGAAGGTTTTTGTAGTTTATATTTTATATCTAGTATTCCCAGACGATTGTGCCCCCCTCTGACCATTTGTGACTTTTACAACGAGTTCTCAGCGTTGACCACACATTGTGTACTTGTTTGGTCATGGTCAGTGACATATGCCTAGTTTGGTTGGTCATTGTGCATGCTAGACACACTATGCCGCTATGTATTTCAGGTTTTTGTACTTGCTAGTCAATAACTAGCACTCCCAAATCATTGTTCTCCATTCTGACGTTTTGGGACTCGTATAATGAGTTGTCAACGTTGACCACACATAGTGAATTTCTGTGGTCATGGTCAGTGAAATATGCCTACTTTGGTTGGTCATTTTGCATGGTAGCCACACATTGTCATTGCTTATTGCGAGTATTTGTACTTTCTTGTCCATAACTAGTATTTCTAAACCATTACTTCCCCCTCTGACCATTTGTGAATCGAGTTGTGAGTTGTCAACGTTGACGACACATAGTGAAATTCTTTGGTCATTGACAGTGACATATGCCTACTTTGGTTGGTCATTGTGCATTGTAGCCACACCGTGCCACTACTTATTGAAGGTCTTTGTACTTGTTAGTCAATAACTAGTATTCCAAAACTCATTGTTTCCAGATCTCACCATTTGTGAATCGTATTATGAGCTGTCAATGTTGACCACATATAGTGGAATTATTTTGTCATGTTCAGTGACATATGCATACTTTGGTTGGAAATTGTGCATTGTAGCCAAACTGTGCCACGCCTTATGGAAGGTCGTTGTACTTGCCAGTTGACAACTAGTACTCCCAAACCATTGTTCCCTTCTCTGACCAGTTGTGGCGCATATTCTGCGCTGTCAATTCTGACCACACATAGTGAAATTCCTTAGTCATGGTCAGTGACATATGCGTGCTTTGGTTTGTCATTGTGCATGGTAGCGACACAGTGCCACTACTTTGAAGGGTCTTTGTACTTCCTATTTGATAAATTGTATTCCCAAAGCATTGTTTCCACCCTCTGACCATCTGAGACTCGTATTATGAGCTGTCAACGTTGACCACATATAGTGAAATTCTTTGGTCATGGTCAGTGGCATATGCCTACTTTGGTTAGTCATTGTGCATGATAGCCACACCGTGTCATTACTCATTAAAGGCCTTTGTAATTTGTAGTCAATAAAGAGTTTTCCCAAGCCATTATTCCCCCTTCTGGCCATTTGGGACTCGTACTATGATTTTTCAATGTCGACCACACATAGTGAAATTCTTAGGTCATGGTCAGTGACATATGTCTACTTTGGTTGGTCATTGTGCATGGTAGCCATACCATGCCGCTACTTATTGGAGTTCTTTGTACTTGCTATTTGATAATTAGAATTCCCAAACCATTGTTTTCCCCTCTGACCTTTTGTTACTTGCATTATGAGTTGTCAACGTTCACCATCCATAGTGAAATTACTTCATCATGGTCAGTGACATATGCCGCCTTTGTTTAGTCATTGTGTATGGTAGTCATACCTTGCCACTACGTTTTTAAGGTATATGCCCTTGCTATTTGATACCTAGTATTCCCAAACCATTGGATCCTCCTCTAACTATTTGTGACTCGTATAATGATTTGTTAACATTGACCACACATAGTCAAATTCTTTGGTTTTTCGGTCAGTCACGACCGTTTCACCAGAGCGGAACTGCTGCTAAAAATGCGATTACATTGCGATGCGTACGGTTAGCGGAAAGAAGCCGTTGTGCATGGTAGCCACTGCGTGCCACTACTTATTGAATGTCTTCGTACTTGCTAGTCGATAACTGGTATTCCCAGCCCATTGTTTCCCCCTGTTCCCATTTGTGATTTGTGTTCTGAGCTGTCACGTTGACCACACATAGTGAAATTCTTTTTTCATGGTCAGTGACATATGCCTTCTGTGGTTGGTTGTTGTGCATGGTAGCCCCATCGTGCCACTTCTTATTAATGGTCTTTGTACTTGCTAGTCGATAATTAGTATTGCCAACCCATTGTTTCCCCCTGTGATTATTTGTGACCCATGTTATGGGTTGTCAACATTGACCACACATAGTGAAATTCATTGGTCATGGTCAGTGACATATGCCTACTTTGCTTGGTCACTGTGCATGATAACCACATGGTGCCACTACTTTTTGAAGGTGTTTGTACTTGCAGTCAATAACTAGAATTCCCAAACCATTGTTCCCCCCTCTGTCCATTTGTGACTGGTTTCATGAGTTGGCAACGTTGACCACACATAGGGAAATTCTTTGGTCACATTCAGTGACGTATGCATACTTTTGTTGGTCATTGTGCATGGTAGCCATACCGTGCCACTCCGTATTGAAGGTCTTTATACTTGCTAGTCAATAACCAGTACTCCCAAACTATTGTGGGAACAATGGTTTGGGCCTCGCCTGGCCTACCTCCCTCTCCCACCGATCTCATTGACCCCAAGACTTCTTGAATCCCCTTCTTGATCAACTATGGTGGTCATCTTCAAGGGGGTGTCAAAATAAAAGAAGATGACACCACTCACTTTGGTAAAACCTCTTCCTCTCTTGGATATTCCGAGCTATCCATAAGGGTTCATTTCCGGTGTGAACCACCCCGGTCACACACACCACTAGCCGTTGTCGGTCGTGCTCCAACCAACGGACACCCTAGCGAGTGATCCCCTAATAAGCCCTTACATTGCAATATGTTCCGCTAGCTTCCAAGAAGCTTTTGGTTGTTTGTTGTCCTCTTCTGTTGCATATGTGGAGGATAAATACCCTCTCTTTGAGTTTAACGCAGAACAGTTCTTTCCATCGTGTTTGCCTTTGGATCTACAGGGCACAACCAGGACACATGTAGGGCGTAAGTTGGGCGCAAATAGGGTGGAACTAGGGTGCAACTAGGGCTCAACTAGGGTGCAACTATGGCGTAGCTAGTGCCCAACCGAGGCGTAACTAGGACGCAACTAGGGTGCAAGTAGGGCACAACTAGGGCGTACGTAGAGCGTAATTAGGGCAGAATTTGGACACAACTAGGGCCCAGATAGGGCGCAAGTAGGGTGCAACTAGGGTACAACTAGGGTGTATGAAGGACGCAAGTAGGGCGCAAGTAGGACACAAGTAGGGTGCAACTAGGGCACAAAAATGATGCAAGTAGGGTGCAAGTAGGATGCAAGTAGGGTGCAACTAGGGCACAACTAGGACACAAGTAGGTTGCAGGTAGGGCGTACGTAGGATGCAACTAGGACAAAACTAGGGCACAACTAGGGTGCAACTAGTGCGTAGCTAATGTCCAATTGAGGCGCAATCAGGGCACAACTAGGGCGCAAGTAGGGTGCAACTAGTGTCCAAGCAGGACACAACTAGGGTGCAACTAGGGAGCAACTAGGGCGCAACTAGGACGTAGCTAGTGCCCAACTGAGGCACAACTAGGGTGCAACCAGGGCGCAAGTATGGCGTAACTAGGGTGCAAGTTGGGCGCAACTAGGACACAAGTTGGGCGTAACCAGGGTGTAACTAGGACACAACTAGGGCCCAACTAGGGCGCAACTAGGGCACAAGTAGGGCTCAACTAGGATGTAACTAGGGGACAACTAGGACGCAAGTAGGGGAAAACTAGGGTACAAGTAGGACGCAACTAGGGTGCAAGTAGGGTGAAACTAGGATGCAAGTAGGGCGCAAGTAGGGTACAACCAGGGCGCAACTAGGGCGCAACTAGGACGCAAGTAGGGCAAAAGTAGGGTGCAACTAGGGCACAACTAGGGCGCAACTAGGGCACAACTAGAGCATAGGTAGTGTCCAACTAAGGTGCAACTAGGGCGTAACTAGGGTGCAGGTCGGGTGTAACTATGGTGCAAGTAGGATGCGCCCTAGTGCATAGCTAGTGCCCAACCGAGGCGTAACTAGTAGTGCAACTAGGGCGCAACAAGGGCGCAACTAGGGCGCAATTAGGGTGTAACTAGGGCGTAAATAGGGTGCAAGTAGGACCAAACTAGGACGCAACTAGGGCGCAACTACGGCGCAAGTAGGGTAAAACTAGGTTGCAAGTAGGGCGCAACTTAGGTTTAGCTAGGGCACAACTATGTCGCAAGTATGGTGCAAACACGGTGCAAGTAGGGCGCAACTAGGGCACAACCAGGGCTCAACTAGGGCGCAAGTAGGCTGCAAGTAGGGCGCAACTAGGGTGCAACTAGGGCGCAACTAGGATGCAACTAGGGTATAAATAGGGTACAACTAGGGCACAGCTAGGACGTAGCTAGTGCCCAACTGAGGCGCAACTAGGGTGCAACTAGGACGCAACTAGGGCGCAGCTAGGGTGGAATAAGGACGCAACTAGGGCGCAACTAGGGTGCATGTAGGACACAACTAGGGCGCAACTAGGGTGTAACAAGGGCATAGCTAGTACCCAACTGAGGCGGAACTAGTGCGCAACTGGGGCGTAACTAGGACGCAATTAGGACGCAAGCAGGGCAAAACTAGGACACAAGTAGGATGCAAGTAGGTCACAAGTAGAGCGCAAGTAGGACACAACTAAGGCGTAACTAGGCCAAAAATAAGGCGCAAGTAATGTGCAACTAGGGCGCAACTAGGGTGCAACTAGGGTGCAACTAGGGCGCAAGTAGGGCGCATGTAGGGCGCAAGTAGGACACAAGTACGGCGTAAGTAGGGCACAAATATGTTGCAACTAGTATGCAACTAGGGCGCAAGTAGGCCACACGTAGGGCGCAACTAGGGTAAAACTAGGGCACAACTGGGGCACAACTAGGGCGCAACTAGGGCGCAACTACGATGTGGCTAGTGCCAATTGAGGCACGACTAGGATACAACTAGGGCGCAACTAGGGCATAACTAGGCGCAAGTAGGGCGCAAAAAGTGTGCAAGTAGGGAAAAACTAGGGTGCAAGCAGTGCGGAACTTGGGCATAGCTAGAGCCCAACTGAGGCGCAACTAGGGCGACACTAGGGTACAACTAGGGCGCAACTAAGGCGCAAGTAGGACGCAAGTAGGGCGCATGTAGGACACAAGTACGGCGTAACTAGGGTGTAACTAGGACGTAGTTAGTATCCATCTGAGGTGCAACAAGGGCCCAACTAAGGTACAACTAGGGAGTAACTAGGGCGGAAGTAGGGCGATGCTAGGGTGTAAGTAGGGTGCAACTAGGGCACAAGTAGGGCACAAGTAGGGCATCAGTAGGCCACAACTAGGGTGCAAGTATGGCGCAAGTATGGTGCAACTAGGGTACAAGTAGGGCGCAACTAGGACGCACGTAGGGCACAAGTAGGACACAAGTAGGGTGCAAGTAGGGTGTAACTAGGACGTAACTAAGGTGCACGTACAGCGCAAACAGGGCACAAGTAGGGCCCAAGTAGGGCGCAACGAGGGTGTAACTAAGATGCAAGTAGAGCGCAAGTAGGGTACAAGTAGGGCAAAACTAGGGTGTAACTAGGGCATAAGTAGGGCACAACTAGGGTGCAACTAGGGTACAACTAGAGTGCAACTAGGATGCAACTATGGCACAACTAGGGTACCAGCTGCTGCACTTGTTTTTGCTGCCGATGAACCTGTGTTTGAGGCCGTTATTTGCTGTTGGTGAGAAGAAGGAACTGCTTCCTCAGTTCACGTTGGTCGTTGCACGTAGATGTAGGCTGATGTAGGCTTATGTAGGCTGATGTAGGCTGATGTCAGCTCCCAAGGTAGAAAGGTGCAAATGTGTTGCATTCCCCTCCTGCTGATGTTGCCCTGCAAACAGAGAAGTTGGGTGAGAGCAAAGACGCTCTCACTGCTTGTGACTTTAGCGGTTGCGTGCGTGAAACTTCCAAAACCAGAGGAGTGGGCCCATAACCCTTTGTTAGCTACTGAGCTAACCACCTCTGGCAGAGAAGCCGAGAAACCGAAAAGCTCACAAAGGTTTTTAGGCCTTTTTCCTTTGTTGACATGTGGCGTGCACCCCAAACTTAATCAGGCATACACTTCACCTTCAAGAGTACTAACGCCTTAGCATTACATCTCAAGAAGAGCTCAAGTTGTCAGTACACAAGAGATCATCAAGCAAGGGTTAACTGTTCAGCATGCAAGACAAGTCCTTTTATAGCTGTCTGTCCTGTCCCAGAACTCAAAAGCACATTCCTGGGAAGTGGCCTGAACCAGCCACATCACCAATAGACTTGCACTGTGTCCTTGACACTTAAGCATCCTAGTGTCAAGGTGACAGATCAACCATGTAGCATCCAAGAAGCTACGGACTTTCTTTTTTGGAAGCTTCCACATCAAATAAGATGTGCATGGGGCCAGGATCAACCCATGACCTCTCACTTGGCCAAATCAACAAAATGGCCAAGGTAACGACTCACCCACATGATGTACTCACAGGTCACATGTCACAAGAGAAAGAGCATAGTTGAGTCACACTACAACGGATCTAGGGGTCATACCTCTACAAGGGACAGAGCATTCCTGATCCGTCCTACAACACTAAACAAGGGGCAAAACATTGAACAGTTGTACCTGCTAGTCGATAAGTAGTATTCCCAAACCATTGTTTCCCCCTCTGACCGTTTGTCACTGAATTTATGAGTTGTCCATGTTGACCACACTTAGTGAAATTCATTTGTCATGGTCAGTGATACATGCCTACTTTGGCTGGTCATTGTGCAAGGTAGCCACACCATACAGCTACTTATTGAACGTTTTTGTACTTGTGACTCGTGTTATGAGCTGTCAATTTTGACCACGCATAGTGAACTGTGATGGGCATGGTTAGTGATAGATGCCTACTTTGGTTGGTCATTCTGCATGGTAGCGTCACCGTGTCACTCCTTACTGAAGGTCTTTGTACTTTCTAGTCAATAACTTATATTCCCAAACCATTGCATTCCCCTCTGACCATTTGTGACTCATATTATGAGTGGACATCATTGACCACCTGTAGTGAACTTCTTTGGTCATGGTCAGTGACATATGCCTTCTTTGGTTGGTCATTGTGCATGGTATCCACACTGTGCCTCTACTTGTTGAAGATCTTTGTACATGCTTGATGGCAACTAGTATTTCCACACCATTGTTTCCCCTCTGACTATTTGTGACCCGTGTTATTGGTTGTCAACGTTGACCACACAGTGAATTTCATTGGTTATGTTCAGTTACATATGCCTACTTTGGTTGGTCATTGTGCATGTTGGCCATATCGTTCCACTACTTATTGAAGGTCTTTGTACTTTCCATTCAATAGCCAGTATTCTCAAACCATTCCCCCCCCCTCCCCTGATCATTTTTGACTCGCATTATGAGTTAGCAACGTTGACTACACATAGTGATTTCTTTGGTCATGGTCAGGGACATATGCCTACTTTGGTTGGTCATTGTGCATGGTAGCTACACCGTACCACTACTTATCAAAGATCTTTGTACTTGCTAGTTAATGACTAGTATTCTCAAATCATTGTTCCCCCCTCTGACAATTTGTGACTGAAATTATGAGTTGTCAATGCTGACCACACAGTAAAATTTATTGGTCATGGTCAGTGCCATATGCCTACCTTGGTTTGTCATTGTGCATGGTAACCACACCATACCACTACTTTTTAAAGTTCTTTGTACTTGCAAGTTAGTAACTAGTCTTCCCAAACCATTATTTCCCCCTCTAACCATTTGTGACTTGTATTATTAGTTTCCAACATTGATTACACATGGTGAAATTCTTTGGTCATGGTCTGTAACATATGCCTTCTTTGGCTGCTCATTGTGCATGGCAGCCACACTGGACCACTACTTTTTGAAAA
This sequence comes from Penium margaritaceum, assembly GCA_023375785.1. Lineage (NCBI taxonomy): Eukaryota > Viridiplantae > Streptophyta > Zygnematophyceae > Desmidiales > Peniaceae > Penium > Penium margaritaceum. The sequence goes on from SZWC01000399.1 coordinate 160,677, forward strand.
ACATTGTACTTGCTAGTCGATAACTACTATTTCCAAACCGTTCTTACCCCCTTGGACCATTTCTGAATTGTATTATGAGCTGTCAACGTTGACCAGACATAGTGAAATTGTTTCGTCATGGTCAGTGACATATGCCTACTTTGGTTCGTCATTGTGCATGGTAGCCACACCGTGGCACTACTTATTGAAGGCCTTCGTACTTTCTAGTTGATGACTAGTGTTTCCAACCCATTTTATCCTTCTCTCACCATTTGTGATCGTAATTCTGAGCTGTCAATGTTGACCAAGTATCGTGAAATTCATTGGTCATGGTCAGTGACATATGCCTACTTTTGTTGGTCATTGTGCATGGTAGCCACACGGTACCACTTCTTATTGAAAGTATTTGTATTTGCTAGTTTGTAACTTGTATTCCCATACCATTGTTTCCCGCTCTGACCATTTGTGACTTTAATTATGATATGTCAAGTAGGGCACAAATAGGACGCAACTTGGGCGTAACTAGGGCTCAACTAGGGCGCAACTAGGATGTAGCTAGTGCCCAACTCCGCTGCAACTAGGATGCAACTAGGGCGCAAGTAGGGGGCAACTAGGGCGCAAGTAGGGGGCAACTAGGGCGCAAGTAAAGCACAACTAGGACGTAACTATGGCACAACAAGGGCACAACTAGGGCCCAAGTAGGGCGCAAGTAGGGCACAACTAGGGTACAACTAGGATGTGATTAAGACACAAGTAGGGGGCAAGTAGGGCACAAGTAGGGTTCAACTACCGCGCAACTAGGCGCAAGTATGGCGTAAGTAGGGCGTAAGTAGGGCGCAACAAGGACGCAACTAGGGCACAACTAGGTCGTAGCTAGTACCCAACTGAGCCACACTAGTGTGTAACCTGAGCACAACTGGGGCGCAACTAGGACGCAAGTAGGGCGCAACTAGGACGCAAGTAGGGCGCAAGTAGGAGGCAAGTAGGAGGCAATTAGGGCGTAACTAGGGCGTAGGTAGGACGTAAATAGGGTACGTAGGGTGCAACTAGGGTGCAACTAGGGTGCAACTAGGGTGCAACTAGGGCACAATTAGAGCACAAGTAGGGTGCAACTAGGGTGCAACTAGGATGCAACAAGGGATGTAGGGCACAATTAGGGCAAAAGTAGTACACACCTAGGGTTTAACAAGGGTGCAACTAGGACACAAGTAGGCTGCAAGTAGGGCGCTACTAGGACACAACTAGGACACAGCTAGGGTGCAACTAGAATGCAACTAGGGCGTAACTAGGACGTGGCTAGTGCCAACTGAGGCGCAACTGGGGTGCAACTAGGACGCAACTAGGGTGTAACTAGGCGCAAATAGAGCAAAAGAGGGGTGTAAGAAGGGGGCAACTAGGGCGTAACTAGGGTGCAACTAGGGTGTAGCTAGTGCCCAACTGGGGCGCAACTAGAGCGCAATGAGGACGCAACTAGGGTGCAACTGGGGCGCAACTAGGGCGCAACTAGGAAGCAAGTAGGGCATATGTGGGATGCAAGAAGGACTCAAATAGGAGGTAATGAGGGCATAACTGGGGTGCAACTAGGGCACAACTAGGGCGTAACTAGGGCTTAATTGGGGCTCAACTAGGGCTGAAGTAGGGTGCAACTAGGACGCAAGTAGGGCGAAAGTAGGGTGCAAGTAGGAGGTAACTAGGACGCAAATGAGATACAACTAGAGCATAAGTAGGGGGCAAGTAGGGCACAAGTAGGACGCAACTAGAACGCAACTAGGGCGCAACTAGGGCACAACTAGGGCACAATTAGGGCGCAAGTAGGGTGCAACTAGGGTGCAACTAGAGCGCAACTAGGGTGCAACTAGGGCACAATTAGGATGCAAGTAGGGTGCAACTAGGGTGCAATTAGGATGCAACAAGGGATGTAGGGCAAAATTAGGGTGAAAGTAGTGCACAACTAGGGTTCAACAAGGGTGCAACTAGGGCACAAGTATGGTGCAAGTAGGGCGCAACTAGGACACAACTAGGACACAACTAGGGCGTAACTAGGACAAAACTAGGGTGCAACTAGGACGTGGCTAGTGCCAACTGAGGCACAACTAGGGTGCATCTAGGACGCAACTAGGGTGCAACTAGGTGCAAATAGAGCACAACAGGGGTGCAAGAAGGGGGTAACTAGGGCGTAACTAGGGTGCAACTAGGGTGTAGCTAGTGCCCAACTAGGGCGCAACTAGGGCGCAACTAGGGTGCAACTAGGACGCAACTAGGGCACAACTAGGAAGCAAGTAGGGCATACGTGGGATACAAAAAGGACTCAAATAGGACGTAACTAGGGCATAACTAGGGTGCAACTAGGGAGCAACTAGGGCTTAATCAGGGCTTAACTAGGGCTGAAGTAGGGTGCAACTAGGGCGCAAGTAGGGCAAAAATAGGGTGCAAGTAGGAGGTAACTAGGACGCAAATGAGACACAACTAGGGCATAAGTAGGGGGCAAGTAGGGCACAAGTAGGACGCAACTAGGACGCAACTAGGGCGCAACTAGGGCACAAGTAGGATATAAGAAGGGCTCAACTAGGGCGCAAGTAGGGTACACGTAGGGCGCAATTAGGCCGAAACTAGGGCACAACAAGGCCACAAGTAGGGTGCAAGTAGGGCACAAGTAGGACGTAACTAGGACGTAACTAGAGCTTAATTACGGCACAACTAGGACGTAAGTAGGGCGTTACTAGGGCGTAACTAGGACGCAACTAGGGCGTAACTAAAGCGTAAGTAGAGCGCAAATAGGGTGCAACTAGGCCGTAACTAGGGTGCAACTAGGACACAACTAGGGCGTAGCTAATGTCAAGCTGAGGTGTAACTAGGACGCAAGTAGGGCGTAACTAGGGCACAACTAGGGCACAAGTAGGGTGCAACTAGGGTGCAAGTAGGGCGCAAGTATGGTGCAACTAGGACACAATTAGGACGCAACTAGGGCACAACTTGGGCATAGGTAGTGTCCAACTGAGGCACAGCTAGGACGCAACTAGGGTACAACTAGGAAAAACCTAGGGCACAAATACGGTATAACTAGGGCACAAGTAGGGCGTAACTAGGACGCAAGCAGGGCATAAGTAGGGCGCAACTAGGACGCAACTATGGTGCAACTAGCACGAAAATAGGGCATAGCTAGTGCCCAACTAAGGAGCAACTAGGGCGCAACTAGGGCGCAACTAGGGCGCAACTAGGACACAAGTAGGGTGCAACTACGATGCAACTAGGGTGCAATTAGGGCCCAAGTAGGACGCAAGTAGGGAGTAACTAGGGCGCAACTATGGGGCAAGTAGGACGCAAGTAAGGCGTAATTAGGACATAACTAGGGCGTAACTAGGATGCAAGTAGGATGCAAGAAGGATGTATGGCGCAAGCAGGGTCTAACTAGGGCACAACTAGGGTGCAACTAGGGTGAAAGTAGGGCCCAAAAAGGTCACAACAAGGTTGCAACTAGGGCACAAGTAGGACGCAAGTATGACGCAACTAGGGTACAACAAGGCCATAACTAGGGCACAACTAGGACATAGCTAGTGCCTAAATGAGGTACAGCTGGGACGTACCAAGGGCGCAAGTACAGTGCAACTAGAGCGCAAGTCGGACGTACCTAGGGCGCTAGTAAAGCGTAAGTAGGACGTAAGAAGGGCGTAACTAGGGCACAAGTAGGGTGCAAGTAGGGGGCAACTAGGGCGCAACTAGGGCACAACTAGGCCTCAAGTAGGGTGCAAGTAGGGCACAAGTAGGGCGTAACTAGCATGCAACTAGGGCACAACTAGGGCGCAACGAGGGCGTAAGTAGGGCATAACAAGGGCGTAACTAGGGCGCAACTAGGGCGCAACTAGGACACAACTAGGACGTAGCTAGTGTCCAATTGAGGTGTAACTAGGGCGCAAGTAGGGCGCAACTAGGGGGCAAGGAGGGCACAAGTTGGGCGCAACTGGGACGCAAGTATGGCGCAAGTAGGGTGTAACAACGACGTAACTAGGACGCAACTTGGGCTCAACTTCAACGTAACTAAGGCAAACCAACGGTACAAATACAGCACAACTAGGGCAAAAGTAGGGAGCAAGTAGGGCGTAAGTATGGCATAAGTAGGGTGCAACTACGACGCAACTAGGGAATAACTAGGACACAACTAGGATGTAGCTAGTGTCCAACTGAGGAGCAACTAGGGTGCAAGTAGGGCGCAACTAGGACGCAAGAAGGGTGCAACCACGGTGCAACTAGGGTGGAACTAGGGTCCAAGTAGGATGCAAGTGGGATGTAACCAGGGCGCAACTAGGGTGTAACTAGGGAACAACTAGGGTACAAGTAGGACGTAAGTAAGGCGTAAGTAGGACATAATCAGGGCGTAACTAGGGTGCAAGTAGAACACAAGTAGGGTGTATGGCGCAAGTAGGGTGAAACTAGGGCACAACTAGGGTGCAACTAGGGTGCATGTAGGGTACAAACAGGTCACAACTAGGGGGAAACTAGGGCATAACTAGGGTGCAAGTAGGGTGCAAGTAGGCCGCAACTAGGGTACAAGTAGGGTACAATTAGGGCACAACTAGGATGTAGCTAGTGCCTAACTGAGGTGTAAGTGGGGCGTAACTAGGGCGCAAGTACGGCGCAACTAAAGCGCAAGTAGGGCGCAAGTACGGCGCCAGTAGGGCGCAACTCGGGCGCAACTAGGGCGCTAGTAGGGCGCAAGTAGGACACAACTAGGGTGCAACTAAGGCACAACTAGGGTGAAACTAGGACATAGCTAGAACCTTACTGAGGTACAATAACGGTGCAACAAGGTTACAAGTAGGGTGCAACTAGGGCACAAATAGGGCACAACTAGAACACAAGTAGGGTGTACATACGGCGCAAGTAGGGTGCAAGTAGGAAGTAGCTTGGGTGCAACTAGGGCGCAAGTAGGGTGCAACTAGGCCGCAAGTAGGGCACAACTAGGGTGCAACTATGGCGTAAAAAGGGTGCAATTAGGACGCAAATAGGACACAAGTAGGGTATAACTAGGACGTAACTAGGGCGCAACTAGGGCATAATTAGGGTGCATGTAGGATGCAAGTAGGATACAAATAGGGCACAAATAGGACACAATTGGGAAGCAAGTAGGACGCAAGTAGGGCGCAAGTAGGACACAACTAGGTTGCAGCTAGGATATAACTAGGGCACAACTAGGGCGCAACTAGGGCGCAAATATGGCACACGTAGGGCGCACATAGGGTGAGACTAGGACACAACTAGGATGTAATTAGGACGTATCTAGGTTGTAGCTAGTGTCCAAATGAGGCGCAACTAGGCCGCGACTACGGCGCAACTAGGGCGCAACTCTGGTGCAACTAGAGCGCAACTAGGGCACAATTAGGGTGCGAGTAGGGCACAAGTAGGGTGTAACTAGGGTGTAACTAGGGCATAGCTAGTGTCCAACTGAGGTACAAATAGGACACAACTAGGGTGCAACTTGGATGCAACTAGGGCGCAAGTAGGGCGCAACTAGGACGCAACGAGGGTGCAAGTAGGACGCAACTAGGACGCAACTAGGGCACAACTAAGATGCATGTAGGGCGGAACTAGGATGCAACTAGAGCGCGAATAGGGTACAAGCAGGGCACAAGTAGGGCGTAACTAGAGCGCAAGGAGGGTACATGTAGAGCGTAACTAGGGCGCAATTAGGTTACAACTAGGGTGCAACTAGGGTACAAGTAGGTAGAAAGTAGGGTAAAACTAGGGCGTAACTAGGGTGCAAGTAGGGTGCAAATAGGGTGCAAGTATCGTGCATCTAAGATGCATCTAGGATGCAACTAGGACACAAGTAGGGTGCAAGTAGGGTGCAAGTAGGACACAACTGGGGCACAACTATGGTGTACCTAGGATGGACGTAGGGTGCAAGTAGGGCGTAAATAAGACGCAACTAGGACGCAAGTAGGGGGAAAGTAAGGCGCAACTAGGGTGTAACTAGGACACAACTAGGGTGCAACTAGGACGCATGTAGGGTGCAAATAGGGCACAACTAGGGTGCAACTAGGGCACAACTATGGCGTAACTATGTCGTAGATAGTGCCCAACTGAGGCGCAACTAGGGCACAACTAGGGCGCGAATAGGGTGTAACTACGGTGTAACTAGGGCTTAACGAAGGCGCATCTATGGCACAATTAGGGCGTAACTAGGGTGCAACTAGGGCCCGAGTAGGAAACATGTAGTGCGTTACTAGGGTGTAACTAGCGCATAACTAGGGTGCAAGTAGGGTGCAAGTAGGACAAAAGTAAGGCTTAACTAGAGCATAATTAGGGTGCAAGTAGGACGCAAGTAGGGTGTAAGTATGGCGTTAGTAGGGCTTAACTAGGGCACAACGAGGGAGAAACTAGGGTGTAAGTAGGACACAAATAGGGCGTAACTAGGGTGCAACTAGGATGTAACTAGGGCGCAAGTAGGATGCAAGTAGGACGCAAGTAGGATGCAACTAGGGTGTAACTAGGGCACTACTAAGACGTGGCTAGTGCCCAACTCTGTACGACATCCTCCAGCTCTGTACAACTTTGTTAAACTCCATACAACTCAGTATAACTCTATACAACTTTGTACGACTCTGTTCAACATTGTTAAACTTGCAACAACTTGCTACAACTCTGTACAATTCCACATAAATTTGTACAACTCCGTACAACTTTGTACACCTCTGTAAATCTCCGTTCAACTCCGTACAAATCTGTACAAAGTGCTACACACCTGTACACCTCTATACAGCTAATTACAACTCCGTACAACTACGTATAGCTCTGTAAAAGTTTCTACAACTCCGCACAACTCTGTACAACCCCGTACAACTTTGTACAACTCTACACACCTCCTTACAGCTCCCTACAATGCCTTACAGCTCCATACACCTCCACACACATCCATACAACTACGTACAACATTTCCACACAATTCCTGACAAAGTCAAACTATTTTGTCATGGTCAGTGACATACGCCTACTTTGGTTGGTTATTGTGCATGGTGGCCATACCGTGCCACTACCTAGAGAAGGTCTTTGTACTTGCTAGTCAATAACTAGTATTCCGAACCCATCGTTTCCCCGTCGGACCATTTGTGAATTGTATTATGAGTTGTCAACTTTGACCACACATAGTGAAACCTCTGGTAATGTTTAGTAACATATGCCTACTTTGGTTGGTCATTCTGCATGGTAGCCATGCCGTGCCACTACTTATCAAAGGTCTTTGTACTTGCCAGTCAATAGCTAGTACTCCCAAACTATCAGAAATATGAATCCGACAAGGTCATCTCCATAACAAACACCCCTCGGATAATCCGAGCTCTCGATACAGGTTCATGTCTCGCACCTTACCTCCTCGGCAACAGTTGGTCGGTCACAACCGTTCCACCAGAGTCATTCCGTCCCTAATAAGAGATCACGTCGCTACGTGTATGGCTAGCAGAAAGAAGCCATTAATGCTTGTTTTGGTCCTGTTCTGTTGTACATATGGAGGATGTTCATTCCCTCCCAAGTTTAACCAGAACAGTTCTCTTCATCCTGTTCGCCTTTGGTTCCGCGGCTTTGCCACTGTGTCTTTCCTCTGCTTGTTCTTTGCTCACTCTGCTCTTGCCATGCACTCTCCGTTCACGCCTTCATGCTCCATCACTCTCAACTCTTCGCGCAACACCCATCAACTCATCAATCTCACTCTGCCTAAAGTTTCTTTCACTGGTATCCTGTCTACCTTGTACATCTGCTCAGCACATCATCTCGTGTTGACCCTCCGGGACTAACTCCCTACAACGACTTGCGCCTCTCTGCTTTCGTCACCCGTCTACTGTGCCTGCAGATGACTCCATGCTTCTACCTACTTCTGCATGTCCTCATGCTTCACTGCATGCCTCAAACACAAACCATTATTTCCCCCTCTGGACATTTGTAACTTGATTTACGAGTTGTCAATGTTGACCATCGATAGTGCAATTCTTTGGTGATGGTCAGTGACACATGCCTACTTTGGTTGGTCATTGTGCAGGGTAGCCACACCGTGCCACTACGCATTGAAGGTCCTTGTACTCGCTAGTCAATAACTATTATTTGCAAACCATTGTTTCCCCCTCCGACCATTTGTGAATGAAATGATGAGTTGCAAACATTGACCACACATAGTGAAATTAATTGGTCATGGTCAGTGACATATGCATACTTTGGTTGTTTGTTGTGCATGGTAGCAACACCATAGCACTACTTATTGAAGGTCGTTTTACTTGCTAGTTAGTAACTAGTATTCCCAAACGATTGTTTCCCCATCTGACCATTTGTGACTCGTATTATGAGTTGTCAACTTTGACCACACATAGTGAAACTCTTCAGTCATGGTGAGTGACATAAGTCTACTTTGGTTGGTCATTGTCCATGGTAGACACGCCATAAAACTACGTATTGAAGGTCTTTATACTTGCTATTTGATTACCAGTATTTCCAAACCATTATTCTACCCTCTGACCATTTGTGACTCGTATTATGAGTTGTCATCATTGACCACACGTAGTGAAATTCCTTGGTCATGGTCAGTGACATATGCCTACTTTGGTTGGTCATTGTGCATGGTAGCTACACTGTGCCACAACGTATTGAAGATCTTTGTACATGCTAGTTGATAACTAGTATTCCCAGACCATTATTTTCCCCTCTGACAATTTGTTACCTGTATTATGGGTTGTAAATTTTGATCAGAAATAGTGAAATTCTTTGGTCATGGTCAGTGACATATGAATACTTTCGTTGGTCATTTTGCATGGCTGTCCCATCGTGCCACTACTTATTGAAGTTCTTTGTACTTGCCAGTCGATCACCAGTATCCTCAAACCATTTTCCCCCCCTTTTACCATTTGTGACTCGTGTTATGAGTTGGCATTGTTGACCACACACAGTGAAATTCGTCGGTCATGGTCAGTGACACATGCCTACTTTTGTTTGTCATTAAGCCTGGTAGCCATATCGTGCCACTACTTATTGAAGGTCTTTGTACTTGGTAGGCAATTAATACTACTCACAAATCATTGTTTTCCCCCTCTGACCATTTTTGACTTATACTATGAGTTGTCAATGTTAACCACCCATAGTGAAATTTTTTGGTCATTGTCTGTGACAAATGCCTACGTATGTTGGTCATTGTGCATGTTAGTCACACGATGCCACTACTTATTGAAGGTCTTTGTACTTGCTATTTGATAACTAGTATTCCAAAACCATTTTATCCCCCCCTGACCATTTGTGACTTGTTTTACAAGTCGTCAACGTTGATAATAAATAGTGGAATACTTTGGTCATGATCAGTGACATATGCCTACTTTGGTTGGTCATTGTGCATGGTAGCCACACCGTGCCACTACTTAGTGAAGATCTTTGTACTTGGTAGGAAATGACTAGTATTCCTAAACCATTTCTACCCCCTCTGACCATTTTTCACTTGTATTATGAGTTGACAACGTTGACCACTTGTAGTGAAATTCTTTGGTCATGGCCAGTGACATATGCCTTCTTTGGTTCGTTGTTGTCCATGGTAGCTATGCTTTGCCACTGATTATTGAAGATATTTGTACATTTTAGTTGATAGCTAATATTTCCAACCGTTGTTAACTACTCTGACCATTTGTGACCTAAGTTACGAGTTGTCAACATTGACCATACATACCAAAACACATTTGTCATGGTCAACGACATATGCCTACTTTGGTCGGTCATTGTGCATGGTAGCCACACCGTTCCACTAATTATTGAAGGTCTTTGTACTTTCTAGTCAGTAACTAGTATTCCCAAACCATTTTTTCCTCTCTGACCATTTGTGACTTGTATTATGCATTGTCAACTTTGACCACACATAGTGAAATGTTTCAAACATAGTTTGTTTGAGATGTCTACTTTGGTTGGTCATTGTGCATGACAGCCACACCGTGCCACTACTTTTTGAAGGTCCTCGTACTTACTACTCAATAACTAGTATTTCCAAAGCATTTTCCCTTCTGACCATTCGAGCATTGTATTACAAGTTGTCAACGTTGACCACACATAGTGAAATTGTTTTGTTATCTTCAGTGACATTGGCCTACTTTGGTTGGTCATTGTGTGGGGTAGCCACACTGCACCACTACTCTTTGAAGGTCTTTGTACCTGTTAGTTAGTAACTAGTGTTCCCAAACCATTGCTTCCCCCTCTGACCATTTGTGACGTATAATGATTTCTCAACGTTGGACACACAAAGTGAAATAATTTGGTCATGGTCAGTGATATAAGTCTACGTTGGTTGGTCATCGAGCATTGTAGCCACACCATGGCACTACTTACTGAAGGTCTTTGTACTTGCTATTTGATATCTAGTATTTTCAAAACCATTGTTTCCTCCTCTGACCTTTTGTGACTCGTATTATGAGCTGTCAATGTTGACCACACATAGTGAAATTCTTTGGTCATGGTCAGTGACATATGCCTACTTTGGTTGGTCATTGCGCATGGTACCCTCACCGTGCCCGTACTCATTAAACGTCTTTGTACTTGCTAGTCAATACCCTGTATTCCCAAATCATTGTTTCCCCTCTGACCATGTGTGACCCGTATTATGAGTTGTCATCATTGAACACCCATAGTGAAATTCTTTCGTCATGGTCAGTGACATATGCCTTCTCTGGTTGTTCATTGTGCATGGTAGCCATACTGTGCCACTACTTATTGAGGATCTTTGTGCATGCTAGTTGTTAACTAGTATTCCCAAACAATTGTTTTCCCCTCTGACCATTTGTGACCCGTATTTTGGGTTGCCAACGTTGACCACACATAGTGACGCTCGTTGGTCATGGTCTGTGACATATGCCTACTTTAGTTGGTCATTGTGCATGGTGGCCTCATAATGCCACTGCTTATTGAAGGTCTTTGTAATTGCTAGCCAATATGTAGTATTTGCAAATCATAGTTTCCCCCTCTGACCAGTTGTGACTCGTATTATGAGTTGACAACGTTGACCACACAAAGTGAAATTCTTTGGTCCTTGTCAGTGACATATGCCTACTTTGGTTGGTCATTGTGCATGGTAGCCGCACCGTGCCACTACTTATTGGAGGTCTCGGTACTTTCTAGCTAGTAAAGAGTACTCGCAAATAATTTTTTCCCCTTCTGACCATTTGTGACTCGTCTTATGAGTCGTCAACGTTGACCACAACTAGTGAAATTATTTGGTCATTTTCAGTGACATATGCCTACTTTGGTTGGTCATTGTGCATGGTAGCTACACCGTGCGACTACTTGTTGAAGGTCTTTGTGCTTGGTATTTGAAAAATAGTATTCCAAAACCATTATTTTCCCCTCTGACGATTTGTGACTTGTCTTATGATTCGTCAACGTTTACCACAAATAGTGATATGCTTTGGTCATGGCCAGTGATACGTGCCTACTTGGGTTGGTCATTGTGCATGGTAGCCACACCTTGCCACTACTTAATGAATGTCTTTGTACTTGCTAGTTGGAATCTACTTTTTTCCCAACCCATTGTTTCCCCCTCTGACCATTTGTGACTTGTATTATGAGTTTGCAATGTTAACCACCCATATTGAAATTCTTTGGTCATGATCAGTGACATGTGCCTTCTTCGGTTGGTCATTGTGCATGGTAGCTACACTGTGCCACTACTTCTTGAAGATATTTGTACATGCTAGTTGATAACTAATATTTCCAACCGTACATTCCTCCTCTGAAAATTCGTGACTTGAATTATGATTTGTCAACGTTGACCACACATAGTGAAATTCATTCATAATGGTCAGTTACATATGCCTACTTTGGTTGGTCATTTTGCATGGTAGCCACGAAGAGCTACTACTCATTGAAGGTCTTTGTACTCGCTTGAAAGTAACTAGTATTTCCAAACCATTGTTTCCCTCTCTAACCATTTGTGAGTTGTATTACGAGTTTTCAACTTTTACCACACATAGTGAAATTCTCTGATCATGTATTGTGACATATGCCTGATTTGGTTGGTTTTTCTGCATGGTAGCCACACTGTGCCACTCCTTTTTAAAGGTTTTGTACTTGATAATAAATGCATAGTATTTCCAAACCATTTTCTCCCTTCCAACCATTTGCAAATTGTTTTATGAGTTGTCAAAGTTGACCACACATGGTAAAAATATTCTCTTGTGTTCAGTGACATATGCCTACTTTGGTTGGTAATTGTGCATGTTAGCCATACTGTGCCACTACGTATTGAAGACATTTCTACTTGCTGGCAAAAAACTAGTATTCCAAAGTCATCATTTCCCCCACGGAGTATTCGTGAATCCTATTACAAGTTGTAAATATTGACCACACAAAGTGAATTTCTTTGGTCATGTTTAGTGACCTGTGCCTACTTTGGTTGGTCACTGTGCATGGTAGCCAAACCATGCCTCTACTTATTGAACTTATTTTTACGTGCTAGTTGATAACTAGTATTTCCAAACCACTGTTCCCCCTCTAACCATTTTTGAATCTTATTTTGAGTTGTCAATGTTGACCACACATGGTGAAATTACTTGGCCATTGTCAGTTACATATGCATACTTTGCTTGGTCATTGTGCATGGTAGCCACACCATGCCACTACTTAATGAAGGTCTTTGTACCTGCTATTCAATAACTAGTATTTGCAAACCTTTTTTTCCCCCTCTGACCACTTGTGACTGAATGTATGAGTTGTCAATGTTGGCCACACTTAGTGAAATTCATTGGTCCCGGTCCGTGACATATTCCTACTTTGGTTGGTCATTGTGCATGGTAGCCACACTGCACCAATACTTATTTAAAGTCTTTGCACTTGATAGTTAGTAACTAGTATTCCCTAACCATTGTTTCCCCTGCTGAACACTTGTGACTCGTATTATGATTTTTCAACGTTGAGCAAAGAAAGTGAAATTCTTTGCTCATGGTCAGTGACATAAGTCTACTTTGGTTGGTCATTGTGCATGGTAGCCACACCTTGTCACTCCTTATTGAATTTCTTTGCACTTACTAGTTGAAACCAAGTATTACCAAACCATTATTTCCCCTCTGACCATTTGTGACCCTTGTTATGAGTCGTCAATGTTGACCACGCAAAGTGAAATTCTTCGGTCATGATCAGTAACATATGCCCACTTTGGTTGTTCATTGTGCATGGTTTCCACACCGTGCCACTAAATATTGGTGGTCTTTGTACTTGCTACTGAATAAATATTATTCCCAAACCATTGTTTCCCCCGTCTTTCCATTTGTGACTCATATTATGAGTTGTCAAAGTTGACCACACAAAGTGAACTTCTTTGGTTATGGTCAGTGACATCTGCCTACTTTGGTTGGTCATTGTGCATGGTAGCCATAATGTGCCACTACGGATTGAAGGTCTTTGTACATGCTAGTTGATAACTATTATTGATAACCCATTGTTTCCCCCCTTGACCATTTGTGCCTTGTATTGTAAGTCAGCAAATTTGAAGACACAGTGAAATTCTTTGGTCATGGTCATTGACATATGCCTACTTTGGTTTTCCATTGTGCATGGTAGCCACACCGTGCCACTACTTATTGAAGGTCTTCATACTTGCTAGTCGATAACTAGTATTTCCAAATCATGGTTCCCCCCTCTGACCATTTGTGAAAAGTTTTATCAGTTGTAAACGTTGACCACATATAGTGATTATTTTGTCATGGTTAGTGACAAATGCCTACTGTGGTTGGACATTGTGCATGGTAGTCATACCGTGCCAAAACATATTGAAGTATTTGTACTTGCTAGTCAACAAATAGTACTCCAAACCCATTGTTTCCCCCTCTCACCATTTGTGAGTCGTGTAATGAGTTGTCAATGTTGACCACACATAGTGAAATCATTTGGTCATACTCAGTGACATGTGCCTACTTTGGTTGGTCATTGTGCATGGTAGCCACACCGTGCCACTTCTTATCGAAGGTCTTTGTACTTGCCATTCGATAAATAGTACTCCCAAAACATTCTTTCCCCCTCTGGCCATTTGTAACTTAAACTATTAGTTGTCAAATTTGACCACCCATACTGAAATTCGGTGGTCATGGTGATTGACACATGCCTACTTTGGTTGGTCATTATGCATGGTAGCCACACCGTGCCACTACGTATTGAAGGTCTTTGTACTTGCTAGTCTATAACTAGTATTTCCAAACCATTGTTCTCCCCTCTCACCATTTGTGAATTGTATTATGAGTTGTCCACGTTGACCATACATATTACAACTATTTGATCATGGTAAGTGACATATGCCTACTTTGGTTGGTCGTTGTACATGGTAGCCATACGGTGCCACTACGTATTGAGGGCATTTGTACTTTTCTAGTCAATGAGTAGTATTGCAAACCCATCGTTTTCACCTCTGACCATTTGTGAATCGTATTATGTGTTGTCAATGTTGACCACACATAGTGAAATTCTTTGGTCATGTTTAGTGACATATGCCTACTTTGGTTGGTCATTGTGCATAGTAGCCATACTCTGCCACTACTTATTGAAGGTCATTGTACTTGCCAGTCAAGAACTAGTACTCCCAAACCATTCTTCCCCCCTGTGAAAATTTGTGAATTGTCTTAAGAGTTGTCAATGTTGACCACACATAATGAAATTCTTCGGTCATGGTCAGTGATATGTTCCTACTTTGGTTGGTCATTGTGCATGGTAGCCACACCGTGCTACTACTTATTAAAGGTATTTATAATTGATAGTCAAGACATAGCAGTCCAAAACCAATGTTTCCCTCTCTGACCATTTGCGACTCTTATAATGAGTCTTCAATGTTGACCCCACATCTGAAAATATTTTGTCATGGTCAGTGACAGATGCCTACTTCGGTTGGTCATTGTGTAGGGTAGCCACACCGTTCCACTACTAATTGAAGGTCTTGTTACTTGCTAGTCAATAAGTTGTATTCCCAAACCATTGTTTCTCCCTCTGACCGTTTGTGACTCACATTATGAATTGTGAATGTGGACCACACACATTGAAATCCTTTGGTCATGGAAAATGACATATGCCTACTTTCGTTGGTGGTTGTGCATGATAGCCACACTATGCCACTACTTTTTGAAGGTCTTTTTTCTTTCTACTCAATACAAAATATTTCCAACCCATTGTCTCCCCCTCTGACCATTTGTGAATCACATTAGGAGTTGTCAACGTTAACCACGCACAGTGAAGTTCTTTGGTCATGGTCAGTGACATAGGCCTACTTTGGTTGTCATTGTCCGTGGTAGCCACGCAGTGCCGCTGCTTATTTGAGGTCTTTTTACCTGCAAGTGAATAAATAGTATTCCCAGCTCATTGTTTCCCCCTATGACCATTCGTGACTTGAATTATGAGTTGTCGGATGACCACACATAGTGAAATTCATTGGTCAAGGTCAATGATATAAGCATACTTTGGTTGGTCATTTTCCATGGTAGCCACATCATGCCAATACTGAATGAGGGTCTTTGTACTTGTTTGTTGATAACTAGTATTTCCAACCCATTGTTTCCCCCTCTTACCATTTATGACTTATATTATGCATTGTCAACGTTGACTACACATAGTGAAATTCGTTGGTCATGGACAGTGACATATGCCTACTTTGGTTTGTCATTGTGCATGAAAGCCACATCGTGCAACAACATTTTGAAGGTCTTTGGACCTGCTTGTCAGTAACTAGTATTCCCAAACCATTTACCCCCCTTTGACCAGTTGTGACTCATATAAACAGTTGTCAAAGTTTACCACACATAGTGAAATTCTTTGGTCATGGTTAGTGACATATGCCTATTTTTGCTGGTCATTGCGCATGGTAGCCACACCATGCCACAACTCATTGAAGTTCTTTTTACTTGGTAGTCAAGAACTCGTATTCCCAATCCATTATCCCCCCCCCTCTGACCATTTTTGACTCGTGTTATGATTTTTCAACGTTGACCACACATAGTGAAATTCTTAGGTCATGGTCAGTGACATATGTCTGCTTTGGTTGGTCATTGTTCATGGTAGCCACACCATGCCACTGCTTATTGAAGGTCTTTGTACTTGATACTTGATACCTAGTATTCTCAAACCATTTTTTACCCCTCTGACCTTTTTCTGACTTGTATTATGAGTTGTCAATGTTGACCACCCATAGTGAAATTTGTTAGTCATGGTGAGTGACAAATGCCTACTTCGGCTGGTCATTGTGCATGGTGTTAATACCCAGCCACTACTTATTGAAGGCCTTTGTAATTTTTCGTTGATAACTAGCTTTCCAGAGTCTCCCCCTCTGACCATTTGTGACTCGCATTATGAGTTGTCAATGTCGACCACACATAGTGAAATTCTTAGGTCATGATCAGTAATGTATGCCTCCTTTGGTTGGATATTTGTGCATGGTAGCCTTTCCGTACCACTACCTGAATGTCTTTGTACCTTCTAGTCGATAACTAGTATTCCCAAACCATTGTTTTCTCCTCTGTCCATTTGGGACTCGTATTATGAGTTGTCAACATTGACAAACCAAACTGAAATCTGTGGTCATTGTTGGTGACATATGCCTTCTTTGGTTGGTCATTGTACATGATAGCAACACTGTGCCTCTACTTATTGAAGATCTTCGTACATGCTAGTTGATAACTAGTATTCTTAAACCATTGTTTTCCCCTCTAACCATTTGTGACCCGTATAATCGTTTGTCAACGGTTATCACTCATAGTGAACTTTGTTGGTCATGGTCAGTGACATATGCCTACTGTTGTTGGTCATTTTTCATGGTGGCCATATTGTGCCACTACTTATTGAAGTTCTTTGTACTTGCCAGTCGATGACTAGACTTCTCATACCATCCCTCCCCCCCCCTCCCTCTGACCATTTGTGACTCGTATTATGAGCTGGCAACATTGACCACACATAGTGAAATTACATGGTCACAGTGGTCATTGTGCATGGTAGCCACACCGTGCCACTATGTACTGAATGTCTTTGTACTTGCTACGTAATAACTAGTATTTGCGAACCATTGCTTGCCCATCTGACCATGTGTGAGTTGTATTATAAGTTGTAATCGTTGATCACCCATAGTGAAATTATTTGGTCATGGTCAATGACTTATGCCTACTTTGGGTGGTCATTGTGCATGGTAGCCAGAATGTGCCACTACGTATAGAATGTCTTTGTACATGCAAGTTGATAAACAGTACCCCTAACCCAATTTTTTTTGCCTCTGACCATTTGTATCTCGTATTATGATTCAGCAACGTTGACGACGCATAGTTAAATTCTTTGGTCATGGTCATTGACATATTCCTACTTTGGCTAGCCATTGTGCATGGCAGCCACACCGTGCAACTTCTTATTGAAGGTATTTGTACTTGCTAGTCAATAACTAGTATTTTGAAATCATTGTTCCGCCCTCTGACCATTTTTTACTTAACTTATGGATTGTCAACATTGACTACACATAGTGACATTCATTGGTCATGGTAAGTGACATATACCTACTTTGGTTGGTCTTTGTGCATGGTAGCCACACCGTACCACTACTTGTTGAAGGGCTTTGTAGTTTTTTTGTTAGTAACCAGTATTCCCAAACCATTGTTCCCCCCTCTTACCATTTGTGACTCGTATTATAAGTTGTCAACGTTGACCATACATATTGAAATTCTTTGGTCATGGTCTGTGACATATGCCTACTTTGGTTGGTCATTGTGCATGGTAGGCACACCGTGCCAATAATAACTGAAGGTATTCGTACTTACTAGTCAACAATTTGTATTCCAAACCCATGGTTTCTCCCTCTGATCATTTGTGAGTCGTGTTGTGAGTTGTCAATGTTGACCACACATGGTGAAATTCTTTGGTCATGTTCAGTGACATGTGCCTACTTTGGTTGGTCATTGTGCATGGTAGCCACATCGTGCCAGTACTTTTTGAAGGTCTCTGTACTTGCCAGGTGATAACTAGTGATCCCAAACCATTGTTTTCCCCTCTGACCATTTGTAACTTAAATTATTAGGTGTCAACGTTGACCACCCAGACTGAAATTCTGTGGTCATGATCAGTGACGTATGCCTACTTTGGTCGGTCATTGTGCATGGTAGCCACACCGTGCCACTACTTATTGAAGGTATTTGTACTTGCTAGTTGGCAACTAGTATTTCTAAAGGGTTTGGGAATACTTGACATCAACTTTGACCATTCATAGTGAAATTATTTGGTCATGGTCAATGACATATGCCTACTTTGGTTGGTCAGTGTGCATGGTAGACATAATGTGCCACTATGTATTGAAGGTCTTTCTACATGCTAGTACTACTTCTAAATTAAAGTTCTTTGTACTTGATAGTCGATAACTGGTATTCCCAAACCATTGTTTCCCCCTGTGACCCTTTGTGCCCCACTTCCGTCCTAGTTACGCCCTAGTTGCGCCCTAGTTACGGCCTAGTTGCACCTCATTTGGACACTAGCCACGCCCTAGTTACACCATAGTTACGTTCTAGTTACGTCCTGGTTGCATCCTACTTGTGTCCTTTGTGCGTCCCACTTACCTCCTCGTTTTGCCCTTGTTCTGTCCTAGTTGCACCCTCATTGCGCCCTAGTTACACCCTAGTTGCACGTCAGTTGGGCACTAGCTGTGCCCTAGTTGCACCCCAGTTGTACCATAGTAACGCCCTTCTTGCACCCTTCTTGCACCCTACTTGCGCCTAGTTGCATCCTGGTTGCGTCCTAGTTACACCCTATTTGCGCCTCAGTTGGCACTAGCCACGTCATAGTTGCGCCCTTGTTGCGTCCGAGTTGCACCCTTGTTGTGCCGCAGTTGTGCCCTACTTGCGCCCTACTTCCACCCTACTTGCACCCTAGTTGCACCCTAGTTGCACCCTAGTTGCGTCCTACTTATGCCCTACTTGCGCTCTACTTGCGCCCTTGTTGCGCCCTAGTTGTACCCTGGTTTCACCCTACTTGCACCATAATTGTGCCCTAGTTGGGCCCTAGTTGCACCCTAGTTGTACCCCAGTTACGCCCTACTTGTGTCCTACTTTTGCCCTAGTTGCACCCTACTTGTGCCCTACTTGCACCTAGATGTACCCTGCTTGTGCCCTATTTGCGTCCTACTTGCGCCCTATTCACGCCCTAGTTGCGTCCTACTTGTGTCCTACTTGCACCCTACTTGCACCCTAGTTGCACCCTACGTACACCCTTGTTGCGTCGTAGTTGCGTCCTAGTTGCGCCCCAGTTGTGCACTAGTTACACCTCTGTTAGGTACTAGCTATGCCCTAGTTGCATCCTCGTGTGTCCTCGTTGCATCCTTGTTGCTTCCTAGTTGTGTCCTACTTACACCCTAGTTTCACCCTAGTTGTGAACTAGTTGCGTCCTAGTTATGCCCTAGTTGTGTCCTAGTTATGTCCTAGTTGCGCCTCAGTTGGGCACAAGCTACGCCTTAGTTGCACCCTAGTTGCGCTTTAGTTGCGTCCTAGTTGGGCCCTTGTTGCGCCCTAGTTACACCCTAGTTGCGCCCTGCTTGCACCCTACTTGTACCCAAGTTGCGCCCTAGTCTCGCCCTAGTTGCGCCCTACTTGCTCCCTACTTGCACCCAACTTTTGCCCTAGTTGCGCCCTACTTGCGCCTTAGTTGCACCCTCTTTGTGACCTACTTGCGCCCTACTTGCTTCCTAGTTGTGCCCTCTTTGTGCCCTAGTTGTGCCCTAGTTTGGCCTTACTTGCGGTCTACTTGCACCCTAGTTGAAGCCTAGTTGCGGCCTAGTTGCGCCCTAGTTGTGCCCTAGTTGCACCCTAGTTATGCCCTACTTGCGCCCTACTTGTGCCCTGGTTGTGTGCTAGTTGTGCCCTAGTTGTACCTTAGTTGAGCACTAGCTACGCCCTAGTTGCACCCTAGTTGCGCCATAGTTGCACCCTTGTTGCATCCTATTTGTGTCCTACTTACGCCCTAATTGCGTCCTACTTGCACCCTAGTTACACTCGACTTGCACCCTAGTTATGCCCTAGTTGCACCTCAGTTGGGCACCAGCTATGTGTTAGTTGTGTCCTAGTTGCACCATAGTTACGCCCTAATTGTACCCTACTTACACCCTTGTTACACCCTAGTTGCGCCCTATTTGTGCCCTACTTGTGCCATACTTGCGTTCTAGTTGCCCCCTAGTTGCACCCTACGTGCGCCCTACTTGTGCCCTACTTACACCCTATTTGCATCCTAGTTGCACCCTAGTTGCGTCTTTGTTACGCCCTAATTACGCCCTAGTTATGCCCTACTTGTGCCCTAGTTGCGCCTTACTTGCGACCTACTTGCTCCCTACTTGCGCCCCAGTTGTGCCCTAGTTGCATCCTAGTTTGGCCCTACTTGCGCCCTACTTGCACCATGCTTTTGCCCTAGCTGGACCCTAGTTGCACCCTAGTTGCGCCCTGGTTGCTTCCTAGTTATGCCCTACTTGCACCCTACTTGCGTCCTAGGTGCACCCTAGTTGTGCCCTAGTTGCGCCCTAGTTGCACCCTACTCGTGCCCTACTTACGTCCTAGTTACGTCCTACTTGTACCCTAGTTTCACACGACTTGTGTCCTAGTTGCGTCTCAGTTGGGTACTAGCTACGCCCTAGTTGCGCCCTAGTTGCGTCCTGGTTGTGTCCTAGTTGCACCCTTGTTGCACCCGTCCTACTTGCGTCCTTGTTACACCCTAGTTGCATCCTAGTTGCACCCTACTTGCGACCTACTTGCGTCATACTTGTGCCCTAGTTGCGCCCTAGTTGCACCCTAATTGAGCCTTACTTGCGCCCTACTTACACCCTACTTGTGCCCGAGTTACGTCCTACTTGCGCCCTAGTTGTGCACGAGTTGCACCCTAGTTATGCCATACTTGCACCCTACTTGCGTCCTACTTACACCCTAGTTGCCCTAGTTGTGCCCTAGTTGTGCCCTAGTTGCGCCTCTGTTGGGCACTAGCTACGCCCTAGTTGCATCCTAGCTACGCCCTTGTCCTGCCCTATTTGCACCCTAATTGTGCCCTACTTATGCCCTAGTTGTGTCCAACTTGTACCCTAGCTGCGCCAGACTTGCACCCTACTTGTACCCTAGTTGCGCCTCAATTGGGCACTAGCTACGCCCTAGTTGCGTCCTAGTTTTGTCCTAGTGGCACCCTACTTGTGCCCTACGTGCATCCTATTTGCGTCCTAGTTGCACCATCGTTGGATCCTACTTGCGTCCTACTTGTGTCCTAGTTGCACCCTAACTGTGCCCTAATTGTACCCTACTTGTGCCTTACTTGTGTCCTACTTACGTCCTAGTTGTCCCCTAGTTGCACCCTAGTTGCGTCCTACTTGTGCCCTACTTGCGCCCTTGTTACGCCCTAGTTACACCCTACTTGCGCCCTCCTTGTGCCCTAGTTACGCACTGGTTACACCCTAGTTGTGCCCTAGTTACGCCCTACTTGCGCCCTAGGTGCACCCTAGTTGTGCCCTAGTTGTACCCTAGTTGCGCCTCTGTTGGGCACTAGATACATTTTAGTTTTGCACTAGGTGCACCCTAGTTGCGCCCGACTTGCGTCCAAGTTGCACCCTAGTTGCGTCCTACTTGTGCCCTACTTGCGCCATACTTGAGCCCTAGTTGCGCTCTTGTTGCATCCTACTTTTGCCCTATTTGTGCCCTACTTGCACCCTACTTGCAACCTAGTTGTGCCATAGTTACGCCCTAGTTGCGCTTTACTTATGCCCTACTTGTATCCTAGTTGCGCCCTAGTTACGTCCTAGTTGCGTCATAGTTGCGCCCTACTTGTGCCCTAGTTACACCCTACTTGCATCATACCTGCACCCTAGTTGCGCCCTAGTTGCATCCTAGTTGCGCCCTACTTTCACCCTAGTTACGCCTTACTTGTGTCCTAGTTGCGCTCTATGTGTGTCCTAGTTGCACCCTACTCACTCCCTACTTGTGCCCTATTTGTGCCCAATGTCCCTAGTTGCGCCCTACTTCTGCCCTAGTTACGCCCTAGTTACACCCTTGTTGCGCCCTAGTTACGCCTCCACAGGGCACTTACCACGCTTTAGTTGCACCCTAGGTACGCCCTAGTTGCTTCCTACTTGCACCCTAATTGTGTCCTACATGCGCCCTACTTGCATCCTAGTTGTGCCCTAGTTGCACCCTAGTTGCACCCTAGTTATGCCCAAGTTGCCCCCTACTTGTGCCTCACTTAGGCATTAGCTATGACCTTCTTGTTCCCTAGTTGCGCCCTAGATGCGCCCTACTTACACTTTTCTTCCGCCCTACTCGCACCTCGTTGCGCCCTAGTTGCGCCCTAGTTGCACCCTAGTGTGCCTCAGTTGGCACTAGCCTTATCCTAGTTACACCCTAGTTGTTTCCTAGTTAGGCCCTAGTTGTGCTCTAGTTGTGCCCTAGTTGCACCCTACTTGCGCCCTACTTGCACCCTAGTTGCACCCTAGTTGCACCCTAGTGGTTCCCTTCTTACGTCCTATTTGCACCTTACTTGCACCCTAGTTACGTCCTACTTGCACCCTACTTGCGCCCTACTTGCACCCTAGTTGCATCCTAGTTGCGCCCTAGTTGCACCCTAGTTGCACCCTACTTGTGCTCTGTTTGCGCCCTACTTGGGTCCTAGTTATGCCATAGTTGCATCCTACTTGCGTCCTGCTTGCGTCTTACTTGCACCCTACTTGCCCCCTAGTTGCGCCCTACTTGCATACTTGTTGCATCCTAGTTGTGCCCCAGTTGGGCCCTAGTTGCACCTCAGTTAGGTACTACCTACGCCCTAATTGTGCCCTAGTTGTGCCCTAGTTACACCCTTGTTGGGGAATACTTGTTACTGACTATGACCAAATCACAATACTAGTCCCAAATGGTCCAAGGGAGGAATAATGGTTTGGGAATACTTGTTGTTGACTACAAAGTACAAATACCTTCAATGAGTAGTGACACGGTGTGGCTACCATGCACAATGACCAACCAAAGTAGGCATATGTCACTGACAAAGACCAAAGAATTTCACTGTATGTGGTCAACGCCGACAACTCATAATACGAGTCTCAGATGGTAAGAGGGGGAAACAATTATTTGGGAACACTAGTTATCAAATAGCAAGTACAAAGAACTTCAATAAGTAGTGGCACCCTGTGGCTACCATGCACAATGACCAACCAAAGTAGGCATATGTCACTGACCATGACCAAAGAATTTCACTATGTGTGGTCAACATTAACAACTCATAATACCAGTCACAAATGGTCAGAGGGGGAAAAAATGGTTTAGGAATACTAGTTATCAAATAGCAAGTACAAAGACCTTCAAGAAGAAGTGGCATGGTGTGGCTACCATGCACAATGACCAACCAAAGTAGGCATATGTCACTGACCATGACCAAAGAATTTCACTATGGGTGGTCAACGTTGACAACTCATATTACAAGTCACACATGGTCAGAAGGGGAAAAAGTGGTTTGGGAATACTAGTTATTGACTATGAAGTACAAAGTCCTTCAATACGGAGTAGCACGGTTTGGCTACCATGAACAATGACCAGCCAAAGTAGGCATATGTCACTGACCATGACCAAAGAATTTCACAGTGGGTGGTCCACGATGCCAACTCATTATACAAATCACAACTGGGCAGAGGGGGGGAACAATAGTTTGGGAATACTAGATATTGACTGGAAAGTACAAGGACCTTAAACAAGTAGTGGCATGATGGGTCTAGCATGCACAATGACCAACCAACGAAGGCATATGTCACTGACCATGACCAACGAGTTTCACTATGTGTGCTCAACGTTGACAGTTCTCTATATGAGTCACACCTGGTCAGAGGGGGGAAGCAATGGTTTGGCAATAATTGTTATTGAATAGAAAGTACAAAGAAGTTCAATAAGTAGCGGTATGGTGTGGCTGCCATGCATAATGACCAAACACAAAGTAGTCATATGTCCCTGACCATAACCAAAGAATTTCACTATGTTTGGTCAACATTCACAATTCATAATATAAGTAGCAAATGGACAGAGATGGAAATAATGGTATGGGAATACCAGTTACCAACTAGCAAGTACAAAGATGTTCAATAAGTATTGACACGGTCTGGCTACCATGCACAATGACAAACCAAACTAGGCATATGTCATTGACCATGACCAAAGATTTTCACTATGTGTGTTCAATATCGACAACTCACAATACAAGTCAAAAATGGTCAGCGGGGAAAACAGTGGATTGTAAACAGTATTTATTGACAAGAAAGTACAAAGACCTTCAATAAGCAGTGGCACGGCGTGGCTACCATGGACAACGGCCAAGCAAAGTAGGAATATGTCACTGACCACGACCAACGGATTTCACTACGCGTGGTTAACACTGACAACTCGTAATACGAGTCACAAATTGTTAGATGGGGAAACAATTGTTTGGGAATATTTTTAATTTACTAGCAAGTACAAAGACTTTTAAAAGGTAGTGGCACGGTGTGCCTACCATACACAGTGACCAACCAAAGTAGGCATGTGTCATTGGCCATGACCAAAGGATTTCACTATGTGTGGTCAACATTCACAATTCATGTTATGAGTCACAAATGGTGAGAGGGGGAAACAATGGTTTGGGAATTCAAGGTACTGAATAGCAAGTAAAAATATTTTCAATGAGTAGTGGAACGGCATGGCTACCGTGCACAATGACTTATGAAAGTAGGCAAATGTCACTGACCATGACCACAGAATATCCGTATGTGTGGTGAACATTGACAAGTCACAGATGGTTACAGGGAGAAACATTGGTTTGGGGATATTATTTATGGACTACCAAGTAAAAACACCTTTAATAAGTAGTGGCACGGTGTGGCTACCATCCACAATGACCAACCAAAGGAGGCATATGTCATGGACCATGACCAACAAATTTAACTATATGTTGTCAACGTTGACAGCTTATAACGTGAGTAACAACTGGTCAGAGGGGGAAACAATGGTTAGGGAGTACTAGTTGTCAACTGGCAAGTACAAATACCTTTAATAAGGAGTGGCACAGTGTGGCTACCATGCACAATGTTCAACCAAAGTAGGCAAATGTCACTGTCCCTGACGAAATAACTTCACTATGTGTCGTCAATGTTGACAACTCACAATACGATTCACAAATGGTCCGAGGGGGAAACCATGATTTTGGAATTCTAGTTACTGACTAGAAAGTACAAAGACCTTCAATAAGTAGTGGTACGGTGTGGCTACCATGCACAATGACCAACCAAAGTAGGAAAATGCTACTGACCATGACCCAAGATTTTCACTATGTTTGGTCAACGTTGAAACCCTATTATATAAGTCACAAATGGTAAAAGGGGAAAACAATGGTCTGGGAATACTACGAACCACTTCTTTCACATGCACAGTACAAAAACGGGCACAACAGGTCTACAAGGCCTTGTACCCTAAACTCATGCATGGCTACCGGAATTGCTGATGCACTGCTTGGAAATCTGACCTATTTGGGGCTAAAGGTTTTTGACAATACACTCCACTGCTGCAAGGATCATATCAATCAAGAGATCAGGGAAGGACTCAAGCAAGTCCATTTAAGCAACCTTCATCAGCTGGGTGATGAACTCCCTTATAAACATAGGGAAATGTGGAATAACTTACTCACGCACTGTGGAGTAGAGGTTTCATCCATGTGGAGGGATGTATACTACCACTAGTACAAGAGGACTTGAGCTTAGAAGCCTTGTCACATTTACAGGGTGTGTTGGAAATCTGGCAATCTGGCAAGACAAAATCACTGGGACATTATCCGAGCTGTAAATTACAATTGAGAATCCCGGACGAACCAACTTGACAGACGGCTCTCGGAGACTACCCGTTGAGACCGAACAGTCAACAGATCTCCCTATAAAGTGACATGTGTCACCCACGTCCAGCGAGCAGAAAGACGCCGTTGTATATGTATTTTGTCCTATTATATCCATATATACCTAGGATGTTCATTTACTCGAGTCTAACCCAGACCAGTTCTTTCATCCTCTTCACCTTTGGTTCTGTGGCTTCAGCACCGTGTCCTCGCTCTGTTTGCTCTTCGCTCACTCTGCTCTCGCCATCCACTCTCCAAATCGTGACTGTTTGCTCCATCACTCATGTTCCTTTGCTCAACTCTCATCCTTCCATCACTCTCGCTACACCTCAACTATCTCTCACTGACTACCTGTCTACCTCTCAACTCTATCCAAAACACCACTTTCCTTCAAGCTTCTGCAACTAACTCACTATAACGTCTCACGTCTCTTTGCCACTGTCATCTGTCTGATGTATCTCCACATGTCTCATAGCTTCTGCCTGCTTCTACCGCTACCTTCGTTGCTCGCCACATCATTCTGACACTTGCTTGCTCCACAGTTCTCTGGCCTGTTCCACCGTTCTCTGGCTTGCTACACCGTTCTCTGGCTTGCTCCACCGTTCTCTGGCGTGCTCCACCGTTATCTGGTTTGTTCCACCATTCTCCAGCTTGCTCCACCATTCTCTGGCTTGTTCACTGTTCTCTAGCTTGATGTACTATTTTTTGGCTTGTTCCACCATTCTCTTGCTTACTCTACCCTTCTCTGGATTGATCTACTGTTCTCTGGCTTGCTCCTCCATTACTTGGCTTGATCAACCGTTCTCTGGCTTGCTCAACCATTTTCTGGCTTGCTCCACTGTTCTTTGGATTACTCCACTGTTCTCTGGCTTGCACTACCGTTCTCTGGCTTGCTCCACTTTTCTCTGTCTTGCTGAACTGTTTACATGCTTGCTCCACCGTTTGAAGGCTTGCTCCACCTTTCCCTAGCTGGGTTCACTGTTCACTGGCTTGCTCAACCGTTCTCTGGCTTACTCCACCGTTCTCTTGCTTGCTCCACCGTTCTCCGGCTTGCTCCACCGTTCTTTGTGTTGCTCTACCATTCTCTGGCTTGCTCCACCGTTCTCTGGCCTACTCCACCATTTCCTGGCTTGCTTCACCTTTCTATGGCTTGCTCCACCTTTCTTTGGCTTGCTCCACTTTTCTCTGGCTTGCTCCACTTGTCGCAGGCTTGCTCAACCGTTCTTTTCATTGCTCCATCCTTTTGTGGCTTGTTCCACCTTTCTCTTACTTGCTCCACCGTTCTTTGGCTTGCTCCACCGTTCCCTGGCTCAATCCACCGTTCTCTGGCTTGCTCTACCATTCTCTGGCGTGCTCCACTGTTCCTTGGCTTAATCCACCGTTCTCTTCCTTGCTCCACCTTTCTCTGGCTTGCTCCAGCGTTCTATGACTTGCTCCACTGTTCTCTGGCTTGCTCCACTATTATGTGGACTGCTCTTTTGTTCTCTAGCTTGCTCCACCGTTTTCTGGCTTGCTCCTTCTTTATCTGGCTTGCTCCACCATTCTCTCACCTGCTCCACCTTCCTCTGACCTGCTCCACCTTTCTATGGCTTGCTCCACCTTTCTCTAGCTTCCTCCACCTTTCTCTATCTTGCTCCGCCTTTCTCAGGCTTGTTTCCATTGTTTTCTGGCTTGCACCTCCTTTCTCTGGCTTGCTCCACCGTTCTCTGGCTTGCTCCACTGTTCCCTGGCTTGCTCCCTTTCTCTGGCTTGCTCCATGTTTCTCTGGCTTGCTCCACCTTTCTCTGGCTTGCTACATATTTCTCTGGCTTCCTCCACCTTTCTCTGGCTTGCTCCACCTTTCTTTGGCTGCTCTGCCTTTATCTGGCTTACTCCACCATTCTATGGCTTGCTCCACATTTCTCTGGCTTGCTCCACCATTCTCTGGCTTGCTTCACAATCCTCTAGCTTTCTCCACCTTTCTCTGGCTACCTCCACCGTTCTATGATAAACTCCACCTTACTCTGGCTTGCTCCACCTTTCTCTCGCTTGTTCCACCTTTCTCTGGCTTCCAATTTTCTCTTGCTTGCTCCACCTTTCTCTGGCTTCCTCCACCATTCTATGGCTTGCTCCACTGTTCTTTGGCTTAATCCACTGTTCCCTGACTTGCTCCACAGTTCTCTCGATTGCTCCACCTTTCTCTGGCTTGTTCCACCTTTCTCTGGCTTGCTCCACCTTTCTCTGGCTTGCTCCACCTTTCTCTGCCTTGCTCCACCACTGTCTGGGTTGCTCCACCGTTCTCTGGCTTGCTTCACTGTATGGTGGCTTGCTCCATGTTTAGTTGGCTTGCTCCACCATTCTCTGGCTTGCTCCACTGTTCTCTAGCTTGCTCCACTGTTATATGGATTGCTCCACCATCCTTTGGATTACTCCACCTAGCTCTGGCCAGCTTCATCTTTCTCTGGCTTGTTTCATCTTTCTCTGGCTTGCTCCACCTTTCTCAGGCTTGCTCGACCTTTCTCTGGCTTGCTCCACCTTTCTCTAGCTTGCTCTACCGTTCTCTGACTTGCTCCATCTTTCTCTGGCTTGCTCTACCGTTCTCTGGCCTGCGCCACCTTTCTCTAGCCACCTGCACCTTCCTCTGGCTTGCTCCCACTTGTCTGACTTGCTTTACCTTTCTCTGGCTTGCTCCACCTTTTCTCTGGATTGCTCCACCACTCTTAGTATTGCTCCACCATTCCCTGGCTAACTCCACTAATCTCTGGCTTGCTCCACCGTTACCTGGCTTGCCCTGCCATTCTTTGGCTTTCGTCACCGTTATCGGGCTTGCTCCACCGTTCTGTGGCTTGCTCCACTGTCCTCTGGCTTGCTCTACCATTCCCTGGTTTGCTCCACCATTATATTCTTGCTCGACTGTTCTCTGGCTTGCTCCACCAATCTCTGTCTTGTTTCACCCTTCTCTGGTGTCTTCCCCGGTACACAGGCTTGCTTGACCGACTTCTGGCCTGTTCCACCGTTCTCTGGATTCCTCCATCGTTCGATTACTTGCTCCACCATTATCCGGCTTACTCCACCAACCTCTGGCTTGCTCCACTGTTCTCTGGATTCCTCCCCCTTTCTGTGGCTTGCTCCACCGTTCTCTGGATTGCACCACTGTTCTCTGGCTTGCTCCACCATTCTTTGGCTTGCTAGACCTTTGTCTTGCTTGCTCCTCCTTTCTCTGGCTTGCTCCACCGTTCACTGACTTGCTCCATTGTTCTCTGGCTTGCCCCACCGTTCTCTGGCTTGCTCCACGGTTCCCTTGCTTGCTCCACCGTTCTCTGGTTTGCTCCACCTTTCTCTGGCTTGCTCCACCTTTCTCTGGCTTGCTCCTCCATTCTCTGGCGTCCTTCACTGTTCTCTTGCTTGCTCCATGGTTCTCTGGCTTGTTCGTTCATTATCTGGCTTGCTCCATCTTTCTCTGGCCTTTTCCACCTTTCTCTAGCTTGCTCCACCTTTCTCTGCCATGCTCCATCTTTCTCTGGATTGCTCCACTGTTGTATGGCTTGCACCACCGTTCTCTGGCTTGCTCCACCGTTCTCTGCCTTGCTCCACAATTCTATGGCTTGCTCTACTGTTCTCTACCTTGCTCCACTGTTCTCCGGCTTGCTCCATTGTTCTCAGGCTTGCTTCACCATTCTCTAGCTTGCCCATTATTCTGTGGCTTGTTCCAACGCTCTCTGGCCTGCTCTACCTTTCTATGGCTTGCTTAACCATTCTCTAGCTTGCTCCACCATTCTCTGGCTTGCTCCACCATTCTTTGGCTTGCTCCTTGGTTCTCTGGCTTGCTCCACCGTTCCCTGGCTTGCTCCAACGTTCTCTAGATTGTTCTTCCATTCTCTGGATTGCTCCACTCTTTTCTGGAATGCTCCACCGTTCTCTGGCTTGCTCCAACGTTCTCAGGCTTGCTCCACCCTTCCCAGGCTTGCTCCACCATTCTCTCGCTGGCTCCACCATTCTCTGGCTTGCTTCACCGTTCTCAGGCTTCCTCCACCTTTCTCTGATTTCCTCCAACTTTTTCTGGTTCGCTCCTCATTTCTCTGGCTTGCTAAACTGTTCTCTGACTTGTTGCACCGTTCTCTGGCTTGCTCCCAACATGTGGCTTGCTCCAGATTTCTCTGGATTGCTCCACCTTTTTCTGGCTTGCTCCACCTTTTTCTGGCTTGCTCCATCTTTCTCTGGCTTGCTCCACCTTTATTTGTCTTGCTCCAATGTTCTCTGGCTTGCTCTACCTTTGTCTGGCTTGCTCCAGCTTTTCCTAGCTTGCTCCACTTTTCTCTGGCTTGCTCCACCTTTCCCTGGCTTGTTCCACCTTTCCCTGGCTTGCTCCACCTTTCTCTGGCTTGCAACACACTTCCCTCGCTTGCTCCATTGTTCTTTTTCTTGTTCCACCATTCTCTGGCTTGCTCCAAACATCTGTGGCTTGCTCCACCTTTCTCTGGCTTGCTCGACCGTTCTCTAGTTTGCTCCACCATTCTCTGGCTTGCTCCACTTTTCTCTAGCTTGCTCCACCTTCCCCTGGCTTGCTCCACCTTTCTCTGGCTTGCTCCACTGGTCTCTGGCTTGAACCACCATTCTCTGGCTTGCTCCACCATTCTTTGGCTTGCTCCACCTTTGTTCCTTGCTCCTCCTTTCTCTGGCTTTCTCCGCTGTTCTCTGACTTGCTTCACCGTTCTCTGGCTTGGCCCATAGTTCTCTGGCTTGCTCCACTGTTCCCTTGCATGCTCCACCGTTCTCTGGCTTGCTCCACCGTTCACTACCTTGCTCCTCCATTCTCTGGCTTGCTCAACCGGTCTCTGGCTTGCTGCATCGTTCTCTGGCTTGCTCGACCATTATCTGGCTTACTCCACCTTTGCCTGGCTTGCTCCACCTTTCTCTGGCCTGCTCTACCTTTCTCTTGCCTGCTCCATCTTTCTCTGGCTTTATCCACCTTTTTCTGGCTTGCTCCACCTTTCTCTGCTGTGCTCCTTCTTTCTTTGGCTTGCTCCACCATTCTCTGGCTTGCAGCACCGTTCTCTGGCTTGCTCCACTGTTCTTTGACTTGCTCCACTGTCGTCTAGCTGGCTCCACCGTTCTCAAGTTTACTCCACCATTCTCTGGCTTGCCCACTATGCTCTGGCTTGCTCCACGGTTCCCCAACTTGCTCCACTGTTTTCTGGCTTGCATCACCTTTATTTGGCCTCCTCCACCATTCTTGGGCTTGCTCCACTCTTTTCTGGCTTCCTATACCATTCTCTGGCTTGCTCCACCATCCTCTGCCTTGCTCTACCGTTCTCTGGCTTGCTCCCAATCTGTGGCTTGCTCCATGCTTCTTTGACTTGCTCCACCTTTCTCTGGCTTGCTCCACCTTTCCCTGGCCTGCTCCATCTTTCTCTGGCTAGCTCCTCCTTTCTTTGGCTTGCTCCAACTTTCTCTGGCTTGCTCCACCGTTCTCTAGCTTGCTCCGCCTTTCTCAGGCGTGTAAATTCTTCATCAGAGGGCTCTTGTGTTGGAGAGGGAGTTGGCGGAAGCGGAGGAGGAGAAGGAAGCCGGTACAGATTGAGCCCATGGGGTATACATTCACGCGGTGCTCCTCTCTGGCTCTAAGTTTGTTCAGGAGGTTCTCCTTGCGCACACGACTCTTCAATATTGTCCACAATGGCAGGGATGTCAATTCCTCCTGAGATGATGATGTCATGGAACGGGAGGTCTCTGGTCGCCAGTATGAGAGCTTGGGCTTGGAGAAGAACGTGGTAATGTTTTGCCCGGTAGGCTCGGTCTTGGCGGGCGGACCAAACCACTTGGTCTATGAACAATCGCCTGACGCGGAATCCATGGACTGTCACTTTTTGAGTGACACGCATCAGAGCATCCTCCCATTTGATGAGGTTATTGTCTTCTTCATAAAAAAACTCAAGTACTGGGATGTCTCAAATCAGAGCGACCACATGTGGATCTGTGTCGGGTCCACGGACCCATCTGTGGAAGTTGTCATGGGGTCCACGGCTGAACATGGTTGGAGGAACCAGGTCCACCAGAGTGAGAAACGCAGGGATGGAACAGCATGCACTGTGGAGGCTGAAGAAGAACAGCGTGTGCCAATGGAAGGTGAAGAGGGCCACCACGCCACTAGGAGTCTGCTGTAGGTTTGAGAGCTGGCTGCTTCGAAGTGAGCAGGTAGTGTGCACGGCTGACAGTAGATGCGGAGGGAGATGATGATTGAGAAGACAAGGGAAGCGAAGGATGACGATAGAACCGAAGTAGTGACAGATGGTCGGAGGGGCGCAGTTGCGGAAGTTGCGGCGTGGGCGCGGGTTGTTGCCACAGGCAATGAGACCACACAGATTCTTATGCCAAGCGGAGAATGATGATGGAAAAGGAAAATGAGCAGATGATAACTGAGTGAGAGTGGGGAAAAACCACGTGCGCTACAGAAGGTTCGGCGTGGGCGCAGGTCATCGTAAAATGGGCAAAGCAACCGGGCCGATCCGTTTGCCGAGCAGATGATGAGAGCAATGATGGCAGAGAAAGATGGCTGGCTGAGTGGGTGCAGAGACGAAACCACGTGTACCTCAAAAAAGAGGAGTATAATGCGGCAAGGGGAAGGCGACTGCTGATGCGGTGCGAGAAATATGCTGCTAGCATGGGTACAGGCTGCTGCAAAGCGTTCAGCTAGCCCGTACTGATCCTTGTGCTGGCAGTAGATGTTAATTATTGCTGATGATGGCGGCGGAAGCCAATGAAAAGAAAGTGGGCGCAGGGGCAAAACCACGTGCGCTGCGGAACTTTCAGCATGGGCCCAAGTGATTGCAAAACAGGTGATGCGACCGGGCTGATCCTTGTGCCAATCGGAGAACAACGAGGAGAGCGGAAGAACGATTGATGATTGTGTGGGCACAGGGGCGGAACCACATACGCTGCGGAGTGATGCTGATGATGATGAGGATGAAGCTGACGCTGAAGCAGTTTAGAAGGAGTCGGAGGAAGCTAAGATGGGGCAAGGAGAGGAGATGGATGCAGATGGGAAATGAGGAGGAAGTTTGGAGGCCGAGGGTGAGGTGGGATGAAGTTGATAAAGCAGCGATGGCAGGAGGAGGATGATGATGTTGCGGCGAGACTGATGGAGGAGCAGTAGCAGCAGGTGGAGGACAGAACGGGTGGAGGAAGGAAGCAAAATTGGGTGCGGGCAAGGCAACCAGTTCCTGTGTTGTCAGGAGAGTGATGCCTTGTTCCCCAGTTGGCCCAAGACCAAAGGGCAGGAAGACTCGCGGTGTTTGATTTCCTGTCAGCAAGAGGAAGTCAATTGCAGCACTGCAAGTCGTGAGGTGGGCAGTGAGGCCGGTCTATGGATGTCACAAGAGGGACGGCTTGTTCCCCACTTGGCCCGAGACCGACGGGCAGGAAGACTGGTGGTGTCCGATATCCTGGTGGCAGAAGACAGTCTGCCATTGCTGACAACAAGCAGAGGCGGTACGGGAGAGCGGCTCGAGACGGTAAATGCGAGAACGCTCAGGTGGATGGGATGGATGAAGTAGATGCAACAGCTGAAGAGGATGAGGGCAGTGGAAGCACTTGCGGAGATTGAGATGATAAGAGGTAGCAGGCGACGGGTGGCAGGAAGCTTTCAGGAAGATGATGGCATGCGGAGACTTGAAAGCTGCTTGCGGCTGTTGTTGACGGATCACTGATCGTCGACCACAGGCGCGAAGTGGGTGCAGGGTTGGATCAGGAGAATGAGTCTTCAGTCCAGAGTGAGAAGCAATCAAAGCAAAGATGTTGATGTCAGCTGCTGAGAAAGCCGAGGAATGCAAAGTGGCGGGAGGGACATGGATGGAGCAAATGTTTTCTGATGTTAGGAGATGGGTGGCTTGTTCCACCAATTTCAGCTCAAGACCAACGAGCAGTGGAGCTGGTGGTACCCATTATCCTGAAAAACAGAGGAGGAAATTCAAGCAGAGCCTGTATGCTGGAGTTAGGAGAGTGACGGCTTGTGCCCTCGGTTGGCTCGAGACTGACAAGAAAGGAGACTGATGGTATCCGATATCTTGATGGCACACGCGACTTCAGCTGCTAAAGGGAACAAGAAAGCAGCACGAGAAAGCGGATGGAGGAACTGATTTGGCGTGTACAAGGAGGAGGCTACAGACATGAATGACAGCGGCGATGATGCAGATGAGGCCGGTGAGTAGTCCTGGGACAGTTGATGAAGGAGAAGGGTTGGAAGGCATTGCGAGAGGAAGAGGCGGTTGATGAGGTCACGTTTCTGCTACGTGGTCACTTTGGAGCAATGAAAGTTGTGCAAAACAGAGAACAACAGGTTGAGGCTGCAGAGAAGAATGTGTTAGTGGAGAGTGAGGAGCAGTGGAATAATAGCAGAGAAAGCAAGCATTGGCAGAAAGCTTCCACAAAGCTGGCAACAGAAGGTGGCTCAAAAACTCCTGGCAGCTGTTTGACGGTAGGGAATCACCAGATGTTTGCCACGGGCATGATAATGCACGTAGGGCTTGGTCACAATGAAAACAACATCCACAGCTTAAGAATCAGTAATCGTGTCATTGCTGACATCAGATACATATGAAGCGGCAGCAGTTGGACTCGAGAGAGGCTGGTGGGAGCAGTGATGATGCCTGCAAAATGTAGACTTGGTCAGAAATCACCAGGCAATGTTACCTGATGCAGTGACCACGTTTCTATAGATGTGGATCAAGCCAGAGAAACGTGGCGCAAGCCACAGAAAGGTGGTGCAAGCCAGAGAATAGCGAAGCAAGCCAGAGAAAGGTGGAGCAAGTCAGGGAAAGGTGGAGCAAGCCAGAGACATGTAGAGCAATCCAGAGAACAATGGAGCAAGCATGAAACGGTGGATTAAGCCAAAGAATGTTGAAGAAGACAGAGAAAGGTGCAGTGATGCAGGGAAAGGTGGAGCAATCCAGGGGAAGTTGGAGCAAGCCAGAGAACGGTGGAGCAAGCTAGAGAATGGTGGAGCAAGCCAGAGAATGGGGAGGCAAGCCAGAAAACGGTGCAGTAAGCCAGAGAAAGGTGGAGAAAGCCAGAGAAATGTGGAGCAGGCCAGACAAAGGTGGAGCAGGCCAGAGAATGGTACAGCAATCCAGAGGAAGGTGGAGCAAGCAAGAGAATGGTGGAGAAAGCCAGAAATGGTGGAGCAAGCCAGAGAATGGTGGAGCATGCCAGGAAACGGTGGAACAAGCCAGAGAATGGTGGAGCAAGCCTGGAAAAGGTGGAGCAAGGCAGAGAACGGTGGAGCAAGCCTGATAACAATGGAGCAAGCCACAGTACTGTGGATCAGTCTAGAAAACAGTGGAGAAAGCGAGAGAACAATGGAGCAAGCCACAGAACGGTGAAACAAGCCAGAGAAAGCTCGAGCAAGCCAGAGAAAGGTGGAGCAAGTGAGATAAAGGTGGAGCAAGCCAGAGAACGGTGGAGAGAATGGTGAGAGAATGGTGGAGTAGGCAAGAGAAAGGTGGATCTGGCCAGAGAAAGGTGGAGTATGCCAGAGAAAGGTGGAGCATTCCAGTAAAAGGTGGAGCAAGCCAGAGAAAGGTAGACCAAGCCAGAGAAAGGTGAAGCAAGCCAGAGAAAGGTGGAGCAAGCCAGAGAGAGGTGGAGCAAGACAGAGAAAGATGGAGCAATCCTGAGAATTGTGGAGCAAGCCAGGGAAAGGTTTGGCA
The DNA here is from genome assembly GCA_023375785.1 of Penium margaritaceum. Classification (NCBI taxonomy): domain Eukaryota; kingdom Viridiplantae; phylum Streptophyta; class Zygnematophyceae; order Desmidiales; family Peniaceae; genus Penium; species Penium margaritaceum. The sequence goes on from SZWC01000399.1 coordinate 196,199, forward strand.
AGCTAGAGAAAGGTGGAGCAAGCCAGAGAAAGGTAGAGCAAGCCAGAGAAAGGTGGAGGCCAAACAAAGTTGGACTAAGCCAGAAAAAGGTGGAGCAAGCCAGGGAAAGGTGGAGCAAGCCACAGAATGGTAGAGCATGCCAGGAAAAACTGCAGCAAGCCAGAGAAAGATGGAGCAAGCCTGAGAAAGGTGAAGCAAGCCAGGGAAAGGTGGAGCAAGCTAGAAAAATGCGAAGCAAGCCAGAGAATGGTGGAGCAAGCCAGGGAAAGGTGGAGCAAGCCACAAAAAGGTGGAGTATGCCAGAGAATGGTGGAGCAAGCTAGAGAAAGATGCAGTTAGCCAGAGAAAGGTTGAGCAAGCCAGGGATAGGTGGAGCAAGCCAGAGAAAGGTGGAGCAGGCCAGAGAAATGTGGAGCAAGTCGAACAAATGTGGAGCAAGCCAGAGAAAGGTGGAGCGATCCAGAGAAAGGTGGAGGAAGCCAGGGAAAGGTGGAGCAAGCCAAAGAAAGGTAGATCAAGCCGGAAAATAGTGCAGCATGCCAGGGAAAGGTGGAGCAAGCCAGGGAAACGTTGAGCAAGCCAGAGAAAGGTAGAGTTAGCCAGAGAAAAGCGGAGCAAGCCAGGCATAGGTGAAGCAAGCCGGAAAAGGGCTGAGCAGGCAAGAGAAAGGTAGAGCAAGTCATAAAAATGTGGAGCAAACCAGAGAAAGCTGGATCAAGCCAGAGAATTGTGGACAAAGCCAAAGAAAGGTGGAGGAAGCAAGAGAACGGTGGAGCCAGAGAAAGGTGGAGTAATTCAGAGAAAGGTGGAGCAAGCCAAAAAAAGGCAGAGCAAGCCAGATAAAGGTAGAGCAAGCAAGAGAAAGGTAGAGCAAGCCAGAGAAAGGTGGAGCGAGCAAGAGAAAGTTGGATCAAGCCAGAGAAAGGTGGAGCAAGCCAGGGAAAGGTGGACCAACCCAGAGAAACATGGAGCAAGCCAGAGAGGGATGAAGCAAGCAGAAAACAGGTGGAGCAAGCCAGAGAAAGTTCGAGCAAGCCAAAGAAATGTGGAGCAAGCTAGAGAAAGGTAGGGCAAGCCCGGGAAACATGGAGCAAGCCAGCAAAAGGTGTAGCAAGCCACAAAAGGGTGGAGCAAGCCAGGGAAAGGTGGAGTAAGCCAGAGAAAAGTGGAGCAAGACAGAGAACGGTGGAGGAAGCCAGAGAACGGTGGAGCAAGCCAGTGAACAGTGAAGCAAGCCAAAGAAAGGAAGAGCAAGCCAGAAAAAGGTGGAGAAAGCCAGAGAGAGGTGAAGAAAGCTAGATAAAGTTGGACCAAGCCAGAGAGAGGTAGAGCAAACCAGAGATTGGTGGAGGAAGCCGGCGAAAGCTGGAGCAAGCCAGAGAAACGTGGAGCAAGTCAGGGAAAGGTAGTGAAGTCCAGAGAAATAAGGTGCAAGCCAGAGAAAGGTGGAGCAAGGCAGAGAAAGGTGGAGCAAGCCAGAGAGCGGTGGAGCAAGACAGAGAAAGATGGAGTAAGCTAGGGAAAGGTGGGCAAGCCAGAGAAAGGTGGAATAAGCCAGAGAAAGGTGGAGCAACCATGAAACGGTGGAGCAAGCCAGAGAACGATGGAGCAACCCAGAGAAAGATGGAGCAAGCCTGGGAAAGGTGGAGCAAGCGAGGGAATGGTGGAGCAAGCCACAGAAAGGTGGAGCAAGTCAACGAAAGGTGGAGCAAGCCAGAGAAGGTTGGAGCAAGCCATTGAAAGTTGGAGCAAGACAGAGAAAGGTGGAGCAAGCCAAAGAAAGGTGAAGCAAGCCAGAAAAAGGTGGAGTAGGTAAGAGAACGGTGGAGCAAGCCAGAGAGAGGTGAAGCAAGACTGAGAACGATGGCGCAAGCCAGAGAACGGTGGACCAAGACAGAGAAAGGTGAAGCAAGCCATAGAAAGGTCGAGCAAGCCAGAGAAAGGTGGAGCAAGCCAGAGAAAGGTTGAGCAAGCCAGAGAAAGGTGAAGCAGGCCAGGGAAAGGTGGAGCAGGCCGGAGAATGTTCGAGCAAACCAGAGAACGGTGGAGCAAGCCAGAGAAAGGTGGAGCAAGCTAGAGAAGGGTAGGGTAAACCACAGAAAGAGGGAGCAAGCCAAAGAAAGGTGGAGCAAGTGAGAGAAAGGTGGAGCAGGGGAGATAAAGGTGGAGCAGGCCGGAGGACGGTAGAGCAGGCCTGAGAAAGGTGGACCACGTCTTTGAATGCTGGAGCAAGCCAGAGATAGGTGGAGCAAGCCAGAGAATGGTGGAGCAAGCCATAGCATGGTAGAGCAAGCGAGGGTACGGAGCGGCAAGCCAGAGAAAGGTGGAGCAAGCCAGAGAAAGGTGGAGCAAACCAGAGAACAATGGAGCAAGCTAGAGAATGACGGATCAAGCTAGAGTACAGTGGAGCAAACCAGAGAACAGTAGAGAAATCCACGGAATGGTGGAGCAAGCCAGAGAATGGTGGAGCAAGGGAGAGAACGTTGGAGCAAGCCAGCGAACGGTTGAGCAAGCTAGAGAACGGTAGAGCAAGCCAGAGAAAGGTAGAACAAGCCAATGAAAGGTAGAGCAAGCCAGAGAGCAGTGGAGTAAGCCAGAGAATGGTGGAGCAAGCCTGAGTACGGTGGAGCAATCCAAGGAACGGTGGAGCAAGCCATAGAAAGGTGGAGTAAGATAGGGAAAGGGAAATAAAGCCACAGAAAGGAAGAGAAAGCCAAAGAAAGTCAAAGAAAGGCAGGAAAAAGTGGAGCAAGCCAGAGAAAGGTGGAGCAAGCCAGAGAATGGTGGACCAAGAAAGAGAAAGGGGGAGTAATGCAGAGAAAGGTGGAGCAAGCCAGAGAAAGGTGGAGCAGGCGAGAGAACGGTGGAGCAAGCCAGAGAAAGGTGAAGTAAGCCACAGAAAGTAGGAGCAAGTCCTAGAAAGGTGGAACAAGCCATAGAAAGGTGGAGGAATTAAGAGAACAGTGGAGCAAGCAAGAGAAAGGTTGAGCATGTCAGAGAAAGATGGAGCAAGACAGGGAAAGGTGGAGTAAGCCAGAGAAAGGTAGAGCAAGACAGATAAAGGTGGGTCAAGCCGGAGAAAGTTTGAGCAAGCCAGAGAAAGGTGGAACAAGCAAGGGAAGGTGGAGCAACTTAGAGAATGGTGGAGCAAGCTAGAGTATGGTGGAGCAAGCCAGAGAATGGTGCAGAAATCTAGAAAACAATAGAGCAAGACAGACAAAGTTGGATCAATCCAGAGAAAGGTGGAACAAGCAAGAGAAAGGTAGAGTAAGCCAGAGAACGGTGGGGCAAGCCAGAGAACAGTGGAGCAGGACACAGAAAGGTGGAGCAGGCTAGAGAAAGGTGGAGTATGCCAGAGAAAGATGGAGTAAGCCAGAGAAAGGTTGAGCAAGCCATAAAACAGTAGAGCAAGCCAAAGGAAAGTGGAGCAATCCAGAGAAAGGTTGAGCAAGACAGAGAAAGGTGGACCAAGGCAGAGAAAGGTGGAGCGAGCCAGAGAAAGGTGCAGCAAGTAAGAGAAAGGTGGGGCAATCCAGGGAAAGGTGCAGCAAGCCAGAGAAAGGTGGAGCAAGCCAGGGAAACATGAAGCTAGGCTTAGAAAGGTGGAACAATCACAATAAAGGTGGAGCAAGTCAGGGAAATGTGTAGCAAGCCAGGGAAAGGTGGAGCAAGCTAGAGAAAGGAGGAGGAAGCCAGGGAAAGGTGGAGCAACCCAGAGAAATTTGGAGCAAGTCAGAGAACGGTGGAGCAAGCCAAAGAACGGTGGAGCAAGCCAGAAAAGGGTGGAGCAAGTCAGAGAATGGTGGAGCATGCCAGAGAAAGGTGGAGAAAGCCAGAGAAAGGTAGATCAAGCCACAAAAACGTGGAGCAATTCAGAGAAAGGTAAAGCAAGCCAGAGAACGGTGGAGTAAGCCAGATAAAGGTGGAGCAAGCCAGAGAAGGTTAGAGCAAGCCAGAAGAAGGTGGAGCAAGCCAGAAGAAGTTGGAGCAAGCAAGAGAAGTGTGGAGCAAGCCAGGGACATGTGGAGGAAGCCAGAGAAAGGTAGAGCAGGCGAGAAAAAGGTGGAGCAAGCCAGAGAAAGGTAGAGCAAGCCAAAGAAGGGTCGAGCAAGCCAGGCAAAGGTGGAGCAAGCAAAAGAAAGGTGGAGCAAGCCAGAGGAAGGTGGAAAAAACAAGGGAAAGGTGGAGCAAGCCAGAAAAAAGGTGCAGCAAGCTAGACAATGGTAAAGCAAGCAAGAGAAAGTTGGGGCAACCCAGAGAAAGGTGGAGCAGGCTAGGGAAAGGTGCAGCAAGCCAGAGAAAGCTGGAGCAAGCCAGAGAAATGTGGAACAAGCCCCAGAAAGATTGAGCATGTCAGAGAGAGATGGAGCAATCCAGGGAAAGGTGGAGCAAGCCAGAGAAAGGTGGAGCAAGCTAGGGAAAGGTGGAGAAAGCCAGAGAAAGGTAGTGCAAGCCAGAGAACGGTGGAGCAATTGAGAGGCAAGTGGATCAAGCCAGAAAAAGGTGGAGCAAGCCAGAAAAGGGTTGAGCAAGCCAGAAAACGGTGGAGCAAGCCAGAGAACAGTGCAGCAAGCCAGAGAATGGTGGAGCAAGCCATAGAAAGGTGGAGCGAGCTAGAGAACGGTGGAGCAAGCTAGAGATATGTGGAGCAAGCCAAGGACAGGTGGAGGAAGCCAGAGAAAGGTAGAGCAGGTGAGAGAACGGTGGAGCAAGTCAGAAAAGAGTGGAGCAAGCCAGAGAAAGGTGGAGCAAGTGAAGGAAAGTTGTAGCAAGCCAGATAAACTTGGCGCAAGCCATAGAACGATGGAGTGAGCTAGAGAAAGGTGGAGCAAGCCATCAAATGATGGAGCAAGCCAGAGAAAGGTGGAGTTAGCCAGAGAAAGGTGGAGAAAGCCAGATAACAGTGCGGCAAGCCAGAGGCAGGTGGAGCAAGCAAGAGAAAGGTGAAGCAATCCAGAGAAAGGTGGAGCGAGCCAGCAAAGGTGGAACAAGCCACACAAAGTTAGAGCAATCCAGGGAAAGGTGGAGAAAGCCAGAGAACGGTGGAGCAAGCCAGTGAAATGTAAAGCAAGCCTGAGAAAGGTGGAGCAAGCCAGAGAAAGATGGAGCAAGCCAGAGAAAGGTGGAGTGAGCCAGAGGAATTTTGAGCAAGCCAGAGAAAGGTGGAGCAAGCCAGAGAAAGATGGAGCAAGCCAGAGAGAGGTGCAGCAAGTCAGAGAAAGTTAAAGCAAGCCAGAGAAAGGTGGAGAAGGCCAGAGACAGGTGGAGCAAGGCAAAGAAATCTGGAGCAAGCCAGGGACAGGTGGAGGAAGCCAGAGAAAGGTAGAGGAGGCGAGAGAAAGGTGGAGAAAGCCAGAGAAAGGTAGAGCAAGCCAAAAAGGGCGGAGCAAGCCATAGAAAGGTGGAGCAAACAAGGGAAAGGTGAAGCAAGCCAAAGAAAGGCCGTGCAAGCTGGATAATGGTGGAGCAAGCTAGAAAGAGGTGGAGCAAGCCAGCATAAGGTGGAGAAAACAAGAGAAAGGTGGAGCAAGCCGCAGAAAGGTGGAGCAAGTGAGAGAGAGGTAGAGCAAGCCAGAGGCAAGTGGAGCAAGCAAGAGAAAGGTGGAGAAAGCAAGGGAAAGGTGGAGCAGGCCAGAAAAGGTGAAGCAAGCCAGAGAACGGTGGAGCAAGCCAAGAAACAGTGGAGCAAGCCATAGAAAGGTAGAGCAAGTCAGGGAAAGGTGGAGCAAGCCAGGGAAAGGTGGAGCAAGGCAGAGAAAGGTGGAGAAAGCCTGATAAAGATCAAGCAGGACAGAGAGAGGTGGAGCAAGCCGAAGAAAGGTGGAGCAAGGCAGAGAAAGGTAGAGCAAACCAGAGAGTGGTGGTCCACCACTCTCTGGTCCACCGTCGGTGGTGCAAGCCAGAGAACGGTGGAGCAGGCTAGAGAAAGATGGAGCAGGCCAAAGAAAGATGGAGCATGCCAGAGAAAGGTGGAGTAGGCCAGAGAAAGGATGAGCAAGCCATGGAATGGTGGAACAAGCCAGAGAAAGATGGAGCAAGCCAGAGAAAGGTTGAGCAAGCCAGGGAAACGCGGAGCAAGCCAGGGAAAGGTGGAGCAAGCCAGAGAAAGGTGGAGCAAGCAATAGGGAGGTGGAGCAAGCCAGAGAAACTTGCAGCAAGCCAGAGAAAGGTGGAACAATCCAGTGAAAGGTGGAGCAAGCCAAGGAAAGGTGGAGCAGGCCAGAGAAAGGTGGAACAAGCCCAAGAAAGGTGGAGCAAGTCAGGGAAAGGTGGAGCAAGCCAGGGAAAAGTGGAGTAAGCCACAGAAAGGTGGAGCAAGCCAGGGAAAGGTGGAGCAACCCAGAGAAAGGTGGAGCAAGCCAGATAACGGTGGAGCAAGCAAGAGACAAGTGAGCAAGCCATTAGAAGAAGAAGCAAGCCAAAGAATTGAGGAGCAAACCAGAGAATGGTGGAACAAGCCAGAGAACGGTGGAGCAAGCCAGAGAAAGGTGGAGCAAGCCATAGAAAGGTGGAACAAGCTAAAGAAAGGTGGGGCAAGCCAGAGTGATGTGGAGCAAGCCAGGGACAGGTGGACAAAGCCAGATAAAGGTAGAGCAGGTGAGAGCAAGGTGGAGCAAGACAGAGAAAAGTGGAGCAAGCCAGAGAAAAAGAAAGCAAGCCAGGGAAAGGTGGAGCAAGCAAAAGCAAGGTGGAGGAAGCTAGAAAATGGTCAAGCAAGCCAGAGAAAGATGGCGCAAGGCATAGAACGGTAGAGCAAGCTAGAGAAAGGTGGACCAAGCCATCAAATCATGGAGCAAGCCAGAGAGAGGTGGAGAAATCCAGAGAAGTGTGGAGCAAGCCACAGAAAGATGGAGAAAGTCAGAGAAAGCTAGAGCAAGCCAGAGAAAGGTGCAGTAAGCCAGAGGCAGGTGGAGCAAGCAAGAGAAACGTGGAGCAGACCAGGGAAAGGTGGACCATGCCATCAAAGGTGGAGCAATCCAGAGAACGGTGGAGGAAGCTAGGGAATGGTGGAGCAAGCCATAAAAAGGTAGTGCAAGTCAGGGAAAGGTGGAGCAAGCCAGAGAAAGGTAGAGCAATACAGAGAAAGGAGGAGCAAACCAGTGAAAGGTGGAGCAATCCAGAAAAAGGTGGAGCGAGCCAGGGAATGGTGGAGCAAGCCAGAGAAAGATGAAGTAAGCCAGAGAAAGTAAGAGCAAGCCAGAGAAAGGTGGAGCAAGCCAAAGAAAGATGGAGCAAACCAGAGAAAGGTTGAGCAAGCCAGAGAAAGGTGGAACAAGCCAAGGAAAGGTGGATCAAGCCAGAGAAAGGTGGAGCCGGCCAAAGAAATGTGGAACAATCCACAGAAATGTGGAGAAATCCAGAAAAAGAAGGATCAAGCCAGAGAATGCTCGAGCAAGCAAGAGAAAGGTGAATCAAGCCAGAGAAACTTGGAGTGAGCCAGAGGAAGGTGGAGCAAGCGAGAGACAGGTGGAGCGAGTCAAAGAACAGTGGAGCAAGCCAGAGAAAGGTGGAGCAAGCCAGCAAAAGGTGGAGTGAGCCAGAGAAAGGTAGAGCAAGCCAGAGAAAGTTGGATGAAGGAAGGTGGAGTAACCCAGAGAAAGCTGGAGCAATCCAGGGAAAGGTGGAGCAAGCCAAGGAAAGGTGGAGCAAGCCAGAGAAAGGTGGAACAAGTCAGAGAACGGTTGAGCAAGTCAGAGAAAGATGGAGCAAGCAAGACAACGTTGAAGCAAGCCAGGTGGAGCAAGCCACAGAAAGGTAGGGCAAGCCAGGGAAAGGTAGAGCAGGTCAGAGAAAAGTGGAGCAAGCCAACGAATGGCGGAGCAAGCCAGAGAAAAATGGAGCAAGCCTGAGAAAGGTGGAGCAAGGCAGAAAATGGTGGAGCAAGCCACAGAAAGGTGGAGCATGCCAGAAAAAGGGAGAGCAAGCCAAAGAAAGGTGGAGCAAGCCAGGGAAAGGTGGAGCAAGCCAGAAAAAGGTGGAGCAAGCCAGGGAATGGTGGAGCAAGCCATAGAAAATTGGAGTAAGCCAGAGAAAAGTTGAGCAAGCAAGTGAGTGGTGGAGTTAGCCAGAGAAAGGTGGAGTAAGCCAAAGAAAGGTAGCGCAAGCCAGAGAAAGGTGGAGCAAGCCAGGGAAAGGTGGAGCAAGCCAAAGAAAGGTGGAGCAAGACAGGGAAAGATGGAGCAAGCCAAAGAAAGGATGATCAAGCCAGAGAAAGGTGGAGCGAGCCAGGGAGAGGTGGAGCAATCCAGAGAGGGGTGAAGCATGCTAGAGAACGATGGAGCAAGCCAGGAAAATGTGGAGCAAGCCAGAGAAAGGTGGACCAAGTGAGAAAACGGTGGAGCAAGCGATAGACAGGTTGAGCAAGCCAAAGAAAGGTGGAGCTAGCCAGAGAAAGGTGGAGAGAGCCAGATAAAGGTGAAGCAAGCTTGAGAACAGTAGAGCAAGCCATAGAAAGGAGGAGAAGGCCAGAGAAAGTTTGAGCAAGCCAGAGAAAGGTGGAGCAAGCCAGGGAAAGGTGGAGCAAGCCAGATAAAGGTGGAGCAGGCCAGGGAAAGGTGGAGCAGGTCAGGAAAAGGAGCACGACGCCAGGGAAAGGTGGAAAAGGCCAGGATCAGCGGAGGAAGCCATAGACTGGTGGAGCAAGCCAGAGAATGTTGGAGCAAGCCAGATAACGGTGGAGCAAGCCAGAGAACAGCTGAGCAGGCTAGAGAAAGATGGAGCATGCCAGAGAAAGATGGAGCAAGACAGAGAAAGGTTGAGCTGGCTAGATAACGGTAGAGCAAGCCAGAGAAAGGTGGAGCAAGCGATAGAAAGGTGGAGCAAACCTGAGAAAGGTGGAGCAAGCCAAGGAGAGGTGGAGCAAGCCACAGAAAGGTGGAGCAAGCCAGGGAAAGGTGGAGCAAGCCAGAGAAAGGTCGAGAAAGCCAAGGAAAGATGCAGCAAGCCAGAGAAAGGTGGAGCAAGCTTCAAAAGGGTGGAGCAAGTAGGGGAAGGTGAAGCAAGCCAGATAAAGGTAAGGCAAGCCAGAGAAAGGTGGAGCACGCCAGAGAAAGGTGGAGGAATCCGGAGAAAAGTGGAACAAGCCAAAAACCGGTTGAGCAAGCAAGAGACAGGTGGAGCGAGCCACGGAAAGGTGGAGCATGCAAGAGAATGGTGGAGCAAGCAAGAGAACGGTGGAGCAAGCCAGGGAAAGGTGGGGCAAGCCAGAGAAAGGTGGAGCAAGCGGGACAAAGGTGGAGCAAGCCAGAGAAAGGTGGAGCAAGCCAGAGAACGGTGGTGCAAGCCATAGAAATGTGGAGCAAGCCAGAGAAAGGTGGAGCAAACCAGAGAAAGGTGGAGCAGGCGACAGAAAGGTGGAGCAAGCCAGGGAAAGGTAGAGAAAGGCAAAGGTGGAGCAAGACAAAGAAAGGTCAAAGAAAGGTCGAGAAAGCACGAGGAAAGGTGGAGCATGCCAAAGAAAGGTGGAGTAAGCCAGAGAGAGGCGGAGCAAGCCAGGGAAGGTTGGAGCAAGCTAGAGACAGGAGGAGCAAGCCAGACAAAGGTGGAGCAAACCAGGGAAAGATGGAGCAAGCCAGAGAAAGGTTGAACAAGCTAGAGAACGTTGGAGCAAGCCAGGGAAATCTGGAGCAAGCCAAAGAAAGGTGGAGCAAGCCAGATGAAGGTGGAGCAGGCTTCAGAACAGTGGATCAAGCCAGAGAAGGGAGGAGCAAGCTAGAGAAAGGTGGAGCAAGCCATAGAAAGGTGGAGCAAGCTAAGGAAAGGTGGAGCAAGCCAATGAAAGGTGGAGCAAACCTGAGAAAGGTGGAGTAAGCCAAAGAGAGGTGGAGCAAGCCACAGAAAGGTGGAGCAAGCCAGGAAGAGGTTGAGCAAGCCAGAGAAAGGTGCAGCAAGCCAAGGAAAGATGGAGCAAGCCAGAGAAATGTGGAGCAAGTCCCAAAAGGTTGGAGCAAGTAGGAAAAGGTGGAGCAAGCAAGATAAAGGTAAAGCAAGCCAGAGAAAGGTGGAGCACGCCAGGGAAAGGTGGAGTAATCCAGAGGAAAGTTGACCAAGCCAAAGAACGGTCGAGCAAGCAAGAGACAGGTGGAGCAAGCCACGGAAAGGTGGAGCATGCAGGAGAACGGTGGTGAAAGCCAGAGAACATTGGAGCAAGCAAGAGAACAGCGGAGCAAGCCAGAGAACGGTGAAGCCAGCCAGAAAAAAGTGGGGCAAGCCAGAAAAAGGTGGAGCAAGTTGGACAAAGGTGGAGCAAGCCAGAGAAAAGTAGAGCAAGCCAGAGAATGCTGGAGGAAACCATAGAAATGTGGGGCAAGCCAGAGAAAGGTGCAGCAAACCGGAGAAAGGTGTAGCTAGCGAGAGAAAGGTGGAGCAAGCCAGGGAAAGGTGTTGGAAGCCATGCAAAGGTGGAGCAAGATAGAGAAAGGTGCAGAAATCATGAGGAAAGGTGGAGCAAGCCAAAGAAAGGTGGAGTAAGCCAGAGAGAGGCGGAGCAGGCCAGGGAAGGTTGGAGCAAGCTAGAGACAGGTGGAGCAAGCCAGAGAAAGGTGGAGCAAACCAGGGAAAGGTGGAGCAAGCCAGAGAAAGGTTGAACAAGCTAGAAAACGGTGGAGCAAGCCAGAGAAAGGTGGAGCAAGCCAGAGAAATGTGGAGCAAGCCAGATGAAGGTGGAGCAAGCTTCAGAACAGTGGAGCAAGCCAGAGCAAGGAGGAGCAAGCTAGAGAAAGGTGGAGCAAGCCATACAAAGGTGGAGAAAGCCAAGGAAAGGTGGTGCAAGCCAGTGAAAGGTGGCGCAAGCCAGGGAAAGGTGGAGCCAGCCAGGAAAAGGAGGAGCATGCGAGGAAAAGGTGGAGCAAGCCAGTGAACAGAGGATCAGGCCAGAGAAAGGTGGAGCATGTCAGAAAAAATTGGAGCAAGACAGAGAAAGGTTTGTCAGGCGAGAGAACGGTGGAGCAAACCAGAAGAAGGTGCAGCAAGCCAGAAGAAGGTGGAGCAAGCCAAAGAAAGGTGAAGCAAACCGGAGAAAGGTGAAGCAAACCGGAGAAAGGTGCAGCAAGCCAAAGAGAGGTGGAGCAAGCCAGAGAAAGGTGGAGCAAGCCAGGGAAAGGTGAAGTAAGCCAGATTAAGGTGGAGCAAACCAATGAAAGATGGAGCAAGCCAGAGAAAGGTAGAGCAAGCCCCATAAGGGTGGAGCAAGCAAGGGAAAGGTGGAGCAAGCCAGATAAAGGTATAGCAAGGCAAAGAAAGGTGGAGCAAGCCAAGAAAATGTGGAACACGCCAGAGAAAAGTTCAGCAAGCCAGAAGAAGGTTCAGCATGCAAGAGACAGGTGGAGCCAGTGGTGGAGAAATCCAGAGAACAGTGGAGCAGGCCAGAGAATGGTGGAGCAAGCCAGAGAATGGTGGAGCGAGCCAGAGAATTGTGGAGCAAGCCAGAGAAACTTGGATCAAGTGAGAGAAAGGTGGTGCAAGCCAGAGAAAGGTGGAGCAAGGCAAATAACGGTGGAGTAAGCCAGAGAAAGGTTGAGCCAGCAAGAGAAAGGTGGAGCACGCTTGAGAAAATAAGAGCAAGCCAGAGAAAGATGAAGCAAGTCAGAGAAAGGTGGAGCGAGCCAAGCAAAGGTGGAGCAAGCCAGAGAAAGGTGGAAAAAGCATGAGGAATGGTGGAGCAAGCCAAAGAAAGATAGAGTAAGCCAGAGAGAGGCGGAGCAAACCAGGGACGGTTGGAGCGATCTAGAGAATGGTTGAGCAAGCCAGAGAAAGGTGGAGTAAACCACGGAAAGGTGGAGCAAGCCAAAGAAAGGTGGAGCAAGGTAGAGAATGTTAAGCTAGCCATAGAAAGGTGGAGCAAGCCAGATAACGTTCGGGCTAGCTAGAGAAAGGTGGAGCAAGCCAGCGAAAGATTGAACAAGCCAGAGAAAGGTGGAGCAAGCAAGAGAAAGGTAGATTAAGCCAGAGAAAGGTGTAGTAATCCAGGGAAAGGTGGAGCAAGCCAATGAAAGGTGGAGCAAGCCAGGTAAATACAGAGTGGGACAGAGAAAGGTGGAACAAGCCAGAGAACGACAGAGCAAGCCAGGGAACAGTGGAGCAAGCCATGAAAAGGTGGAGCAAGCCAGGGAATGGTGGGGCAAGGCAAAGAAAGGTGGAGCAGGCCAGAACAAGGTGGAGCAAGCCAGGGAAAGGTGGAGCAAGGCAGAGGGAGGTAGACAAGCCAGAGAAAGGTGGAGCAATCCAGGCAAAGGTAGAGGACGCCATGAAAAGGTGAAGCAAGCCAAATGAAGGTGGAGAAAGCATGAGGAAAGGTGGAGCAAGCCAAAGAAAGGTGGAGTGAGCCAGACAGAGGCAGAGCAAGCCAGGGAAGGTTGGAGCAAGCTAGAGACAGGTGCAGCAAGCCAGAGAAAGGTGGAGAAAATCAGGGAAAGGTGGAGCAAGCGAGAGAGCGGTGGAGCAAGCTAGAAAACGGTGGAGCAAGCCAGAGAAATGTGGAGCAAGCCAGAGAAAGGTGGAGCAAGTGAGAGAAAGGTGGAGCAAGCCAGAGAAAGGTGGAGCAAACCAAAGAACAGTGGAGCAAGCCAGAGAAAGGTGGAGCAAGCCAGAGAAAGGTCGAGCAAGCTAGAGAAAGGTGGAGCAAGCCAGAGAAAGGTAAAGCAAGCCAGAGAATAGTGGAGCAAGCCAGACAAATGTGGAGCATGCGCCAAGGCGCAGGTGCAAAGGCGCAGGCGCAAAGACAGAGGTGCAAAGGTGTAGGTGCGAAGGCTGAGGCACGAAGGCGCAGGCACAAAGGTGCAGACACAAAGGCGCAGGCGCAAAGGCAAAGTTGGACAGGCGCATACGCAAAGGCGCAGGCACGAAGGTGCAGGTGCAAAGGCGCAGGCGCGAAGGCGCACGCGCAAAGGCGCATGCACAAAGGCACAGGTGAAAAGGCGTAGGCGCAAAGGTGCAAGCGCAAGGATGCAGGCAAAAAGGCGCAGGCGCAAAGGCGCAGGGGTAAAGTACAGGGGCAAAGGAGCAAGCAGAAAGGTGCAGGCATAAAGGCGGAGGCGCGAAGGCGCAGGAGAGTAGGTGCAGGCGCAAAGGTGCAGGCGTAAAGGTGCAGGCGTAAAGGTGCAGGCGCAAAGGCGCACATGCAAAGGCGCAAGCACAAAGGCATAGGCAAAAAGGTCCAGGAAAAAAGGCGCTGGCAGAAAGGCGCAGGCGCAAAGGCGCAGGCGCGAAGGCGCATGCGCAAAGGCGCATGCAAAAAGGCGCAGGCGCAAAGGCACAGGCGCAAAGGCACAGGGGCAAGGGCACAGGACAAAGGCAAAGGCGCAAAGGTGCAGGGGCAAAGGTACAGGTGTGAGGGCTCACGCGCAAAGGCACATGCGCAAAGGCGCAGAGGCAAGGGCAGAGGCACAAAGGCGCAAGCGCAAAGGTGCAGGCTTAAAGAGGCAGGCGCAAAGGCGCAGGCATGAAGGCGCAAAGGTGCAGGCGTTAAGGCGTAGGTGCAAATGCGCATGCGTGAAGGTGCAGGTGCAAAGGCGCAGGCTCAAAGGTGCAGGGACAAAGGCGCAGGGGCAAATGCGCAGGCACACAGGCGCAGGCACAAAGGCGCAGGCACAAAGGCGCAGGTCAAAAGGTGCACGCGCAAATGCACAGGCGCAAAGGCATAGGGGCAAAGGTGCAGGCGCAAATGCACAGGTGCAAAGGCGCAGGCGCAAAGACACAGGTGCAAAGGCGCGGGTGCAAAGACGCGGGCGCAAAGGTGTGGACGCAAAGGCGCGGGCGCAAAGGTGCGGACACAAAGGCATGGGCGCGAAGGTGCAGGCACAAAGGCACAAGCACAAAGGTGCAGGCGAAAAGGCGCAGATGCAAAGGCGCAGGCCCAAAGGCATAGGCGAAAAGGCACAGGAGTCCAAGTGCATGTGCAAAGGCACAGGCGCATAGGCGCAGGCGCAGAGGGGCAGGAGCAAAGGCGCAGGTGCAAAGGCGCAGGTTCAAAGACGCAGGTGCGAACGCGCAGTGGTGAAGGCAAAGGCGCAAAGGTGGCTCGCCTCTGGGTCCTCCATCATGACCAACAATCCGTTGGCGAGGTGGTTCGGTTCGTACAGAACCTGAACAATATCCAGAGCTTGGATTATCCAAAAGATTATGTCAGTGTTAACTTCAATATTCCGACTGCCCTCCTCAAGGTGGAGCACGCCATTGAATGATGGGAAAAGCCAGAGAAATGTGGAAGAATCCAAAAAAAGGTGGTGCAAGCCAAAGAAAGGTGGAGCAAGCCAGATAACAGAGGATAAGGCAAGAGAGGTGGAGCAAGCCAGGGAAAGGTGGAGCAAGCCGGAGAAAGGTGGAGCAAGCAAGAGCATGTTTGAGCAAGCATAAAATGGTGGAGCGCGCCAGAGAATGTTGCAGCAAGCAACAGAAAGGTGGATCAAGCAAGGAAAACGTGGAGAAAGCCAGAAAAAGCTGGAGCAAGCCAGAGAAAGGTGGAGCAAGCCAGAGAAAGGTGGAGCAAGCCATAGAACAGTGGAGCAAGCCAGGGAAAGGTGAAGCATGCCAGAAACTGGCGGATAAATCCAGAGGAAGGTGGAGCGAGCCTGAGAATGGTGGAGCAAGCCAGAGAATGGTGGAGCAAGCCAAGGAAAGATGGAGCAAGCCTGAGAACGGTAGAACAAGCCTGAGAACGGTGGAGGAAGCCAAAGTACGGCGGAGCAAGCCAAATAACGGTGGAGCGAGCTAGACAACGTTTGAGCAAGCCAGTGAAGGGTGGAGCAAGCCGGAGAAAGGTGGAGCAAGCCAGAGAAAGGTGGGGAAAACCAGAGTGCGTTGGAGCAAGCCAATGAACGGTGGAGCAAGCCACAGAATGGTGGAGCAAGCGAGAGAATGGTGGAGCAAGCCATAGAAAGGTGGAGCAAGCCAAAGAAAGGTGGAGAAAGCCAGAGAAAGGTGGAGCAAGCCAGCAAAAGGTGGAGCAAGCCAGAAAAAGGTGGAGCAATCCAGATAAATGTGGAGAAAGCCAGGGAAAGGTTTGGCAAGCCAGAGAAAGGTGGATCAAGCCACAGAAAGGTGGAGCAAGCCAGAGAAAGGTGGAGAAGGCCAAAGAAAGGTGGAATAAGCCAGAGAAAGGTGGAGAAAGCCCGGGAAAGGTGGAGCAAGCCACAAAAATGTAGAGCAAGCCAGGGAAAGGTTGAGCAAGCCAGAGAAATATGGAGCAAGCCTGAGAAAGGTGGAACAAGCCAGGGAAAGGCGGAGCAAACCAAAGAACGGTGGAGCAAGCCAGAGAAAGGTGTGGTAAGCCAGTGAAAGGTGGAGCAGGCCAAAGAAAGGCAGAGCATGGCAGATAACGGCAGAGCAAGCAAGAAAAAGGTGGAGCAAGCCAGAGAAAGGTGGAGCAGGCCAAGGAAAGGTGGAGCAAGCAAGGGAAAGTTGGAGCAAGCCACACAAAGGTGGAGCAAGCCAGAGAAAAATGGAGCAAGCCAGAGAAAGGTGGAGCAAGCCAGAAAAGGTGGACCAAGCCAGAGAAAAGTGGAGGAAGCCAGAGAAGGACAGGGAAAGCAGAAAAAGAAGTTGGAGCAAACCAGAGAAAGTTTGAGAAAGCGAAGGAAAGGTGCAGCAAGCTAGACAAAGGTGGGGCAAGCCCGGGAAATGTGGAGCGAGCCAGCGAAAGGTAGAGCAAGCCACAAAAGGGTGGAACAAGCCAGGGAAAGGTGGAGTAAATCGGAGAAAAGTGGAGGAAGACAGAGAACAGTGGAGGAAGCCTGATAAGGGTAAAGCAAGCCATTGAACAGTGAAGCAAGCAAAAGAAAGTCGGAGCAAGCCAGAAAGGGTGGAGCAAGCTAGAGAGAGGTGGAGCAAGCTAGATAAAGGTGGAGCAAGCTAGAGAGAGGTGGATCAAGCCATAGATTGCTGGAGCAAGCCAGATCAATGTGGAGCAAGCCAGAGAAAGATGGAGCAAGTCAGGGAAAAGTGGAGACTTCCAGAGAAATATGGTGCAAGCCAGAGAAATGTGGAGCAAGGCACGGAAAGGTGGAGCAAGCCAGAGAACGGTAGAACAAGACAGAGAAAGGTGCAGTAAGCTAGGGAAAGGTGAAGCAAGCTAGAGAAAGGTGGAGTAAGCCAGGGAACGGTGATGCCCCCATGAAACAGTGGAGCAAGCCAGAGATCAATGGAGCAACCCAGAAAAAGCTGGAGCAAGCCTGGGAAAGGTGGAGCAAGCCAGCGAAAGGTGGAGCAAGCCACAAAAAGGTGGAGCAAGTCAAAGAACGGTGGAGCAATCCAGAGAAGGGTGGAGCAAGCCAGAGAAAGGTAGAGCAAGCCATAGAAAGTTGGAGCAAGACAGAGAAAGGTGGAGGAAGCCAATGAAAGGTGAAGCAAGCCAGAGAAAGGTGGAGCAGGTAGAAGACAGTGGAGCATGCCAAAAAAAGGTGGAGCAAGCCTGAGAATGGGAGGGCAGGCCAGAGAACGGTTGAGCAAGCCAGAGAAAGGTGAAGCAAGACATAGAAAGGTGGAGCAAGCCAGAGAAAGGTGAAGCAAGCCAGATAAAAGTGGAGCAAGCCAGAGAAAGGTGGAGCAGGCCAGGGAAAGGTGGAGCAGGCCGGAGAATGTTGGAGCAAAGTGGAGAGTGGTGGAACAAACCAGGGAATTGTGGAGCAAGCTAGAGAAGGGTAGGGTAAGCCAGAGAATGGGGGAGCAAGCCAAAGAAAGGTGGCGCAAGTGAGAGAAAGGTGGAGCAGGCCAGATAAAGGAGAAGCACGCCAGAGGACAGTNGAGGGCAGGCCAGAGAACGGTTGAGCAAGCCAGAGAAAGGTGAAGCAAGACATAGAAAGGTGGAGCAAGCCAGAGAAAGGTGAAGCAAGCCAGATAAAAGTGGAGCAAGCCAGAGAAAGGTGGAGCAGGCCAGGGAAAGGTGGAGCAGGACGGAGAATGTTGGAGCAAAGTGGAGAGCGGTGGAACAAACCAGGGAAAGGTGGAGCAAGCTAGAGAAGGGTGGGGTAAGCCAGAGAACGGGGGAGCAAGCCAAAGAAAGGTGGCACAAGTGAGAGAAAGGTGGAGCAGGCCAGATAAAGGAGAAGCACGCCAGAGGACAGTAGAGTAGGCCAGAGAAAGGTTGACCAAGTCACAGAATGCTGGAGTAAGCCAGAGATAGGTTAAGCAAGCCAAAGAACGGTGGAGGAAGATATAGAATGGTGGAGCAAGCCAGAGAACAGAGCGGCAAGGCAGAGAAAGGTGGAGCAAGCCAGAGGACAGCAGAGTAATCCAGAGGAAGGTGGAGCAAGCAAGAGAAAGGTGGAGCAAGCCAGAGAAAGGTGGAGTAAGCCTGAGAAAGTAGGAGCAAGTCATAGAAATGTGGAGCAAGCCAGAGAAAGGTGGAGGAAGTAAAAGAACGGTGGAGCAAGCCAGAGAAAGGTTGAACAAGCCATGGAAAGTTGGAGCAAGACAGGGAAGGGTGGAGTAAACCAGAGAAAGGTGGAGCAAGACAGAGAAATGTGAGTCAAGCCAGAGAAAGGTTGAGCAAGCAAGGGAAGGTGGAGCAAGTTAGAAAACGGTGGAGCAAATCAGAGTACGGTGGAGAAAACCAGAGATTGGTGGAGCAATCCAGAGAACAATAGTGCAAGATAGAGAAAGTTGGAGTAATCCAGAGAAAGGTGGAGCAAGCCACAGAAAGGTAGAGCAAGCCAGAGAACGGCGGAGCAAGCCAGAGAGCGGTGGAGCAGGACAGAGAAAGGTGGAGCAGGCTAGAAAAAGGTCGAGCATGCAAGAGAAAGGACGAGAAAGCCAGAGAAATTTTCAGCAAGCCATAGAACGGTGGAGCAAGCAAAAGAAAGGTGGAGCAAGCCAGAGAAAGGTTGAGCAAGCCAGAGAAAGGTTGAACCAGGCAGAGAAAGGTGGAGGAAGCCAGAGAAAGATGGAGCAAGAAAAAGAGAGGTGCAGCAAGCCAGAGAAAGTTGGAGCAAGCCAGAGAAAGTTGGAGCAAGCCAGAGAACGGCAGAGCAAGCAAGAGGCAAGTGGAGCAAGCCAGAGAAAGTTGGAGCAAGCCAGAGAAAGTTGGAGCAAGCCAGAGAAAGTTGGAGCAAGCCAGAGAACGGCAGAGCAAGCAAGAGGCAAGTGGAGCAAGCCAGAGAAAGTTGGAGCAAGCCAGAGAACAGTGGAGCAAGCCAGAGAGCGGTGGAGCAAACCAGAGAATGGTAGAGCAAGCCGGAGAAAGGTGGAGCATGCCAGAGAAAGGTTGAGCAATCAGAGAAAGGTGGATCAAGCTACAGAAATTTGGAGCAAGTCTGAGACAGGTGGAGCAAGCCAGAGAACGGTGGAGCAAGCCCGAGAACGGTGAAGCAAGCCAGAGAAAGGTGGAGAAAGCCAGGAAAATGTGGAGCAAGGAAGAGAAAGGTGGAGCAAGCAAGAGTAGTGTGGAGCAAGCCAGGGACATGTGGAGGAAGCCAGAGAAAGGTAGAGCAGGCAAGAGAAGGTGGAGCAAGCCAGAGAAAGGTGGAGCAAGCCAAAGAAGTGTGGAGAAAGCCAGGCAAAGGTGGAGCAAGCAAAAGAAAGGTGGAGCAAGGCAGATAAAGGTTGAGCAAACAAGGGAAAGGTGGAGCAAGCAAGAAAAACATGCAGCAAGCTAGAGAATGGTGAAGCAAGCATGAGAAAGGCGGGGCAAGCAGAGAGCGGTGGAGCAAGCTAGAGAGAGGTGGAGCATACCAGCAAAAGATGAAGCAAGCAAGAGACCGGTGGAGTAAGCCAGAGAAAGGTGGAGCAAGCAAGAGAAAGGTGGAGCGAGCATGAGGCAGGTGGAGCAAGCAAGAGAAAGGTGGAGCAAGCCAGGGAAGGTGGAGCAAGCCAGCAAAGGTGGAGCATGCCACAGAAATCTAGAGCAAGCCAGGGAACGGTAGAGCAAGCCATAGGAAGGTAGAGCAAGTCTGGGAAAGGTGGAGCAAGCCATGGAAAGGTGGAGGAAGCCAGAGAAAGGTACAGCAAGCCAGAGATTCGTGGAGCAAGCCAGAGAATAGTAGAGCAGGCCAGAGAAAGGTGGAGCAGGCCAGAGAAAGGTGGAGCATGCCAGAGAAAGGTGGAGTTAGCCAGAGAAAGGTTGAGCAAGCCATAGAAATGTAGAGCAAGCCAGAGAAAGGTGGAGCAGGCCAGAGAAAGGTGGAGCATGCCAGAGAAAGGTGGAGTTAGCCAGAGAAAGGTTGAGCAAGCCATAGAAATGTAGAGCAAGCCAGACAAAGGTGGAGCGAGCCAGAGAAAGGTTGAGCAAGCCAAAGAAAGGTGGAGCAAGGCAGGGAAAGGTGGAGCACTCCAGAGAGAGATGGAGCAAGCAATACAGAGGTGAAGCAAGCAAGGGAAAGGTGGAGCAAGCCAGGGAAAGGTGGAGCATGCCAGAGAAAGGTGGAACATGCCCAAGAAAGTAAGAGCAATTGAGGAAAAGGTGGATCAAGCCAGGGAATGTTGGAGCAAGCCAGAGAAAGGTAGAGGAAGTCAGGGACAGGTGGAGCAAGCCAGAGAAAGGTGAAGCAAGCCAGAGAATGGTCGAGCAAGCAGAATACAAGTGGAGCAAGGCAGAGAAAGGTGAAGCAAGCCACAGAATGGTGGAGCAGGCCGTAGAAGGGTGGAGCAAGCCAGAGAATGGTTGAGCAAGCCAAAGAAGGGTGGAGCATGCCAAAACAGGTGGAACAAGCCAAAGAAAGGTGGAGAAAGCCAAAGAAAGGTGGAGCAAGTCAGAGAACGGTGGTGAAAGCCAGAGAAATGCAGCGCAAGAAAGAGAACGGTTGCGCAAGCTGAAGAGAGGTGGAGCAAGCCAGCAAGAGGTGGTGCAAGCAAGAGAAAGGTGGAGCAAGCCAGAGAAAGGTGGAGCAAGCGAGAGAAAGAAGGAGCAAGCTAGACGCAGGCGGAGCATGAAAGAGAAAGGTGGGGCAAGCGAGGGAAAGGTGGAGCAAGCCAGCAAAGGTGCAGCAATCCAGAGAACGTTCGAGCAAGCCAGGGAACGGTAGAGTAAGTCAAAGAAAGGTAGAGCAAGTCAAGGAAAGGTGGAGGAAGCCAGGGAAAGCTGGAGCAAGACAGGGAAAGGTGGAGCAAGCCAGAGAAAGGTGGAGCAAGCCAGAGAAAGGTGGAGCAAGCCAGAGAATGGTGGAGCAAGCCAGAGTAAGGTAAAGCAAGCCACAGATCCGTTGAGCAAGCCAGAGACAGTGGAGTAGGCCAGGGAAAGGTGGAGCAGGCCAGAGAGAGGTGGAGCATGCCAGAGAAAGGTGCAGTAAGCCAGAGAAAGGTAAAGCAAGCCATAGAACGGTGGAGCCAGCCAGAAAAAGGTGGAGGAAGCCAAAGAAAGGTTGAGCAAGCCAGAGAAAGGTGGAGCAAGGCAGGAAAAGGTGGAGCAAGGCAGAGAATGGTGGAACAAGCAATATAGAGGTGGAGCAAGCCAGAGAAATGTGGAGCAAGCTAGGGAAAGGTGAAGCAAGCCAGAGAAAGATGGAGCAAGCCAAGGAAAGGTGGAGCAAGCCAGAGAAAGGTGGAACTAGCCCAAGAAAGATGGAGCAAGTCAAGGAAAGGTGGAGCAAGCCAGGGAAAGGTGGAGCAAGCCAGAAAAAGGTGAAGGAACCCAAGGAAAGATTGAGCAAGCCAGAGAAAGGTGGAGCAAGCCAGAGAAAGGTGTAGCAAGCAAGACACAAATGGAGCAAGCCAGAGAAAGGTGAAGCAAGCCAGAGAACGGTGGAGCAAGCCATAGAATTGTGGAGCAAGCCAGAGAACGGTGGAACAAGTGAGAGAATGGTGGAGCATGCCAGAGAAGGTTGGAGCATGCCATAGAAGGGTGGAGCAAGCCAGAGAAAGGTGGAGAAATTCAGAGAAAGGTGGAGCAAGCCAGAGAACGGTGCAGCAAGCCAGAGAAAGGTAAAGCAAGCAAGAGAAAGGTGGAGCAAGCCATAGAAAGGTGGAGCAAGCCAGAAACAGTTGAAGCAAGCCGAGCAAATGTGGAGCAAGCCAGGGACAGGTGGAGGAATCCAGAGAAAGGTAGAGCAGGCGAGAGAAACGTGGAGCAAGCCAGAGTAAGGTGGAGCAAGCCAAAGAAAGGGGGAGCAAGCCAGGGAATGGTGGAGCAAGAAAAATAAAGGTGAAGCAAACTAGAGAAAGGTGGAGCAAACAAGGGATAGGTGGAGCAAGCTGGAAAAAGGTAGAGCAAACTAGAAAAAGGTGAAGCAAGCCAAACAAAGGTGGTGGAAAACAGAGAACAAAGGAGCAAGCCAGAAAAACATGGAGCAAGCCAGAGAAAGGTGGAACTAGCCCAAGAAAGATGGAGCAAGTCAAGGAAAGGTGGAGCAAGCCAGGGAAAGGTGGAGCAAGCCAGAGAAAGGTGAAGGAACCCAAGGAAAGATTGAGCAAGCCAGAGAAAGGTGGAGCAAGCCAGAGAAAGGTGTAGCAAGCAAGACACAAGTGGAGCAAGCCAGAGAAAGGTGAAGCAAGCCAGAGAACGGTGGAGCAAGCCATAGAATGGTGGAGCAAGCCAGAGAACGGTGGAACAAGCGAGAGAATGGTGGAGCATGCCAGAGAAGGTTGGAGCATGCCATAGAAGGGTGGAGCAAGCCAGAGAAAGGTGGAGCAAGTCAGAGAAAGGTGGAGCAAGCCAGAGAACGGTGGAACAAGCGAGAGAATGGTGGAGCATGCCAGAGAAGGTTGGAGCATGCCATAGAAGGGTGGAGCAAGCCAGAGAAAGGTGGAGCAAGTCAGAGAAAGGTGGAGCAAGCCAGAGAACGGTGCAGCAAGCCAGAGAAAGGTAAAGCAAGCTAGAGAAAGGTGGAGCAAGCCATAGAAAGGTGGAGCAAGCCAGAAACAGTTGAAGCAAGCCGAGCAAATGTGGAGCGAGCCAGGGACAGGTGGAGGAATCCAGAGAAAGGTAGAGCAGGCGAGAGAAACGTGGAGCAAGCCAGAGTAAGGTGGAGCAAGCCAAAGAAAGGGGGAGCAAGCCAAGGAATGGTGGAGCAAGAAAAATAAAGGTGAAGCAAACTAGAGAAAGGTGGAGCAAACAAGGGATAGGTGGAGCAAGCTGGAAAAAGGTAGAGCAAACTAGAAAAAGGTGAAGCAAGCCAAACAAAGGTGGTGGAAAACAGAGAACAAAGGAGCAAGCCAGAAAAACGTGGAGCAAGGCAGAGAAAGGTGGATGAAGCCAGAGAAAGAGGTGGATGAAGCCAGAGAAAGGGGGGAGAGAAAGGTGATGCAAGCCAGAGGCAGGTGGAGCAAGAAAAAGAAAGGTGGAGCAAGCCAGCAAAGGTGGAACGAGTCAGAGAACGGTGGAGCAAGCCATGAAACGGTGGAGCAATCCATAGAAAGGTAGAGCAAGTCAGGGAAAGGTGGAGCAAGCCAGGGAAAGGTGAAGCAAGACAGAGAAACGTGGAGAAAGCTAGAGAAGTGAAGCAAGCCAGAGAAAGGTGGAGCAAGCCACGGAAAGGTGTACCAAGCCAGAGAAAGGTAGAGCAAGACAGAGAATGGTACAGCAAGCCATAAACGATGGAGCAGGCCAGAGAAAGGTGGAGCAGGCCAGAGAAAGGTGGATCATGCCACAGAAAGGCGGAATCAGCCAGAGGAAGGTTGAGCAAGCCATAGTACGGTGGAGCAAGCCAGAGAAAGTTGGAGAAAGCCAGAGAAAGGTTGAGCAAGCCAAAGAAAGGTGGAGCAAGGCAGGGAAAGGTGGAGCAAGCCAGATAAAGGTGGAGCAAGCCATAGAAAGGTGGAGCAAGCCAGAGGAAGATGGAGCAAGCCTGGGAAAGCTGGAGCAAGCCAGAGAAAGGTGGAACATGCCCGAGAAAGGTGGAGAAAGTCAGGGAAAGGTGGAGCAAGCCAGGGAAAGGTAGAGTAATCCAGAGAAAGGTGGAGCAAGCCAGGGAAAAGTGGAGAAATCCAGAGAAAGGCAGAGTAAGCCAGAGAACAGTGGAGCAGGCGAGAGACAAGTGGAGCAAGCGAGAAAAAGGTGGAGCAAGCCAGAGAACGGTGAACTAAGCCAGAAAACAGTCGAGCAGGCCAGAGACCGGTGAAGCAATCCAGAGAATGGTGGAGCAAGCCATAGAAAGGTGGAACAAGCTAGAGAAAGGTGGAGCAAGCCAGAGAAATGTGGAGCAAGCCAGGGACAGGTGGAGGAAGCCAAAGAATGGTAGAGCAGGCAAGAGAAAGGTGGAGCAAGTCAGAGAAAAGTGGAGCAAGCCAGAGAAAGGTGGAGCAGGCCAGGGAAAGGAAGAGCAAGCAAATGAAAGTTAAAGCAAACCAGAGAAAGTTGGAGCAGACCAAAGAAAGGTGCAGCAAGCAAGAGAAAGGTAGAGCAAGCTATAGAATGGTGTAGCAAGCCAGAAAAAGGTGACGCAAGCCATAGGACGGTGGAGCAAGCTAGTGAAAGGTGGAGCAAGCCATCACATGATGGAGCAATCCAGAGAAAGGTGGAACAAGCCAGAGAAAGGTGGAGCAAGCCAAAGGCAGGTGGAGCAAGAAAGAGAAAGGTGGAGCAAGCCATCACATGATGGAGCAATCCAGAGAAAGGTGGAACAAGCCAGAGAAAGGTGGAGCAAGCCAAAGGCAGGTGGAGCAAGAAAGAGAAAGGTGGACCAATCCAGAGAAAGGTGGAGCAAGCCAGCAAAGGTGGAGCAAGCCATATGAAGGTAGAGCAAGTCAGGGAAAGGAAGAGCAAGCCAGAGAAAGGTGGTGCAATCAGGTGAAAGGTAGAGCAAGCCAGAGAAAGGTGGAGCAATTCAGAGAACGGTGGAGCAAGCCAGAGAAAGGTGGACTAAGCCATAGAAAAATAAATCAAGCCAGAGAAGGTGGTGAGCCAGAAAACGGTGGAGCAAGCCAGAGAAAGGTGGAGCAAGTCAGAGACAGGTGGAGCAAGCCAGACAACGGTGGAGCAAGACAGAGAAATATGGAGCAAGCCAGAGAAAGGTCGAGCAATCCAGAGAAATGTGGAGCAAGCCAGACAAATATGGAGCAAGCCAGAGAAAGGTGGAGCAAGCCAGGGAAATATGGAGCAAGCCAGGGACAGGTGGGGTAAGCCAGAAAAAGGTAGAACAGGCAAGAGAAATGTGGAGCAAGCCAAAGAAAGGTGGAGCAAGCCAAAAAGAGGTGGAGCAAGCCAGGAGAAGGTGGAGCAAGAAGAGGAAAGGTGAAGCAATCCATAGAATGGTGAAGCAAACAAGGGAAAGGTGGAGCAAGCAAAGAAAGGTGGAGAGAGCTAGAGTATGGTCAAGCAAGCCAGAGAAAGGCCGCGCAAGCCACAGAATGGTGGGGCAAGCTAGAGAGAGGAAGAGCAAGCCAGCAAAAGGTGGAGCAAGCCAGAGAAAGGTTGAGCAAGCCAGACAAAGGTGGATCAAGCGACAGAAAGGTGGAGCAAACTAGAAGCAGATGGAGCAAGCAAGAGAAAGGTGGAGCAAGCCAGGAAAAGGTGGAGCAAGCAAGCAAAGGTGGAGAAAGCCAGAGAACAGTGAAGCAAGCCAGGGAACAGTGGAGCAAGTCATAGAACGTAGAGCAAGTCAAGGAAAGATGGAGAGATCCAGGGAAAGGTGGAGCAAGACAAATAAAGGTGGAGAAAGCCATAGAAATATCGAGCTAGCCAGAGAAAGCAAAAGCAAGCCAGAGAAAGGTAGAGCAAGCCAGAGAAAGGTAGAGCAAGCCAGAGAACTTGGAGCAAGCCAGAGAACAGTGGATCATTCCAGAGAAATTTGGAGCAGGCCACAGAAAGGTGGAGCATGACAGAGAAAGGTGGAGTAAGCCAGAGAATGGTTGAGCAAGACACTGAGTGATGGAACAAGCCAGAGACAGGTGGAGCAAGCCAGAGGAAGGTTGAGCAAGCCAGAAAAAGATGGAGCAAGCCAGGGAAAAGTGGAGCAAGCCAGAGAAAGGTGGAGTAGGCCAGGAAAAGGTGGAGCAAGTGAGAGAAAGGTGGAACAAGTCCAAGAAAGGTGGAGCAAGTCAGAGAAAGGTGGAGCAAGCCTGGAAAAGGTGGAGCAATCCAGAGAAAGGGGGGACAAGCCAGGAAAGGTGGAGCAAGCCAGAGAACGGTGGATCAAGCCAGAAAACGGTGGAGAAAGACAGAGAAAGGTGGAGGAAGCCATAGAAAGGTAAAGCAAGCTAGAGAAAGGTGGAACAAGCCAGAGAGATGTGGAGCAAGCCAGGGACAGGTGGAGGAAGCCAGAGAAAGGTAGAGCAGGCAAGAGAAAGGTGGAGCAAGACAGAGAAAAGTGGAGCGAGCCAGAGAAAGGTGGAGAAAGCCAAAAAAGGTGGAGCAAGCGAAAGAAAGTTGGAGGAAGCTAGAGAATGGTAAAGCAAGCCAGAGAAAGGTGGCGCAAGGAATAGAATGGTAAAGCAAGCTAGAGAAAGGTGGAGTAGTCCATCAAATAATGGAGCAAGCCAGAGAAAGGTGGAGCAAGCCAGAGAAAGGTGGAGCAAGCCAGAGAAAGGTGGAGCAAGCCAGAGAAAGGTGGAGCAATCCAGAGGCAGGTGTAGCACGCAAGAGAAAGGTGGAGCAAGCCAAGGAAAAGTGGAGCAAGCCAGCAAGGGTGGAGCAAGCCAGAGAAAGGTGGAGCAAGCCAGAGAAAGGTGGAGCAATCCAGAGGCAGGTGTAGCACGCAAGAGAAAGGTGGAGCAAGCCAAGGAAAAGTGGAGCAAGCCAGCAAGGGTGGAGCAAGCGAGAGAACGGTGGATCAAGCTAGGGAACGGTGGAGCAAGCCATATAACGGTAGAGCAAGTCAGGGAAAGGTGGTGCAAGCCAGAGAAAGGTTGAGCAAGACAGAGAAAGGCGGAGCAAGCCAGTGAAAGGTAGAGCAGTCTAGAGAAAGGTGCAGCAAGCCAGGGAACGGTGGAGCAAGCCAGAAAAATGTGGAGAAAGCCAGAGAAAGTTAGATCAAGCAGAGAAAGGTGGAGCAAGCCAGAGAAAGATGGAGCAAACCAGAGAAAGGTGGATCAATCCATAGAAAGGTGGAGCAAGCCAGGGAAAGGTAGAGCAAGCCAGAAAAAGGTGCAGCAAGCTAGATAAAGGTGTAGCAAGCCAGAGAAAGGTGGAGGAACCTATAGAAAGGAGCAGTAAGCCAAGGTAATGTGAAGCAAGCCAGAGAATGGTAGATCTTGCCAGAGAAACATGGAGCAATTCAGGGAAATGTGGAGCAAGCCACAGAAAGGTGGAGCAAGCCAGAGAATGCTGGAGCAAGCAAGAGATAGGTGGAGCAAGCCAGAGAATGGTGGCGCAAGCAAGAGAAACATAAAGCAGGCCAGAGAAAGGTGGAGCAAGCCAGAGAAAGGTGCAGCTAGTCAGAGAACTGTGGAGTAAGCAAGAAAAAGGTGGAGCAAGCCCGAGAAAGGTGGAGCAAGCTAGGGAAAGGTGGAGTAAGCCAGAGAAGGGTAAAGCAACCCGGAGAAAGTTGGATGAAGAAAGGTGTAGCAAGCCAGAGAAAGGTGGAGCAAGCCGGGGAAAGGTGGAGCAAGGTAGGGAAAGGTGGATCAAGCCAGAGAAAGGTAGAGCAAGTCAGAGAACGGTGGAGCAAGTTAGGGAAAGGTGGAGCAAGCAAGACAATGTTGGGGCAAGCCAGGTGGAGCAAGCCAGAGAAAGGTGCAGCAAGCGAGGGTAAGGTGGAGCAAGTCCGAGGAAAGTGGAGCAAGCCAGGGAATGGCGGAGCAAGCCAGAGAAAAGTGAAGCAAGCCTGAGAAAGGTGGAGCAAGCCAGCAAGCGATGGAGCAAGCCACTGAAAGGTGGAGCATACCAGAGAGAGGGGGAGCAAGCCATGGAAAGGTGGAGTAAGCCAGAGAAAGTTGGAGCAAGCCAGAGAACGATGGAGCAAGCAAGAAACAGTGGAGCAAGCCAGAGAACGGTGGATTAAGCCAGAGAAAGGTGGAGAAAGCCAGAGAAAGATGGAGCAAACCAAAGAACGGTGGAGCAAGCCAGAGAAATTTGAAGGAATCCAGAGAACAGTGGAGCAAGCCTGCAAGTAGTGGAGTGAGCCAGAGAAAGGTGGAGTATTCCAAGGAAAGGTGGAGCAAGCCAGAGAAAGGTGGAGCAAGCCAGGGAAAGGTGGAGCAAGCCAAAAGAAGGTGGAGCAAGCCAGTGAAAGATGGAGCAAGCAATAGAAAGGATGAGCAAGCCAGAGAAAGGTTGAGCAAGCCAGGGAAAGGTGGAGTAAGCCAGAGAGAGGTGAAGCAAGCTAGAGAAAGATGGAGCAAGCCAGGAAAAAATTGAGCAAAACAGAGAAAGGTTTAGCAAGTAAGAGAACAGTGGAGCAAGCGATGGACAGGTTGAGCAGGCAAAAGAAAGGATGAGCAAGCCATAGAAAGGTGAAGCAAGCCAGATGAAGGTGGAGCAAGCTTGAAATATCGTAGCAAGCCATAGAAAGGAGGAGCAAGCCAGAGAAAGTTTGAGCAAGCCAGAGAAAGGCGGAGCAAGCCAGGGAAAGGTGGAGCAAGCAAGATAAAGGTGGAGCAGGCCAGGGAAAGGTGGAGCAAGCCAAGAAAAGGATGACAACGCCAGGGAAAGGTGGAGTAATCCAGGAACGGGGGAGCAGGCTATAGACTGGTGGAGCAAGCCTGAAAATGGCGGAGCAAGCCAGATAACCGTGGATCAAGAAAGAGAAAGGTGGAGCAAGCCTAGGAAAGCTGGAGCAAGCCTAGGAAAGGTGGAGCAAGCCAGAGAACGGTGGAGCAAGCCAGAGAACAGCGGAGCATGCCAGAGAAAGGTGGAGCATGCCAGAGAAAGATGGAGCCAGCTAGAAAAAGGTTGAGCAGGCCAGATAACGGTGGAGCAAGCCAGAAAACGGTAGAGCAAGCCAGAGAAAGGTGGAGCAAGCCACAGAAAGGTGGATCAAACCTGAGAAAGGTGGAGCAAGCCAAAGAGATGTTGAGCAAGCCACAGAAAGGTGGAGCAAGCCAGGAAAAGGTGGAGCAAGCCAGAGTAAGATGGAGCAAGCCAAGGAAAGATGGAGCAAGCCAGAGAAAGGTGGAGCATGTCCCAAAAGGGTGGAGCAAGTAGGGAAAGGTGGAGCAAGCTTCATAAAGGTAAAGCAAGACAGAGAAAGGTGGAGCACGCCAGGGAAAGGTGGAGTATTCGGGAGAAACATGGAGCAAGCCAGAGAACGGTTGAGCAAGCAAGAAAAGGGTTATGCAAGCCACAGAAAGCTGGAACATGCCAGAAAACGGTGGTGAAATCCAGAGAACGGTGGAGCAAGCAAGGGAACGGTGGAGCAAGCCAGAGAACGGTGGAGCAAGCCAGCAAAAGGTGGGGAAAGCCAGATAAAGGTGGAGAAAGGGAGACAAAGGTGGAGTAAAGCAGAGAAAGGTGGAGCAAGCCAGAGAACGGTGGAGCAAGCAATAGAAATGTGGAGCAAGCCAAAGAAAGGTGGAGCAAACTGGAGAAAGGTGGAGCAAGCGAGGGAACGGTGGAGCAAGCCAGGGAAAGGTGGAGGGAACAAGACAAAGGTGGATCAAGCCAGAGAAAGGTGGAGAAAGCATGAGGGAAGGTCGAGCAAGCCAAAGAAAGGTGGAGTAAGCCAGAGAGAAGCGGAGCAAGCCAGGGAAGGTTGGAGCAAGCTTGAGACAGGTGGAGCAAGCCAGAGAAGGTGGAGCAAGCCAGAGAAGGTGCATCAAGGAAGAGAAAGGTGGAGGAAGCCAGAGAAAGATGAAGCAAGCCAGAGAGAGGTGGAGCAATCCAGGCAAAGGTGGAGGAAGCCAGATAAAGGTGGAGAAAGCATGAGGAAAGGTAGAGCAAGCCAAAGAAAGATAGAGTATGCCAGAGAGAGGCGGAGCAAGCCAGGGACGGTTGGAGGAAACCAGAGAATGGTTGAGCAAACCAGAGAAAGGTGCAGTACACCACGGAAAGGTGGACCAAGCCAAAAAAAGGTGGACCAAGGTAGAGAATGTTGAGGAAGCTATAGAAAGGCGGAGCAAGCCATATAACGTTGGGGCTAGCTAGAGAAAGGTGGAGCAAGCCAGGAAAAGATGGAACAAGCCATAGAAAGGTGGAGCAAGCCAGAGAAAGGTGGAGTAAGCCACAGAAAGGTGTACTAGTCCAGAGAAAGGTGGA
Organism: Penium margaritaceum; assembly: GCA_023375785.1. Classification (NCBI taxonomy): domain Eukaryota; kingdom Viridiplantae; phylum Streptophyta; class Zygnematophyceae; order Desmidiales; family Peniaceae; genus Penium; species Penium margaritaceum. The sequence continues at coordinate 225,192 of SZWC01000399.1, forward strand.
GTAAGCCAATGAATGGTGGAGCAAGCCAGGTAAAGGCGGAGCAAGACAGAGAAAAGTGGAACAAGCCAGAGAACAGAGAAACAGCCTGGGAACGGTGGAGCAAGCCATAAAAAGGTGGAGCAAGCCAGGGAAAGGTGGGGCAAGGCAGAGAAAGGTGGAGGAAGCCGGAGAAAGATGGAGCAAGCCAGGGAAAGGTGGAGGAAGCCAAAGGAAGGTGCAGGAAGGCAGAGAAAGGTGGAGCAACCAAGGCAGAGGTGGAGTAAGCCAGGCAAAAGGTGGAGCAAGCCAGAGAAAGGTGGAGCAAGCCAAAGAAAGGTGGAGTGAGCCAGAGAGAGGCGGAGCAAGCCAGGAAAGGTTGGAGCAAGCTAGAGACAGGTGGAGCAAGCCGGAGAAAGGTGGAGCAAACCAGGGAAAGGTGGAGCAAGCCATAGAAATGTTGAGCAAGCTAGAGATTGGTAGAGCAAGCCGGAGGAAGGTTGAGCAAGCCAGATGAAAGTGGAGCATGTTTAAGAACAGTGGAGCAAGCCAGAGAAAGGAGGAGCAAGATAGAGAAAGGTGGAGCAAGCCAAAGAAAGGTGGAGCAAACCAGGGAAGGGTGTAGAAAGCCAGTGAAAGGTGGAGCAAGCCAGAGAAAGGTGGAGCAAGGCAGGAAAAGGAGGAGGACCCCACGACATGGTGGAGCAAGCCAGGGAACGGCAGAGCAAGCCATGGACTGGTGGAGAAAGCCAGAGAATGGTGGATCAAGCCAGATAATGGTGGATCAAGGCAGAGAAAATGGAGCAAGCCAGAGAGAGATGGAGCAAGCTAGAGAAAGGTGGATCAAGGCAGAGAACGGTGGAGCACGCCTGAGAACAGCGGAGCAGTCCAGACAAAGGTGGAGCATGTCAGAGAAAGGTAGAGTAAGCTAGAGAATGGTTGAGCAGGCAAGAAACGATGGTGCAGGCCAGAGAAGTGTGAAGCAAGCAAGAGGAAGGTTGAGCAAGCCAGAAAAAGGTGAAACAAAGAAGAGGAATATGGGGCAAGCCAAAGAGAGGTGGTGCAAAGCCACTGAAAGGTGGAGCAAGCCAGGGAAAGGTGGAGCAAGCCGCAGAAGGGTGGAGCAAGTGAGGGAAAGGTGGAGCAAGTCAGATAAAGGTAAAGCAAGCCAGAGAAAGGTGGAGTTGTTGGAATGATGCTCCTCACCATGGCATGAGTGACTCCAAAAAGGAACACTAAAATGACAAGCCTTAGTGGCTTAGTGGTTAATGGTGTCCACCTCTAGAGGCAGGGGCCCGGGTTCAAGTCCCACAAGAAGAAATTCTTCCCTGCCTCAAGGGAGGTGGAAAATAGATGCCAGGAAGCTAGCTTAACCTCTAGAGTTCCTCTTTAAGTTTCTAGAAGGCCAGGTGAGGGTCCAGGAAGGTGGCACACCTTCTAGAAGGGGTGACTTGTCCTACAAGGCATCTAGAGGTGTCTTGGTCTTCTGGACACCTTCCCTCCTACTAGAAGCAAGCTGAGGAATCTATGAAGGGGCAGAAGCTTCTAGAGGAGGGAAGAGATGCCTTCCTAGGTGTGAAAAGGACAGCCTACCAAGGAGCACTCTGGAAGCCATAGAATCTTCTAGGAAGCTCCAAATCTGGCATGCTTTGGTGTTCTGGAAAGCTTAGATCAGTGGCTATAAAATGACACTGCTTGTGGGCCTTGAAAAAGTGTACATTCCCAGTCAATTCAGGCCAAAATTGTTGCCACACTCTCTGACCAGATTTTGCCATCCTTGGAACCAGTTGCCTCCACAGTTTCAGTCTCTCCAAAAAGAGTTGCTGGTGTGAACCAGCCATTGCTAGGGACCCTCCAGGGTACACACTCACCCTCAGACCAACAGGAGCAAACCAAGGAAAGGTGGACCAAGCCAGAGGAAAGTGGAGCAATCCTGAGAACAGTTGAGCAAGCAAGAGATAGGTAGAGCAAGCCGGAGAAAGGTGGAGCAAGCCAAGGAGCTGTGGAGAAATCCAGAGAACGGTGGAGCAAGCCAGAGAGCGGTGGAGCAAGCCAGAGAAATGTGGAGCAAGCCAGAGAAAGGTGGAGGAAGTGAGAGAAAGGTGGAGCAAGCCAGAGAAAGGTGGAGCAAGCCAAAGAACGGTGGAGCAAGCCAGAGAAGGGTGGAGCAAGCCAGATAATGTCGGAGCAAGCTAGAGAAAGGTGGAGCAAGCCAGAGAAAGGTGGAGCAAGCCAAAGAACGGTGGAGCAAGCCAGAGAAGGGTGGAGCAAGCCAGATAATGTCGGAGCAAGCTAGAGAAAGGTGGAGCAAGCCAGAGAAAGGTAAAGCAAGCCAGGGAAAGGTGGAGCAAGCCTTCAAAGGTGGAGCAAGTCACAAAAAGGTGGACAAAGCATGATGAGAGGTGTAGCAAGCCAAAGAAAGGTGGAGTAAGCCAGAGAGGGGCAGAGAAAGCCAGGGTTTGTGGAGCAAGCTAGAGAATGGTGGAGCAAGCAAAAGAAAGGCTAGGTAACCCACGAAAAGGTGGAGCAAGCCAAAGAAAGGTGGAGCAAGCTAGAGACAGTGGAGCAAGCCATAGAACGCTGATGCAAGCAAGAGAACCGGGGGCTAGCTTGAGAAAGGTGGAGCAAGCCAGCAAAAACTGGAACAGGCCATAGAAAGGTGGAGTAAGCCAGAGAAATGTGGTGCAGGCCAGAGAAAGGTTGAGTATGCCACGTAAAGGCCGAGCAAGGCAGAGAAACGTAGAGCAAGCCCGAGAACAGTGGAGCAGGCCATGGAACGGTGGAGCATTCCATAAATAGGTGGAGCAAGCCAGGAAAAGGTGGGGCAAGGCAGAGAAAGGTGGAGCAAGCCGGAGAATGGTGTAGCAAGTGAGAGAACGGTGGAGCAAGCCAGAGATAGGTGGGACAAGGTCTTCTTCGAGACAAGGGACTGCTTGAGCTCGTAAAAGGTGATGAGACTGCTCCACCGGAGATTGCAACGGCTGAGGTGAAGGAGGCATACAAGAAGCGCAACGAAAAGGCATTGGCGCTCCTTGTGTCCGCGTTATGCCCACCACAACTTGGGCACATCCAATGATGCACCCTGGCCGCGGACGCATGGTCAAAACTCTGCTCCATCTACCAGTCAAGCAGCCTTGCCAATCAGCTCTTCATCTTCAAACGGCTCGTCACCCTCTGAGCCAACGAAGGCGACAACATCATGGAGATCATGCAGCAGATTGAGTCCCTCGCAGCGGAGTGCGTGGCCACGGGTTGGGAGGTCGACTCTCAGTTGCAAGCTATCATCCTCCTTCAGGCCTTGCCAGACAGTTGGAGTCCCATGATCACAATCCTTGGTGGCTGGCCTTCGGACGAGCTGAAGTACCCGAAGGTTGCTGAGTACGTGCGCAATGAGTGGATGCGACGTGGCGGTCAAGAGAGTGCAGCGGCATCAACTTCAGCTTACACAGTTCATCCTCAAAGTGTAGGCCGAGGCGACAAGTGGAAGGGTGCCAAACAGGGCTCTAAGAAGGGTGACAAGAAGGGGGAGTGCTTCAACTGCGGCAAGGAGGGCCACTACGCGCGCAACTGTCCCAAGAAGAAAACAGATCGGTCGCAGCGGGGCGGGAAGAAAGATGAGCACGCCCTTATGGCGTACAACTCCACCAACTTGAAGGATCCGGGAGTTGCCGTCATCGACTCCGGATCAGGCCGCCACACGCAATGCAACAGGGCGGCATTTGTCACCTACGGCGCCTCGGAGAGACGCATGACGGTGGCCAATGGAAAAACAGAGGTGGCCGCCGGTGAGGGTAACGTCCGCATTGAGTCAATTGTGGATGG
>SZWC01000399.1:237285-261076 GCA_023375785.1 Penium margaritaceum
ACAACTGCCATGGGTGACGCGCAAGGGGGAGATTGTTGGAATGATGCTCCTCACCATGGCAGGAGTGACTCCAAAAAGGAACACCAAAAAGACAAGCCTTAGTGGCTTAGTGGTTAATGGTGTCCACCTCTAGAGGCAGGGGCCCGGGTTCAAGTCCCACAAGATGAAATTCTGCCCTGCCTCAAGGGAGGTGGAAAATAGATGCCAGGAAGCTAGCTCAACCTCTAGAGTTCCTCTTTAAGTTTCTAGAAGGCCAGGTGAGGGTCCAGGAAGGTGGCACACCTTCTAGAAGGGGTGACTTGTCCTACAAGGCATCTAGAGGTGTCTTGGTCTTCTGGACATCTTCCCTCCTACTAGAAGCAAGCTGAGGAATCTATGAAGGGGCAGAAGCTTCTAGAGGAGGGAAGAGATGCCTTCCTAGGTGGGAAAAGGACAGCCTACCAAGGAGCACTCTAGAAGCCATAGAATCTGCTAGGAAGCTCCAAATCTGGCATGCTTTGGTGTTCTGGAAAGCTTTGATCAGTGGCTATAAAATGCCACTGCTTGTGGGCCTTGAAAAAGTGTACATTCCTAGTCAATTCAGGACAAAATTGTTGCCACACTCTCTGACCAGATTTTGCCATCCTTGGAACCAATTGCCTCCACAGTTTCAGTCTCTCCAAAAAGAGTTGCTGGTGTGAACCAGCCACTGCTAGGGACCCTCCAGGGTGCACACTCACCCTCAGACCAACAGGAGCAAACCAAGGAAAGGTGGACCAACCCAGAGGAAAGTGGAGCGATCCTGAGAACGATTGAGCAAGCAAGAGACAGGTAGAGCAAGCAAGAGAAAGGTGGAGCAAGCCAGGGAGCGGTGGAGAAATCCAGAGAACGGTGGAGCAAGCCAGAGAACGGTTGAGCAAGCCAGAGAATGGTGGAGCAAGCCAGAGAAATGTGGAGCAAGCCAGAGAATGGTGGAGGAAGCGAGAGAAAGGTGGAGCAAGCCAGAGAAAGGTGGAGCAAGCCAAAGAACGGTGGAGCAAGCCAGAGAAGGGTGGAGCAAGCCAGATAATGTCGGAGCAAGCTAGAGAAAGGTGGAGCAAGCCAGAGAAAGGTGGAGCAAGCCTTCAAAGGTGGAGCAAGCCACAAAAAAGTGGACAAAGCATGATGAGAGGTGTAGCAAGCCAAAGAAAGGTGGAGTAAGCCAGAGAGGGGCAGAGAAAGCCAGGGTTTGTGGAGCAAGCTAGAGAATGGTGGTGCAAGCAAAAGAAAGGTTAAGTAACCCACGAAAAGCTGGAGCAAGCCAAAGAAAGGTGGAGCAAGCTAGAGACGGTGGAGCAAGCCATAGAACGCTGATGCAAGAAAGAGAACCGGGGGCTAGCTTGAGAAAGGTGGAGCAAGCCAGAAAAAAATGGAACAGGCCATAGAAAGGTGGAGTAAGCCAGAGAAATGTGGAGCAGTCCAGAGAAAGGTTGAGTAAGCCAGGCAAAGGCCGAGCAAGACTGAGAAACGTAGAGCAAGCCCGAGAACAGTGGAGCAGGCCATGGAACGGTGGAGCATTCCATAAATAGGTGGAGCAAGCCAGGAAAAGGTGGGGCAAGGCAGAGAAAGGTGGAGCAAGCCGGAGAATGGTGGAGCAAGTGAGAGAACGGTGGAGCAAGCCAGAGATAGGTGGGGCAAGCCAGAGAAATTCAGAGCAAGCCAGAGACAGGTAAAGCAAGCCAGGCAAAGGTTGAACAGGCCAGAGAAAGTTGAAGCAAGTTAGAGGAAGCTGGAGCAAGCCACGGAAAGGTGGAGCAAGGCAGATAAAGGTGGAGCAAGCCAGAGAACGGTGGAGCAAGCCAGGGAACGATGGTGCAAGCAATGCAAAGGTGGAGCAAGCCAGGAAAAGGTGGAGCAAGCCAGAGAAGGGTGGTGCAAACCAGAAAAAGGTGGAGCAAGCCAGGGAAAAGTGGAGCAAGCCAGAGAAAGCTCGTGCAAGCCAGAGAATGGTGCAGACACAAAGGCGCATGCACAAAAGCGCAGGCGCAAAGGTGCAGGCGCCAAGGCGTAGGTGCAAAGGCTCAGGGGCAAAGGCACAGGTGCAAAGGCACAGGCGCAAAGGCGCAGATGCAAAGGCGCAGGTGCAAAGGCGCAGATGCAAAGGCGCAGGTGCAAAGGCAATGTCAAAACGGTGCAGACGCAAAGTTGCAGGCGCAAAGGCGCAGGCATGAAGGTGCAGTTGCAAAGGCGCACACGCAAAGGCACGCACAAAAAGGCGCATGCCCAAAGGCACATGTGCAAAACCATAGGGGCAAAGGTGCAGGCGCAAGGACGCAGGCACAAAGGCGCAGGCACAAAGGTGCTGTGGCAGAGTGCAGGGGCAAAGGCGCAAGCAGAAAGGCGCAGGCGCAAAGGTGGAGGCGCAAAGGCGCAGGAGCAAAGGCGCAAGCACAAAGGGGCAGGCGTCAAGGCGCAGGCGCACAGGTGCAAGCGCGAATGTGCACGCGCAAAGGCGGAAGCACAAAGGCATAGGCAAAAAAATTCAGGCAAAAAGGCGCTGGCAGAAAGGCGCAGGCGCAAAGTCACAGGCGCAAAGGCGCAGGCGCAAAGGCGCACGCGCAAAGGCTTGGGCACGAAGGCGCAGGCGCAAAGGTGTAGGTGGAAAGGTACAGGCGCAAAGACACATAACAAAGGCAGAGACACAAAGGTGCATGGGCAATGGTGCAGGTGTGAGGGCTCACGCGCAAAGGTGCAGGGGCCAGGGCAGAGGCACGAAGGTGCACGTGCAAAGGCGCAGGCGCGAAGGGGCAGGCACAAAGGCGCAGGCTTGAAGGCCCAAAGGTGCAGGCGCAAAGTCGTAGGTGCAAATGCGCATGCGCGAAGGTGCAGGCGCAAAGGCGCAGGTGCAAAGGCACACAGGCAAATGCGCAGGCGCACAGGCGCAGGGACAAAGCCGCAGTGACAAATGCGCAGGTCGAAAGGTGCACGTGCAAATGCACAGGCGCAAAGCCGTAGGGGCAAAGGTGCAGGCGCAAATGCACAGGTGCAAAGGCGCAGGTGCAAAGGCGCAGGTGCAAAGACGCAGGTGCAAAGACGCAGGTGCAAAGGCGCAGGTGCGAAGACGCGGGCGCAAAGGCGTGGACGCAAAGGTGTGGGCGCAAAGGTGCAGACACAAAGGCATGGGTGCGAAGGTGCAGGCACAAGGGCACAAGCACAAAGGTGAAGGCGAATAGGTGCAGATGCAAAGGCGTAGGCGCAAATGCATAGGCGCAAAGGCGCAGGCACCAAAGCGCATGTGCAAAGGTACAGGCGCATAGGCGCAGGTGCAGAGGGGCAGGAGCAAAGGCGCAGGTGCAAAGGTCCAGTGGTGAAGGCAAAGGCGCAAAGGTGGCTCGCCTCTGGGTCCTCGATCATGACCAACAATCCGTTGGCGAGGTGGTTCGTGTTCGTTTGGTACAGAACCTGAACCATATTCAGAGCTTGGAGTATCCGAGTGAATATTTCAGTGTTGACTTCAATATTTTGACAGCACCCCTGAAGGTGGAGCAAGCCATTGAATGATCGGAAAATCCAGAGAAATCTGCAGCAAGCCAGAGAAATGTGGCGCAAGCCAAAGAAAGGTGGATCAAGCCAAACAAAGGTGGAGCAAGCCAGAGAAAGGTGGAGCAAGCCAGGGAAAGGTGGAGCAAACCAGAGAAAGGTGGAGAAAGCAAGAGAATGGTGGAGCAAGCATAAAACGGTGGAGCAAGCCAGAGAATGGTGGAGAAAGCAAGACAAATGTGGATCAAGCAAGGAAAAGGTGGATTAAGCCAGGGAAAGCTGGAGCAAGCCAGAGGAAGGTGGAGCTAGCCAGAGAACGGTGGAGCAAGCCAGAAAATGATGGAGGAAGCCAGAGAACGGTGGAGCAAGCGAGGGAAAAGTGAAGCATGCCAGAGACCGGCGGATCAATCCAGAGGAAGGTGGAGCGAGCCTGAGAATGGTGGAGCAAGCCAGAGAATGGTGGAGCAAGCCAGAGAAAGATGGAGCAAGCCTGAGAATGGTAGAGCAAGCCGGAGAACGGAGGAGGAAGCCAAAGTACGGCGGAGCAAGCCAGAGAACGATGGAGCAAGCCAAATAACCATGGAGCAATCTAGACAACGGTTGAGCAAGCCAGTGAAAGGTGGAGCAAGCCAGAGAAAGGTGGAGCAAGCCAGAGAATGGTGGAGCAAGCCAAAGAAAGGTGGAGAAAACCAGACTGCGTTAGAGCAAGCCAGAGAACGGTGGAGCAAGCCACAGAACGGTGGAGCAAGCAAGAGAATGGTGGAGCAAGCCAGAGAAAGGTGGAGCAAGCCAAAGAAAGGTGGAGCACGCCAGAGAAAGGTGGAGCAAGCCAGAGAACGGTGGAGCACGCCAGGGAAAGGTGGAGCAAGCCAGAGAATGGTGGAGCAAGCCAGAGAAAGATGGAGCAAGCCAGAGAATGGTAGAGCAAGCCGGAGAACGGAGGAGCAAGCCAAAGAAAGGTGGAGCACGCCAGAGAAAGGTGGAGCAAGCCAGAGAACGGTGGAGCACGCCAGGGAAAGGTGGAGCAAGCCAGAGAATGGTGGAGCAAGCCAGAGAAAGGTGGAGCAAGCCAGAGAACGGTGGAGCAAGCCAGAGAACGGTGGAGCAAGCCAAAGAAAGGTGGAGAAAACCAGACTGCGTTAGAGCAAGCCAGAGAACGGTGGAGCAAGCCACAGAACGGTGGAGCAAGCAAGAGAATGGTGGAGCAAGCCAGAGAAAGGTGGAGCAAGCCAAAGAAAGGTGGAGCACGCCAGGCAAAGGTGGAGCAAGCCAGAGAATGGTGGAGCAAGCCAGAGAAAGGTGGAGCAGGCCAGAGAAAGGTACGGCAGGATAGAAAAAGTTGGAGTTGTAGGGAAACTGAAAGGACCACATGAGATAGTACATGTTCAGATGTGGTCAAGGCGGCAACATGGAAGAAGTTGTTGAAGCTGACGGCAAGCTGATGTCATGCGGATATGAGTAATGAGGACCACAGCAGCAGCAAAGGTGTGGACTAGTGGCCACTACACCGAGATTCGGGTCAATGCGATGAGTGGGTGCAGTGTCAATAGACACGGGTGCTGAGATGTTGAGGGAATTACAGTACAAAGTATTCCAGAGGACCTAGTCATGGGCTGAGAAGCCACAGCGCCAAGGGCCAGGTCGCGAGATGCAGATATGCAGAAGATACAGATAAAAAGCTGCAGGAAAATTCAAGAGAATGATGAGTCCAGTGGCACAGGCAAGCTGAATGATAACGGTGATGTGCCTCAGCTGGTTGGCGGGTATCAGCAATTCAGCGAGCAGAAGTTGTGATGCCTCAGCACCGAGTCGCGGGCCATTATGCCTCAGCCAAAAGGTGCGGGTAACAAAAGAGTCAAGAAGCAGATTATGAGTGCCTCAGCTTCAATGCGGGCAACGCCAAGTTTAGGTCAAGGAGCAGGGTGCCATGGCATAGAGAACGCAGCGGAACGAATAGGCGTGTGCCACAGCCCAGAGGCGGGCAACTGCGAAAGATGGAATAGATTGATACATTGATCAGATGCAGGTGATACAAGCAAGAGATCTCTAGCTAAGTAGTCCTAGGAATAATCTTCGCCAGACGGCACGTTATGGTGGCCGAAAGGTGAGGAGCCGCCGTTGGCGGCAGATGCCTTTTGCTTCTTTTTGTTCTTGGTGCTGGCGATGCGGTGTCAGGTCAAAACCAGGTCCATTGTGTCTTGTTGTCATGACGTGGGTACCGGAGCGCACGTTGGTCACTGGGCTGTCGTGCCTGGCAGTCGGCGGAAATGACCAGCTGGTTGGTGACGCGCGCTGGCCGTTATGTGAGTGTTCCGGCCAAGGCCATTCGTCCTTCTTGGTTCCGGAGATGAACCGGAATTCCTTATCTTCTTTTATCTCCCCGCCTGTTCCGTTCAGGCTCCGAGGGGGGATTTTGGTAGTTACAGTTCACAACCTGAACCTGGGTTTGTCTATGTCGTGGCAATTGACATACATTTATGACACCCGCCCCCAATGCCCCTAGACATAAGGTAGAACCAGGAGTCCCACATGCTGTGATGCTTGGAGGAGTCCTTCTTGTGTTGTGGCCTGAGAGAGGGGTGCTGCAGGGACCAAGCGTTGGTGCGTCAACTGACTGCCCAAAAAGTGGGATGGAGTTAAGTACACAGTTTGAGACAAAAGTTGTCGGTGGAGGTTCTTGGACTGGGGAAGATGTGCTGACTTGTGGTTTATGTTGAGAGTTTCTAGGCAGTGAGGGGCTGATGGAATTGAAGGTGATTGCTGGCCTGTCTGATTGCGCATTTCTTTAGTGGCAGCAGATGACTGGAGCTGGTCACTTAGTAGCACGGAGTTTGCTGCTGACTTCCTCTAAGGTGTATGCAGGAGAGCGACTCATTTAGCGATGCAGTGGTGCTGGCGCATGAACACGTCGAGGTAGTGGGTTGACGCCGAAAAGGTGGGATAATGTAGCAAGGTGGCTTGGTTGTTTTAGGAGTTGGTTGTTGATGGAGTGGATCCATAGAGCTTGCCAGACTGGATACTGGATAGCTTGAGGATGCAGAGGCGATAGGCAACGGTGATGTACTTCGGAATGTTGTTAGTAAGAGGTCGTAGAGAGAATGCTCATGTTCCTGTGATGGAGAGCTGGTGATTTTGCGAGTCTTGGAGAGGAGCCAACGGCATTTTCTTCAGGAGCTGCTTTTGGATTGATGCAGAAGGAGCTGCTTCTTGGGCAGAGCATGAGTTGTTGCGGTGCTTTTGGGTTTGGTGAAGGAGAGACCAGTGACAGCAATATGTGAGGCCTGTGATACATTGAGGGAGAAGGGCAGAACTTTTGTTGAATGGTCGTGTTGGCTTGTGGCATGCTGAGGCTGGTCGGAGAAGTCGAGGGAGAAGATATTCCCGGTGAGAGGTACTTGAGGCTGTCCTGTTGTTGGAAGTTTTGTCACTGAGGGAAGATGACTTGTGAGAACGGTAAAGGCTGTGGGCACATTTTGGTGGGCTGACGGCAAGGATGATGAATTTACTGAGGTTTACGATGTTGCGGAGTTCGAGAGTAGCTTGGATTTGTGGTGAAGATGGCAATACATGGCTGTTGTTGCGTAGCAGAGATCTGCGATGAGCAACATGGCTCCAACTTGATCATGCTTGGCACGGATGTTATTAACACTCATGCTCAGGTCATGGAGACAGAGTAGAATTGGTGAGCTTGACTGCTGGAGAATGATGACAGTAGTTGGAGGAAGAGTGTTCTTGACCTGTTGCTGTTGCTGCTACTCCTGTTGCTCTTGCCTTCGATGCGTAGCACTGTCACTGAGTTATGCCCATACACAGCTCAGTGATGATGTTGGCACGTAGTTGTATCATTATGAAGAAGGAGACTCCTGGTGAGTGAAAGAGGACGCTGCTGCTGCTGCGGAGACAATGGCTGGCGGTTTCACTGGCGTTCACTTCGGCGAGGTATTTCCAGTGATGGAGATGCAGAAGCAGGCAACGATAAGAGCAAGTTCTTTCCCTGCGCTCTGATACCATGTCAGGAAACTGAGAGGACCGGATGAGCAAGCAGATGTTCAGATGTGGTTGAGGTGGCAGCATCGACAAAGTTGTTAAAGCTGACGGCAGGTGGATGTCACGCTGATATGAGTAACAAGGACCACGGCAGCTGAGGTGGGCTGGTGGCAACTACTACAAGATGCGGGTCAATGCGATGAGGGGGCGCGGTGTCAATAGACATGGACGCTGCGATGTTGAGGGAATCACGGGACAAAGTATTCCACAGGAACGAGGCGCAGGCTGAGACGCCACAGCGCCGAGGGCCGGGTCGCGAGATGCAGATATGCCAAAGATACAGACAAAAATCTGCAGGAAGATTAAAGCGAATGATGATTCCACTGGCATAGGCGAGCTGAATGACAATGGTGATGTGCCTCTGCTGGTTGGCGGGCATCGGCAATGCAGTGAGCAGAAGTTGTAATGCCTTAGCACCAAGGCGCGGGCCGTTAGGCCTCAGTGATGAGGTGCGGGTGAGGAAAGAGTCAAGAAGCAGATTCTGAGTGCCTTTACTTTGATGCAGGTAACGGCAAGTGTAGGACAAGGAGCAGGGTACCACAGTACAGAGGCGGGCAGCAAAACAAACAGAGGTGTGCCACAGCCCAGAGACGGGCAACTGCGAAACATGGAATGGATTGACATATTGATCGGATGCAAGTGATACGAGCAAGAGATTTCTAGCTAAGTATTCCTAGGATTGACTACGCGAAATGCACGTTATGGTGGCCGAAAGGTGAGGAGCCGCCGTTGGCGGCAGATGCCTTTTGCTTCTTGTTGTGTTTGGTGCTGGCGATACGCTGTCACATCGGAACGAGGTCCATTGTGTCTTCTTGTCATGACGTGTTCAAATAGTATGCACCTTGTCCACTGCCTAGCTGGCTAGCTACACATACAGACAAGGCATGCACTGCTCTATGGAGTATGTCCCCTTGGTTTGTTCTCAGATGGGACATGAATGCACTGCCCATAATGGGTATGTGCCTTGTGGCTCATCATAGGATCCATACCTTTTTGGCTTGGTTGAATAAGCACCGGAGTCTCAAACGACAGGTTGCGGGTTCAATCCCCATGACAGCCGCAATTTCTTTGTGGCCAGAACTGAGATAGGAAGCTTATGGGAAGATTACTAGAGCCTGCCTTGAGGATGACACTTGGCGTTCTAAGGACGCGCCAAGTAGGACTGTAGGTTGAGGTTGGCCCCAATGGAGCCACTACGAGCTGAAGCTTTAGCAAAGCTCTGCAAGTATAAAAGCCTGTACCTTGCATGCATCCATTTACAGTTCTTGCCTTTGAGACTCCTGACAGAGTATCCAACCAAAGGTAGACACTAAACACCAACATGCAGACTTCATGAGGTTGTAGACCAAATGAACATAAAGAGTGGATCCCGCGTTTGAGGGTGATATGTTTTCTTGGTTGCAATACCAAGAGCGGTTGGCAGCCTCCCATGTTGTGACCCGTTTTCTAGACCGTTGCTATCCGGCGCATTGACAAAGGGTTATGGTCCCACACTTCTGGTTCTAAGGCACGCTTCCAAGACCAACTAGCGCATGGTCTTACAGACGCACAGGTACAACAGAGACACGAAGATCGGACCACTCCAATCTGCTCCAGCGTCTCCATCGGCTTCTTCAGGTAGGGTGCGCGCACGTGGCGGACTAGGGGACGAGGAACAGCTCTGTCTATGTTGGACAAGACCCTCGAGCCCCAACGAGATTAAGCTCTACCCCTTTTTAGAAGGTTGCACGACCTCGAGTCCGTTCTCTCACAACGACACCATCGCCTTAGGCGATCATCAGCGGGAGGGGTATGCAATGGAACCAACTACACCTTTGACAACGGTCGCAGTCAGCAGTCTCATCAGCCTCATCTACCTCAAGGAAGCAGAGTAGTAGCAAAGCAGTGAAGATGAGCAACCGCATGAAATGGCGGATCCGATTCAAGCCCGCCTTGAGGCAGGTATGTCCAAATTCACGGGGACAGGGTTTCCCTTGTGGAAATGGCAGTTTGAGATTGTCATGAACGCGCGTGGCAACCTCGACATCCTAAAGGGGATCGAGACAGCACCCGCCGATGTGACTATGATGACGCATGCGACTGACCTTGCAACATGGACGATGAAGAACAACATGGCTCTCACCATTCTTGTGACGTCCATCATCGAGACTCAACACTCCCACATCACAGAGTGCACGTTGGCTGCTGAGGCCTATGCAAAACTCGCACGCGTGCATCAATCCAACACCCTAGCAAAGTGAGTCTTCATCTTCCAACGGTTTATGTCGATGAGGATGAGCGAAGGAGAATCAATACCTGTATTTTTGCACTCATTCAACAACGTGCTGCAAGAAGTCCAGCAAATGGAATGGAATCTCGACTCCAACATGCTTGCCATGATCCTTCTAATGGCGCTACCGGAAAGCTGGGGGTCCTTGATAACCGTATTTGGCGGTTGGAAGGAGGCAGATCTGACGTACTAGGCTGTCGCCGAACACGTTCGCAACGAGTCCATGCGACGTAGTGGCAGTGAGCTAAATATCTCAGCCTATGCCTCTTGCTTCGGTGGACAAAGTGCAAGCTCTCGCTCCAGTCAAGGCAATAGCGGAAGCGGTGGCGGTGGAGGGAAAGGCAATGGTGGCGGGAAGAGTTCCAAGAAGCCCGGCAACTGTCACAACTGTGGCAAGGCTGGGCACTGGGCTAGGGACTGCCGTAGTCCCAAGAAAGAAGGCAGGAACAAAGGTGGAAAAGAGAAGGAGCTCACCAACATGATGGCTATGGGGCTGCCCATGAAGGGCGCAGCGATCCTTAGGCCCAGGGCATTTGTCCTTGACTCGGGCACCAACCACCACTCATCAAATGAGCAGGGTGGATTGGTCTCCATGGCCGAATCTGTCAAGCGCATCAAGTGTGCAAACGGCAGAGTCGTCCAAGCCATGAACAAAATGGACAAGGTGATCACGTTTAACGTGAATGGTGCGGAGAAGGCAGTCAACCTTCCAAAGGTGGTGTACATGCCCTCCTTTGCAGCCAACTTGCTATCCGTGTCACAAATCACCGACATCAACATGACAGTGGTGTTCACCAACAAGGAAGCAGTGGCCCTAAAAAATGAGGACATCCACATTTTGTTCACCAAAGACGATCTCATGCTTCAAGTTCCAAGTTTCGACGGCCTCTACGTGCTTCAAGCCAAAGTCACCAAGGCGTCGGAGGAGGAACTCGCATGTGCCACCAAGACAGTGGCACCAGAGCCAAAGGATGCACCACCGGCGACCGCTACGGCCGCCACATCAACCAAGGACACTGACGCTTAGCTGTGGCACCGGCCATTTGGCCATGTGGTCAACAGCACGCTGCAGAAGATGCAGGAGCAAGAGGTAGTCCGCGGAATGGAACGGTGCACCATGAAGCATGACGAAGGGTGTGCAATATGAGAACAATGCCTCCAAGCGAAGGCAAAGAAGAAGCCGTTTGGGAGAGGAGGTCAACGAGCAGAGCACGTCTTGGAACTGATACACAGTGATGTGTGTGGACCCTTTCGCACTCCGTCTAACAGTGGAAGCAAGTACTTCCTGACCTTCATTGAGGGCCACAACCACAAGTTGTGGATCTACTTCCTCAAAACAAAGGGAGAGGTCAAGGAGAAGCTCCTCGAGTTTTTCGCCATGGTGGAGCGACAAACGTCCAAGAAGGTGAAGAGACGCTCTGAAGTGAAAATGGGGGTGAGTACTGGGCATGTAAGCCTTGGCCCAAGCATCATGGCATCCGCCACGAGCAAACCACCCCTTACAACCCCCAAAGCAACAGCGTTGCCGAGAGGATAGACGAGACCCTACTTGGCATGGTGCGAAGCATGCTCTTCGACGCCAAGCTCCCACCTTGCTTTTGGACAGAAGCAGCAACAAGGGCCTGATACCTCTTGAATCTCACACCAGCAACTACCTTGCAGAAGGGTGGAAAGGAGCAAGACAAGCAGCTAAAGACCCCACAAGAAGCATGGTCTGGAAAGAAACCCAACGCATCTCATGTGAAGGTGTTCGGGTCAACTCCATGGGTGAAAATCCAGATGGGAGAAAGTGGAGGCAAGCCTGACGCACGTTCCACGAAGTGCGTAATGGTTGGGTACAACACGTCACACAAAGCCTATCGGCTTTGGGACTAGGCAGCAGGCAAGCTCGTGAGGAGCCACGGCGTTGTGTTCCACAAACGCACCCCTAGAAAGGGAGAGCTGCTGGACCCAACCTTCGCTCCCAAAGCGGGAGAGTGGATAGTGTTGCTTGAGTCTGGAGACCAAGAACCCGACAATTGGCTTGCTTTGCCAACAGGTGGTGGGAATGGGAGAGTAGCTGCGGAGGATGCCGTAGCATCTGACATGGACGCGGATACCGAGGCGTCCGGGACTTCTGAGTCTAACTTGGAGTCTGACGACAAAAACAACGACAAAACACCACCTATGGAAGCACCACCAACAAAGCAAGAAGCCGCACCAGCACCCCGACGCAGTTTGCGACCAAAGAAAGCACCTTTGCGATATGAAGATGATTGGAACCGCCTTAGCTGGTCGTGCATGGCTCAGAGAGAGCCATCCACAGTGGCGGAGGCAATGAATGGCCCTGATGCGGCCAAGTGAAAGAGG
The DNA here is from genome assembly GCA_023375785.1 of Penium margaritaceum. Classification (NCBI taxonomy): domain Eukaryota; kingdom Viridiplantae; phylum Streptophyta; class Zygnematophyceae; order Desmidiales; family Peniaceae; genus Penium; species Penium margaritaceum. Next base: position 249,449 of record SZWC01000399.1, read on the forward strand.
CAGTGGATAGCGAGCTTGCGTCCATTGCTAAGAACGGCATGTGGGTGCTGGTGGATAGACCCCACAAGGCCCACGTGGTGGGATCCAAGTGGGTCCTCCGAGTGAAGAAGAAGCAAGACGGCAGCATTGACAAGTTCAAGGCAAGGGTAGTGGCTAAGAGGTTCTCTCAACGCCCGGGCTCCGAGTACGATGAGAGGTTCGCGCCCGTCGTGACCTTTGCCTCCATCCGCTCTCTCCTTGGCATTGCAGCCGCAAAGAACTTGGAGATACACCAGATGGACATCAGGACAGCTTTCCTTTATGGGAAGCTTGACAAGGAAGTGCTGATGGAGGTGCTCGAAGGAGTCGAAGCTCCCAAGGGCAAGATGTGCAAGTTGGTCAAAGCGCTCTACAGGCTAAAACGGGCCCAAAGGATGTGGCACAAGGAGATGGATGGTTTCATGACCGGCATCTCCTTCGCGCGTTGCCAGAATGACCCGCGCATGTACGTACACGATGATGGGAGAGGGCTGATGCTGGTTGCGTTGTACGTGGATCATCTGTTCATCTGCTCGTCTTCAGTCGAGCTGCTGGATGAGCTGAAGTCTGACCTCAGCAAAAGGTTCAAGATGATGGACATGGGTCCTCTCGAGTACTACCTCAGGATTTCTATCCACCACAACCAAGAAGCAGGCACCATCAAACTCAACCAAACCAAAAACATTGGTGAGGTACTGAAGCGCTATCACATGGAAAACTACAAACCTGTCAGCACCCCCATGACGACCGATTCAAAGCTGAAGGCCTCCATGTCGCCAAGCAACAAAGCACAACAAAGGGAGATGCAAGACATCCCCTACGAGTCCGCTGTGGGTAGCATCATGTACGCCATGGTAGGGACTCGTCTGGACATTTGCTATGCTGTGGGAAAAGTGAGCAGATTTGTGGCCAACCCTGGGCCACAACATTGGCAGGAAGTCAAGCGCATCTTGCGATACCTGCAAAAGACACATCACATGGGCCTCGTCCTTGGAGGCCAAGGAGGAATGGATCCTCTTCGCCTGAAGTGCTACACCAACACTGAATGAGAAGGAAATCTCGACGACAGGAAATCCACCTCTGGATATGTGTGCATCTTAAATGGCGCTGCCATCTCATGGGCCAGCAGGAAGCAGGATTGTGCTTCTGTGTCCACGGCTGAGGTAGAGTACGTTGCTTTTTCTGAGGTGTGCAAGGAGACTCAATGGCTGCACAGCCTGCTTGGCGAAATGACAGTGCCACAAAAGGATGCCACCGTCGTACACATGGAAAACATGAGCGCCATCTCGATGGCTAAAGACGAGATCATCTCCCGGTGAACGAAGCACATTGACATACGTTACCACTACTCACGTGACCTGGTCATGAAGAACATGGTGGACTTGCAGCACTGCGGAACGAAGAGCATGCTTCCTGACTGCATGACCAAGCTGTTGGAGAGCGACTTGCGCTATGTAGGCATTCGTGGATTCCACATAAGGACTGCGGTAGAGGAAGGGTGAACCCTAAGGCTTTGATGGAGCCCAGTAAGCGACAGATGGACAGAGGTGCAAGGGAGAGATTTGTTGAAATAGTATGCACCTTGTCCACTGCCTAGGTGGCTAGCTACACATAGAGACAGGGCATGCACTGCTCTATGGAGTATGTCCCCTTGGTCTGTTCTGAGATGGGCTAGGAATGCACTGCCCATAATGGGTATGTCCCCTGTGGCTCATCATAGGAACCATACCTTTTTGGCTTGGTTGAATAGGCACCGGAGTCTCAAACGAGAGGTCGCGGGTTCAAATCCCACGACGGCGGCAATGTTCTTTGTGGCCAAAACTGGGACATGAAGCTCCTAGGAAGCTTACTACAGCCTGCCTTGAGGATGACACTTGGCGGTCTAAGGATGCGACAAGTAGGACTGTAGGTTGAGGTTGGCTCGAGTGGAGCCACTACAAGCAGAAGCTTTAGCAAAGCTTTGCAAGTATAAAAGCCTGTACCTTACATGCATTCATTTACAGTTCTTGCTTTTAAGACTCCTCAGAGAGTGTCCAACTAAAGGTAGACACTAAAGACCAACATGCGGACTTCGTGAGGTTTCCAACCAAACGAACCTAAAGTGTGGATCCCTTGTCAAGGGTGATATGTTAGCTTGGTTGCAATACCAAGAGCGGTTGGCGGCCTCCCATGTCGGGACCCGTTTTCTAGACCGTTGCTACCCGGCGCATTGACACGACGTAGGTACCAGAGCGCACGTCAGTCACTCGGTGGTGGTGCCTGGCAGTTGGTGGCGGTGACCAGCCGGTTGGTGACGCGCACTGGCCGTTACGTGAGTGGTCCTGCCAAGGCCGTTGGTCCTTCTCGGTTCCGGAGATGAACCAGGCATCCTTTTCTTCTTTTATCTCCTTGCCTGTCCGGTTCAGGCACCGAGGGGGGATTTTGGTAGTTACATTCCACAACTTGAACCTGGGTTTGTCTGTGTCTTGTGGCAATTGACATATTTTTCTGACAAGAGTACGCCAGTGAAAGATGGATCAAGACAGAGAGACGTTGAGCAAGCCAGAGAAAGGTGGAACAATTCAAAGAAATATGGAGCAAGCCTGAGAAAGGTGGAGCAATCCAGGGGATTGTAGAGCAAGCTAGAGAAAGGTGGATCAAGCCAGAGAAAGCTGGAGCAAGCCAGGGAAAGGTGGAACAAGCCAGAGAAAGGTGGAGAAAACCAGAAAACGGTGAAGTAAGCCAGAGAAAGGTGGAGCAAGGCTGAAAACGATGGAGTAAGCCAGAGAAAGGTGGAGCAAGCCCGCGGAAGGTAGAGCAAGCCAGAGAAAGGTGGATACAAGCCAGAATAAAGGTGCATAAAGCCAGACAAAGTGGAGCAAGCAAGAGAAAGGTGGAGCATGCCAGAGAAAGGTGGAGCAAGCCAAGGAAAGGTGGAGCAAGCCAGAGAAAGGTGGAGGAAGCCAGATAACGGTGGAGCAAGCCAGGGAACGGTATAGCAAGCCATAGAAAGGTGGAGCATGCCAGGGAAGGAGGGAGCAAGCCAGAGAAAGGAGGGACAAGCCAAAGAAAGGTGTAGCAAGCCAGGGATAGGTGGAGCAAGCCAGATAAAGGTGGAGTAGGCCAGTGAAAGGTGGCACAAGTAATGGAAAGATGGAGAAAGCAAGAGAATGGTGGAGCAAGCCAGATACTGCTGGATTGAGCCAAAGAACGGTGGAGTAGGCAAGAGAACGGTGGAGCAAGCCAGAGAAAAGATGAGCAAGCCAGAGAAAGGTGGAGCAACCCAATGAAAGGCGGACCAAGCCAGAGAACGGTGGAGCAAGCGAGAGAAGGATGGAACAAGCCAGAGGAAGGTGGAGCAAGTCAGGAAACGGTAGAGCAAGCCAGAGGAAGGTGGAGTATGCAAGAGAAAAGTGGAGCAAGCTAGATAAAGGTAAAGCAAGCGAGAGAAAGGTGAAGCAAGCCAGGAAAAGGTGGAGCAAGCCAGAGAAAGGTCGAGCATGCCAGAGAACGGTGGAGCAAGCGAGAGAAAGTTTAAATGATCCAGAGAAAGTTGGAGCAAGTCAGGGAAAGGTAAAGCAAGCCAGAGAAAGGTGGACCAAGGTCGGGAAACGTGGAGCAATCCATAGAAAGGTGGAGCAAACCAGAGAAAGGTAGAGCAAGCCATGGAAAGGTGGACCAAGCCAGAGAAAAGTGGAGCAAGACAGAGAACAGTGGAGTATGGCAGAGAACAGTTGAGCAAGCCAGAGAATGGTAGAGCAAGCCAATGAAAGGTGGGGAAGCCAAACAAAGGTTGAACAAGCAAGAGAAGGGTGGAGCAAGCCAAAGAAAGGTGGAGCAGGCCAGAGAAAGGTGGAGCAAGCCAGAGATTGGTCAAGGAAGCCAGTGAAAGGTGGAGCAAGCCAGAGATGTCAGAATAATGGAGTGGGTTGGATGACCAGCAGCAGAAGCAGGTAGAAGCAGTCAGATTTGTACCTTTGTGTAGAGGAGTTGAGTGGATCTGGGAGTTAGTCGGAAAGCAAGAGGTGGCAGGTGGCTTAGTAAGTATGAGAGAGGATTGACTTTGGCAAGAAGGTCAAGATCAGAGGCAAAGAGTTGAGCAATGAGTGAAAGCGGAGCGGAGCGAAGGTCTTGGATTGGATAATGAGGAACTGTGAGCGAAAGATGAGAAGGGCGAAGGCACGGCGGTGGATCCGCGGAACCACAAGGGAAAAGATCGAATAAGACTGGTCTGGTTAACCTCAAGGGAATAAACATCCTCAGTAATGTATCACAGACAAGAGCAGAGCAATGGCTTCTTTTCTGCTAGTTGGACGTGGTTGAGACGTAATTGCAGTTATTAGGGACGGCTCACCTCTGGGTCCGCTATCGTGACCAAACATTTTTTGGCGAATTGGTTCGTGTTGGTTCGGTACAGAACTTGAACCTTATTAAGGGCTTGGATTATCCGAGGGATTATGTCAGAGTTGACTTCAATATTCTGACAACCCCCCTGAAGTCCATACTCGAGAGGATGTGGTGCACGGGTCACATACGGGGATCACGAGGTCTCTGATAATCCTTCGTGTGGTTGTCGGATGAGTGGGTGAGGAAAGTGATTGGTGGTGAGGAAGAGCGCCTCCTTCAGGAGTGTTTCTTTACAGTCGGTACCAAGAAGGGATATGGATTTCAGGCGACTGAGGAGCACCCGTTGGAGATTGAACTTGCAAAATTGGAGCATCCCAATATTGATTAGCAGTTCAATCCTCCATTGATGGTAGTTTGTGGAACCATCTCTTTTCTTGTGTAGTTGAGGAGAATCCCGTAGGCACTCTGGAAGATGAATAACAATATCAGTCCGTGCCCTTCTAGCTGTTGAACAGTAAATGAAGTAGATTGGTTTCATTGATGGTTGAACAAGAAGAAGGGCATTGGCTGTGTTGTTGCTCGTGGTCTGCTCCACTGTAGGGAGTGCCAAGAGGAACTGTTGATTCATCAAGGCCGTCTGACAAGGTAGCCTTGATGTGGTTGCTGTTTAAGGGGGATACCTCCGAGAGCTCATTTTCCTTCGTATGATCCATTAGAAGGGTGATGATGGGGATGATGGTGATGGTGATGGTGCCGGATCCTGGGGATGCAGGAGTGGAGGGTGCTGCCAAAACGCCACGCTCAAATAGGATTCTGGCACAGCGAGCTCTGTGAGTCCAGGGGAAGTGTAAAGAAGCGCAGGGATTCAGGCAGTTTGGTCCAAAGATACAACGGCTTGTTCCACTGGTTAGCTTGATCAAGCAGGGAGACGGGTGGTGTCCGATTCCAGTGCCCTTTTGACTGTGCCTCTGTTGACTGGCTTTGGCAATGAGTGCACATGCTGATGGGGGAAGGATGTGGGTGTCATGCCCATGTGCGGAAGAAGGAGGTACTCAAGGAGAAGGAGCTTCCACTTTTACTGGAGGAGTGACGCCTTGTGCCCCAGTTTGCTCAAGCCCGACGAGTAGCATGACTGGCGGCGTCGGATGCTTTGGCAAGATAGAGATCTGCTGCTGCTGAGAAGTGGCGAGGACGTAGGTTACTGCAAGATGGGCGGTGTTACAGGGTGGATCTCATTGCCAGTGCAAAGGGAGGAGAATAGCAAAGGGAAAGAAGGCTTTGATGCAGAGGCTTGAGTGCAGGGGTGAAACCATGTGCACTGGAGATGAATCGGCATGGGTGCAGGCTACCGCAAAGCTGGCAGTTCAGCCAGGCAGCTCCTAGTGCCGAGCGGAGAATGATGACTGCAGATGCTTGCAAAGAAGTAATGGAATGGGCTTAAGGGCAAACCTTGTGCACTACAAGATTAGAGGAGGAGAGATGCGGCAAGGGGAAGGCTTGAGCCAATGCACTCCAAGAAATTTTGCTACCGGTGTGGGTGCAGGTCGCTGAAAGGTGGGCAGGTGGCACACCAGATCCTTGAATTAGTCAAAGATGTTGAAGCTACTGATGATGGTGGAGGAAGATGATATCAAACTGTGGGCATAGGGGAAAGCCACGTGCATTGTAGAAGATTTGATGTGGGTGCAGGCTGTCACTAAAAAGATGATACGACCGGGCAGATCCTTGTGCCGAGCACATGACGAAAGTGATGGCAGAGGAATAATTGATGATAGAGTGGGTGCAAGGGTATGACCTCGTGCACTGCTGAGGAATGTGGATCATGATGCAGAACGTTTGAAAGCGGATGCAGATGACGTTGATGACGCGGCAGAAGATGAATATGAGGCAGAGGAGGAGAGATGTAAAGGAGGGATTAACACGCTGAAAGGCTGATACTGTGAGGAAAATCCGGCAGAGTGGAGGAGGATGAAGTTGGCAGGAGGGATGTGGATGGAGCATAGGTCTTCTGATGTTAGGAGATGAGTGGCTTGTTCCACCAATTGCGGCTCCAGACCGACAAGTAGTGGAGCTGGTTGTGTCTTTTATGCTGACAAACAGAGGAGAAAATTGAAGCAGAGCCTATATGCTAGAGTCAGGAGAGTGACAACTTGTGCCACCAGTTGGCATGAGACCGACGAGTAGGGAGAGTGGTGGTGTCTGATATCCTGATGGCACGCACAACTTTTGCTGCTGAAGAGAACAAGTGGGCAGCACGCGGAAGCGGCTCAATGAACTCATTCAGCGTGAACGATGATGAGGATGTACATAGGAACGATGGCGATGATGCTGCAGATGAGGCCGGTGAGTAGTGTTGGAACAACTGAAGAAGGAGAAGGGTTGGAAGGCATTACAAGAGGAAGAGGTGGTAGATGATGTCCTATTTCTGATAAGCATTACTGCGTCTCACTGTCTAGTGCTCAAGCCGAGTATATCGCACTCTGATACGTGTGCAAGGAAACACAGTGGCTTCGCGGTCTGCTCGACGAGATCAAGGCACCACAAGAGGAAGCAACGACCATCTACGTTGACAACAAGAGCGGCATCGCTATGGCTGAGGATGACCTGATCTACTGACATACGAAGCACATCGACATTCGGTACCCATACTCACGCGACCTTGTCGCCAAGTGTATTGTGGAACTAGAGCATGTCAAAACCAAGAGGATCCTTGCGGACTTCTTTACAAAGTCTCTTGACAGCAACTTGCATACTACAAGTGCTCGAGGAATGGGCATGGTGGATGTAGGAGATGAAGAAATCCAAGACAACAATAGTGCTCAAACTCAATGCAAAGCTATGGGTTCATGTGGAAAACAACTACCACGGCAGGTGGCCAGAGGTGCAAGGGAGAAATTGTTGTTTTTGAATGCCCCCTTGGCCACTGCTATGGCTTAGAGGACATGTTGGGAATGCTCTGCTCCCTTTGAGTAAGTCCCCCAAAATCTTGTTCGTGGTGCAAGTCCAGGTGAGACATCAGCACTGTAGCAAAATGGGTAGCACGCTAGAATCATGGACAACAGGTCCTGCAATCAAGCCTTGATGTGAGCACAAATGTTTTTGACCTTCCTGCACAGAGGAAGTTTCCTATTCATTTCCCCGTCCATGAGGAGGATGTGCCAGTTGACGGTCCATGGATGCGCCAATTATTGAGCTGGTGCGGTGGTGTGGAGTAGCCACTCCAAAAAGTGCCACCACCCATACAACGTAGATGCAAGGCCTAGGACTATATGTATCAGGCTCATTCCTCATTCTAAGCCTACAATCTGGCCTTAGATGCTCCTCACAGAGCTGTCCAACTAAACAACAGTACAAAGAAGACACTGGTTGGTCTAAGTCCCAGAAGTTAGTTTCTGACTAGCACCTCGCACGAAAGTGACCAGGTGTAAAGTGGAAAAAGCTGCTAGCTCCACCTTTACCTGGTTTGCACCACCGTTCTCTTGCTTATTCCACCTTTCCTTGGCTCGCTCCACCTCTCCCTGGCTTTTCTCACATTCCTCTGGCTTGCTCCGCCTTTCTATGGCTTCCTCCACCTTTCTCTGGCTTGCTCCACATTTCTCTGTCCTGCTCCATTATTCTCCAACTTGCTCCACCTTTCTCTGGCTTGCTCTAGATTTCACTTGCTTGCTCTGCCTTTCGCTGGCCTACTCCACCTTTCACTAGAATGTTCAACCTTTCTCTGGCTTACTCCACCTTTCTCTGCCTTGCTCTACCGTTCTCTGGCTTGCTCCACCATTCTCTCACTTCCTCTACCATTCTATGGCTTGCTCCACCGTTCTTTGGCGTGCTCCACCTTTCTCTGGCTTGCTCCACCTTTCTCTTGCTTGCTCTATCCTTCTCTGGCTTGCTCCACCTGTCCCTGACTTGCTGCACCTTTCTCTAGCTTGCTCCATCTTTCTCTGGCTCGCTCCATCTTACCCTGGCTTGCTCGACCTTTCTATGGCTTGCTCCACTGTTCCGTGGCTTGCTCAACCATTCCATGGCTTGCTCCACCTTTCTCTGACTTGCTCCAACTTCCTCTGTCTTGCTCCAACTTTCTCTTGCTTACTCCACCTTTCTTTTGCTAATTCAATCTTTCTCTGGCTTGCACAACAGTTCCCTTGCATGTCCCACCTTTCTCAGGGTTACTGCAACTTTATCTTTCTTGGACCACCTTTCCCTGGATTGCTTTGCCGTTCTTTGCCTTGCTCCACATTTCTCAGGCTCTCTCCAACTTTCCCTGGCTTGCTCAACTGTTCTCTGACTTGCTCCACATTTCTCTAGCTTGCTCCACCTTTCTCCGGCTTGCTCCACCTTTCTCTGGCTTGCTCCACCTTTCATTGGCTTGCTCCACTGTTCTCTGGCTTGCCTCACCGTTCTATGGCTTGCTCCACTGTTGTTTGGCTTGCTCCACCATTCTCTGGCTTGCTCCACCATTTGCCGGCTTGCTCCAATGTGCTCTGGCTTGCTCCACCGATGTCTTGCTTGCTCTACCGTTATCTTACTTGCTCCCCCGTTTGCTGTTTTGCGCAGCTCTTCTCTAGCTTGCTCCATTGTTCTTTGGCTTGCTCCACCTTTCTCTGGCTTGCTCTACCTTTCTCTGGCTTGCTCCACTGTTCTCTGGCTTAATCCCCTGTTTTCTGGCTTGTCCCACCTTTCTCCGGCTTGATCCACCTTTCTCTGGCTTGCTCCACCGTTCGATGGATTGCTCTGCCCGCCTCTGGCTTGCTTCACTGCACTCTCCCTTGCTCTGCCTTTCTCTGGCTTGCTCCTCCTTTCTATCGCTTCCTCCACCGTTCTCTGGCTTGCTCCATCGTTCTCTGACTTGCTCCAATGTTCTCTGGCTTGTTCCACCGTTCTTTGGCATGCTCCACTGCTCTCTAGCTAGTTCCACTGTTCTCTAGCTTGCTGAAACGTTCTCTGGCTTGCTCCACCATTCTCTGGCTTGCTCGACAGTTCTCTGGCTTGTTCCACCGTTCTCTAGCTTTCTCGACCGTTCTCTGACTCGCTCAACATTTCTTTGGTTTGCTCCACCTTTCTCTGGATTTCTCCACTGTTTTCTCGCTGACTCCACTATTCTCTGACTTGCTCCACCATTATCTGGCTTGCTCCACTATTCTCTGGCTTGCTCCACCATTCTCTGGCTTGCTCTACTGTTCTCTGGCTTGGTCCATTTTTCTTTTGCTCTCTCCACCTTTCTCTGGCCTGCTCCTCCTTTCTCAGGCTTGCTCGACCGTTTTCTGGCTTGCTCCACCGTTCTCTTGCTTGCTCCTCAATTCTGTGGCTTGCTCCACTGTGCTCTCGCTTGATCCACTGTTCTCTGGCTTGCTCCACCATTCTGTGGCTTGCTCCACCGTTCTCTGGCTTGCTCCGCCATTCTCTGGCTTGCTGCACCGTTCTCTGGCTTGCTCCACTGTTCTCTGGCTTGCTCCACTGTTTTCTGGCTTGCTCCACCGTTCTCAGACTTGCTCCACACTTCTCTGACATGCTCCAATGATCTCTGGCTTGCTCAACCGGTCTCTGGCTTGCTCTGCTGTTCTCCGGCTTGCTCCACTGTTCTCTGGCTTGCTCCACCGCTTTCTGGCTTGCTCCATCCTTATCTGGCTTCCTTCACAAATCTCTGGCTTTCTTAACCATTCTCTGACTTGCTGTAGCTTTCTCTGGCTTGCTCCACCTTTCTCTGGCCTGCACCACATTTCTCTGGCCTACTCTACCTTTTTCTGTCCTGCTTCACCTTTCTTTGGCCTGCTTCACCCATTTCTGGCCTGCTCCACCTTTCTCTGGCTTGCTCCACCTTTCTCTGGCTTGCTCCACCGTTCTCTGACTTGCTCCACTGTTCCCTAGCTTTCTCCACCATGCTCTCACGTGCTCCACCAATCTGTGGCATGCTCCACCGTTCTATGGCTTGCTCCACTGTTTTCCCGCTTGCTCTACCGTCCTCTGGCGTGCTCTACCATTATTTGGCTTGCTCTACTGTTCTCTGGCTTGCTCCACCGTTCTCTGGCTTGCTCCACTGTTCTCTGGCTTGCTCCACCTGTCTTTGGTGTGCTTCACCTTTTTCTGGCCTGCTCCACCTTTCCCTGGCTTGCTCTGGCGTGCGCCGGATAGGAATGGTTTAGAAAAGGGGTCCGGATATGGTAGCCTGTCAACCGCTCTTGGTATTGCAACCAAGATAACATATCACCCTCAAACAAGGGATCCACACTTTAGGTGCGTTTGGTTTGCAACCTCACGAAGTCCGCATGTTTGTCTTTAGTGTCTACCTTTGGTTGGAAACTCTGTGAGGAGTCTCAAAGGCAAGAACAATAAATGGATGCATGCAAGGTACAGGCTTTTATACTTGTAGAGCTTTGCTAAAGCTTCTGCTTGTAGTGGCTCCACTGCAGCAAACCTCAACCTACAGTCCTACTTGGCGCGTCCTTAGACCGCCAAGTTTCATCCTCAAGGCACGCTCTAGTAAGCTTCCTAGAAGCTTCCTGTCCCAGTTTTGGCCACAAAGAAAACTGCTGCTGTCGCGGGGATTGAACCCGCGACCTCTCCTTTGAGACTGTTGTGCCTATTCAACCAAGCAAAAAAGGTATGGTTCCTATGATGAGCCATAGGGGACATACCCATTATGGGCAGTGCATTCCTCGTCCATCTTAGAACACACCAAGGGGACATACTCCATAGAGCAGCGCATGCCTTGTCTGTATTTGTAGCTAGCCAACAAAACAGTGGACAAGGTGCATACTATTTCAACAAATCTCACCCTTGCACCTCTGTCCATCTGTCGCTTACTAGGCTCCATCAATGCCGTTGGGCTCACCCTTCCTCTGCTGCACTCCTCATGCCGAATCCACAAATGCTTGCATAGTGCATGGCACTCTCCAATGGCTTGGTCATGCAGTCAGCAAGCATGCTCTTGGTTCCGTAGTGCTGCAAGTCCACCACGTTCTTCATGACCAGGTCACGTGAGTAGTGGTAACGTATGTTGATGTGCTTCGTTTCCCGAGAGATGATCTCGTCTTCAGCAATCGAGATGGCGCTCATATTGTCCACGTGTACGACCGTGGCGTCCTTCTATGGCACTGTCATTTCGCCAAGCAGGCCGCGCAACCACTGAGTCTCCTTGCACAACTCAGATAGAGCAACATACTCTGCCTAAGCCGTGGACACATAAACACAATCCTGCTTCCTGCTTGCCCATGAGATGGCAGCGCCATGCAAGATGCACACGTATCCAGAGGTGGATTTTTGATCGTCAAGATTCCCCCCCCCCCCCAG
>SZWC01000399.1:261187-272223 GCA_023375785.1 Penium margaritaceum
ATTCCCCCCCCCCCCCAGTCAGCGTCGGTGCAGCACTTGAGGCGAAAGGGGTCCGTACCTTCTTGGCCTCCAAGGATGAGGCCCATGTGATGTGTCTTTTGGAGGTAGGGCAAGATGTGCTTTACTGCCTGCCAATGTTGTGGCCTAGGGTTGGCCACGAAGCTGCTCACTTGTCCCAGAGCATAGCAGATGTCAGGACGAGTTCCTACCATGGCGTACATGATGCTACCCATGGCAGACGGGTAAGGGATTTCTTGCATCTCCCTCTGTTCTGCTTCATTACTTGGCGACATGGAGGCCTTGAGCTTTGTATCGGTCAACATTGGGGTGCTGACAGGTTTGCAGTCTTCCATATGGTAGCGCTTCAGCATCTCACCGATGTATTTGGTTTGGTTGAATTTGATGGTGCCTGCCACTTCGTTGCGTTGGATGGCGATCCTGAGGTAGTACTCCAGAGGATCCATGTCCTTCATCTTGAACCTTTTGCTGAGGTCAGACTTCAGCTCATCCAGCGGCTCGACCAAAGACGAGCAGATGATGAGATCATCCACGTACAGCGCAACCAGAATCAACCCTCTCCCATCATCGCGCACGTACATGCTCGGGTCATTCTGGTAATGCGCAAAGGAGGGACCGGTCATGAAACCATCCATTTCTTTATACCACGTCCTTGGGGCCTGTTTCAGTCCATAGAGTACTTTTACCAACTTGCACACCTTGCCCTTTGGAGCTTTGACTACTTCGGGCACCTCCATCAGCACTTCCTTGTCGAGCTTCCCATAAAGAAAAGTTGTCTTGACGTCCATATGGTGTATCTCCAATTTCTTTGCGGCTGCAATTCCAAGGAGAGAGCGGATGGAGGCAAAGGTCATGACAGGCGCGAACGTCTCATCGTACTTGGAGCGCGGGCGTTGAGAGAACCCTTTAGCCACTACCCTTGCCTTGAACTTGTCGATGTTGCCGTCTTGCTTCTTCTTCACTCGGAGGACCCACGTAGATCCCAACACGTGGGCTTTGTTGGGTCTATCCACCAACACCCACGTGCTGTTCTCGGCAATGGACGCAAGCTCGCTGTCTAGTGCCTCCTTCCACTTGGCTGCATCTGGGCCATTCATCGCCTCCGCCACTGTGGATGGCTCTCCTTGAGCCATGCACGGCCAGCTAAGGCCAGTCCAATTGTCCTCATATCGCAAAGGTTCTCTCGCTGGTTGCAAACTGTGCCGGGGTAGTGGTGTGGCTTCTTACTTTGGTGCTGGTGTTTCCCCAGGTGGTGGTTTGTCGTCCTCGTTATCGTCGTTGTAAGAGTTGTCAAACTCCAAGTTAGACTCAAAAGCCCCAGACGCCTCGGTATCTGCGTCCATGTTAGATGCTGCGTCATCCTCCACAACTACTCTCCCATTCCCACCACCTATTGGCAAAGTGAGCCAGTTGTCGGATGCTTGGTCTCCAGACTCAAGAAACACTATCCCTCCCGCTTTGGGAGCAAGGTTTGGGTCCAGTAGCTCTCCCTTTTCAAGGGTGCGTTCGTCAAACACGACGTCGCGACTCCTCACGAGCTTACCTGTTGCCTGGTCTTAAAGCCGATAGGCTTTGTGTGGCATATCGTACCCTACCATGATGCACTTCTTGGAACGTGTGTCCAGCTTGCCTCCACCTTCTTCGGACTGGATCTTCACCCATGCAGTTGAGCCAAACACCTTCAGATGAGATGTGTTGGGTTTCTTTCCCGACCATGCATATTGTGGGGTCTTTGGCTGCTTTTCGTGCTGTTTTCCAAGCTTTCGCAAGGCGGTTGCTGGTGTGAGATTCAAGATGTAGCAAGTTGTTGTTGCTGCTTCAGCCCAAAAGCGAAGTGGGAGCATGGCGTCGAAGAGCATGCTGTGCACCATACCAAGTAGGGTCTCGTTCATCCTCTCGGCAACGCCGTTGCTTTGGGGGTTGTAAGGCATGGTTTGCTTGTGGCGGATGCCATGATGCTTGAGCCAAGGCTTGCATGCCTCGTACTCACCCTCGTTGTCACTTTGGAGCGTCTTCACCTTTTTGGACATTTGCCGCTCCACCATGGCGACGAACTCAAGGAGCTTCTCCTTGACCTCTACCTTTGTTTTCAGGAAGTAGATCCACAACTTGCGGCTGTGGTCGTCAATGAAGGTCAGGAATTACTTGCTTCCTCCATTAGACCGTGTGCGAAAGGGTCTACATACGTCACTCTGTATCATTTCCAAGACGTGCTCCGCTCGTTGACCTCCTCTCCCAAACGGCATCTTCTTTGCCTTTGCTTGGAGGCATGGTTCACATATTGTACACCCGTTGCCATGGTGCACCCTTCCATTCTACGGACTGCCTCTTGCTCTTGCATCTTCTGCAGCGTGCTTTCGGCCACATGGCCAAATCGCTGGTGCCACAACTCAGCATTAGTGTCCTTGGTTGATGTGGCGGCCGCAGCAGTCGCCGGTGGTACATTCTTTGGCTCCGGTGCCACTGTCTTGGTGGCACATGCGAGTCCCTCATCCGACGCCTTGGTGACTTTGGTTTGAAGCACGTAGAGGCCGTCGACTCTTGGAACTTGAAGCATGAGATTGTCTTTGGTGTATAAAATCTAGATGTCCTCGTCTTCTACGACCACCACTTCCTTATTGGTAAACACCACTGTCATGTTGTTTTCAGTTATTTGTGACAAGGAAAGCAAGTTGGCTGCAAAGGAGGGCATGTACACCACCTTTTCAAGGTTGACCACCTTCTTTGTACCATTTACGTTGAACGTGATCACCTTGTCCCCTTTGCCCATGGCTTGGACGACGCCGCCGTTTGCACACTTGATGTGCATGACAGATTTGGCCATGGAGACCAATCCAACCTTCTCTTTTGATAAGTGGCGGTTCGTACCCGAGTCAAGGGCGAATGCCCCGGGCGTAAGGATCGCTGTGCCCTTCATGAGCAGCCCCCTAGCCATCATGTTGGTGAGCTCCTTCTTCTCATTTCCACCTTTGTTCCCGCCTTCTTTCTTGGGAATACGGCAGTCCCTAGCCCAGTGCCCAGCCTTGCTACTGTTGTGACAGTTGCCGGGCTTCTTGGAACTCTTCCCGCCACCATTGCCTTTCCCTCCACCGCCACCGCTTCCGCTGTTACCTTGACTAGAGCGAGAGCTTGCACCTTGTCCACCAAAGCGAGAGACATAGGCTGAAAGGTTTGCCTCACTGCCACTGCGTTGCATGGACTCGTTGCAGACGTGTTCGGCGACAGCCTCATATGTCAGATCTTCCTCCTTCCAATGTCAAATACGGTGATCAAGGACCCTTAGCTTTCCGGTAGCGCCATTAGAAGGATCATGGCATGCATGTTGGAGTCGAGATTCCATTCCATTTGTTGGACCTCTTGCAGCACGTTGTCGAACGACTACAAAAATGCGGTATCAATTCTCCTTCGCTCACCCTCATCGACATCAACCTTTGGAAGATGAAGAGTCCGTTTGCTAGGGCGTTTGATTGATGCACGCGTGCGAGTTTTGCATGGGCCTCAGCAGCCAACGTGCACCCTGTGATGTGGGAGTACTGAGTCTCGTTGATGGACGTCACTAGAATGGCGAGAGCCATGTTCTTCTCTATCGTCCATGCTGCAAGGTCAGTCGCATGCATCGTCACCGTCGCATTAGTGGATGCTGTCTCGGTCCTTTTTAGGATGTCAAGGTAGCCACGCACGTTCATGACAATCTCAAACTGCCATTCCCACAAGAGAAACACTGTCCCCGTGAATTTGGACATACCCTCCTCAAGGCAGGCTTGAGTCGGATCCGCCATTTCCTGCGGTTGCTCGTCTTCTCTGCTGCCCTGCTACTCTGGTTCGTTGAGGCCGATGAGGCTGATGAGGCTGCTGACTGCGGCCGTTGTCAAAGGCGCAGTTGGTTCCGTTGCATACCCCTCCCGCCGATGATCGCCTAAGACGATGGTGCCGTCGTGAGAGAAAGGACTCGGGGTCGTACCACCTTTGTAAAAGGGGTAGAGCTTAATCCCGTTGGGGCTCGAGGGTCTTGTCCATCATGGACATAGGTGTTCCTCGTCCCCTAGTCCGCCACATGCACGCACCCTACCTGAAGAAGCCAATGGAGCAAATGGAGCACATGGAGCCGTCCGACGGTCGTGTCCATGTTGTACCTGTGCGCCGTGCAACACCACGCGCTAGTCTGTCTTGGAAGCATGCCTTAGAACCAGAAGTGTGGGCCCATAACCCTTTGTAAATGCGCCGGATACCAACGGTCTAGAAAATAGGTCCCAACATGGGAGGCCACCAACCGCTCTTGGCATTGCAACCAAGATAACACATCACCCTCGAACGTGGGATCCACACTTTAGGTTTGTTTGGTTTTCCACCTCACGAAGTCCGCATGTTGGTCTTTAGTGTCTACCTTTGGTTGGACACTCTTTCAGGAATCTCAAAGGCAAGAACTATAGATGGGTGCTTGCAAGGTACACACTTTTATACTTGTAGAGCTTTGCTAAAGCTTCTGCTTGTATTGCCTCCACTGGAGCCAACCTCATCCTACAATCCTACTTGGCACGTCCTTAGACCGCCAAGTGTCATCCTCAAGGCAGGCTCTAGTAAGCTTCCGAGAAGCTTCCCGTCCCAGTTTTGGCCACAAAGAAAACTGCGGCCATCGCGGGGATTGAACTCGTGACCTCTCATTTGAGACTCCGGTGCCTATTCAACCAAGCCAAAAAAGGTATGGTTCCTATGATGAGCCACAGGGGACATACCCATTATGGGCAGTGCATTCCTGGCCCATCTCAGAACATACCAAGGGGACATACTCCATAGAGCAGTGCATGCCTTGTCTATATTGTAGCTAGCCAGCTAGAAAGTGGACAAGGTGCATACTATTTCAACACTCTGACTTGCTCGAACGTTCCCTGGCTTGCTCCCCCGTTCTCTGACGTGCTGCACCTATCTGTGGCATGCCCCACCTTTCTCTGGCTTGCTCCACTGGTCTCTCGCTCGCTCCATCGTCCTCTGGCGTGCTCCACCATTATCTGGCTTGCTCCACTGTTCTCTGGCTTGCTCCACCTTTCTTTGGTGTGCTCCACCTTTCTCTGGCCTGCTCCACCTTTCTCTGGCTTGCTCTTCCGTTCTCTGGCTTGCTCGACCATTCTCTGGCTTGCTCCACCGTTCTCTGGCTTGCTCCATTGTGCTCTGGCTTGTTCATTGTTCTCTGGCATGCTCCACTATTGTCTGGCTTTCTCCACTGTTCTCTGTCTTCCTCCACCGCTCTTTGGCTTGCTCCACCACTCTCTGGTTTGCTCCATCGTTCAGGGGCTTGCTGCACTGTTCTCTGGCTTGTTCCACTCTTCTATGGCTTGCTTTACCTTTCACTGGCTTGCTCCATAGTTCTCTAGCTTGCTCCACCTTTCTCTGGTTTTGTCCAGATTTCTTTGGCTTGCTGCACCTTTCTCTTGCTTGCTCCACCGTTATCTGGCTTGCTCCACCATTCTCTGACTTGCTCAACCTTTCTCTGGATTGCTCCACCTTTCTCTGCTCTGCTCCACCTTTCTCTGGCCTGCTCCACTTTTCTCTGGCCTGCTTCACCTTTCTCTGGCCTGCTCCACCTTTCTCTGGCCTGCTCCACTTTTCTCTGGCCTGCTCCACCTTTCTCTGGCCTGCTCCACTTTTCTCTGGCCTGCTCCACCTTTCTCTGGCCTGCTCCACCTTTCTCTGGCTTGCTCCACCATTCTCTGACTTGCTCAACCTTTCTCTGGATTGCTCCACCTTTCTCTGCTCTGCTCCACCTTTCTCTGGCCTGCTCCACTTTTCTCTGGCCTGCTTCACCTTTCTCTGGCCTGCTCCACCTTTCTCTGGCCCGCTGCACGTTTCTCTGGCTTGCTCCACCATTCTCTAGCTTGCTCCACCTTTCTATGCTGTGCTCCCCCTTTCTCTAGCTTGCTCCAACGTTCTTTGGCGTGCTCCACCGTTCTTTGGCTTTCTCCAAGGTTCTCTGGCTTGCTCCACTGTTCTCTGGCATGCTCCTCCATTCTCTAGCTTACTTCACCATTCTCTGGCTTGCTCCATTGTTCTCTGGCTTGCTCCACCATTATCTGGCTTGCTCCATTGTTCTCTGGCTTGCTCCATCGTTCTCTGACTTGCTCCACTACTCTCTTGCTTAGTCCACCTTTCTCTGGCTTGCTCCGCTTTCCTCCGGCATGTTCCATCTTTGTCTCGCTTGCTCCACTTTTCTCTAGCTTGCTCCACAGTTCTCTGGTTTGCTCCACTATTATCTAGCTTGCTCCACTGTTCTCTGGCTTGTGCCAAAGTTCTCTGGCTTGCTCCACAGTTCTCTGGCTTGCTCCACTATTTTTTGGCTAGCTCCACTGTTCTTTGGCTTGCTCCACTATTCTCGGGCTTGCTCCACCATTCTCTGGCTTGCTCCATCTTCCTCTGCCTTGCTCCACCTTTCTCGGGCTTTCTCCACCATTCTCTGGCTTGCTCCACCGTTCTCTAGCTTGCTCCACCATTCTCAGGCTTGCTCCACAATTCCCTGGCTTGCTCCATTGTTCTCTGTTTTGCTCCATCTTTCTCTGGCTTGCTCCACCTTTCTCTGGCTTGCTCCATCTTTATCTGGCGTGCTCCACCAAAGTATGGATATGTTACTGACTTTGACAAAATTGTTTCACTATGTGCGGTCAACGGTGACAATTTTGAAACATGAGTCACAAATGGTTAGAGAGGGAAACAATGGTTTAGAAATACTGGGTATTGTCTAGCAAGTACAAAGACTTTCAATAAGTAGTGACACGGTGTGTCTACCATGCACAATGACCAACAAAAGTAGGGATATGGCACTGACCATGAAAAAAAGTTCAACTATGTGTTTTGAATGTGTGACTCCTGTTATGAGTTCAACTCATAACAAGAGTCACAAATGGTCAGAGGGGGAACCAATGGTTTGGGAATACTAGGTATTGTCTAGCAAGTACAAAGACCTCCAATACGTAATGCCATTGTGTAGCTACCATGCACAATGATCAACCAAAGTAGGCATATGTCACTTATCATGACAAAAGAGTTTCAATTTGTGGTCAGCGTTGAAAGCCCATAAGAGGAGTCACAAGGGGCAATCAATGGTCTTGGAACACTAGTAATTGACTGGTAAGTAAAAGGATCTTTAATAAGTAGTGGCACGGTGCCGGTACAATGCACAAGGACCAACCAAAGTATGCATACGTCATTGAGCATGACCAATGAATTTCACTTAATGTGGTCACCGTTGACAACTCATAATACAAGTCACAAATGGTCAGAGGAGGAAACAATGGTTTGGTAATACTAGATATTGACTAGCAAGAACAAGGTTTAAGTTATGGCACAGTGTGGCTACCATGCACAATGACCAACAAAAGTAGGCGTATGTCACTGACCATGAGCAGAGAATTTCACTACGGGTGGTCAACGTTCACAACCCATAATAAAAATCATACATGGTCAGAGGGGGAAACAATGGCTTGGGAATACTTGGTATCATCTAGAAAGAACAAAGACCTTCAAGAAGTAGTGGCGGGCTGTGGCTCCCATGGACAGTGACCAACCAAAGTAGGCATTTGTCACTGACCACGACAAAAGAATTTGACTATGGGTGGTCAACGTTGACAACCCATAACATGAGTCACAAATGGTCATAGGAGGAAACAATCGGTTGGAAACACTAGTTTTAAACTAGCGAGAAAATACTTTCAATAAGTAGTCGCATGGTTTGGCTACTATGCATAATGACCAACCAAAGTATGCATACGTCGATTATCATGGCCAAAGAATTCCACTGTGTGTGGTCAACGTTAAAAACTCATAACACAAGTCACAGATGGTCAAAGGTGGAAACAATGGTCAGAGAGTACTTGTTATCAGCTAGCAAGTATAAAGACCTTCAATAAGTATTGCTACGGTGTGAATACCAATTATAATGACCAACAAATGTATGCACATGTCACTTATCATGACCAAAGAGTTTCACTGTGTGTGGTTAACGTTGACAACTCATAACACGAGTCACAAATGGTTAGAGGGAAAAAAACAATGGTTTGGAATCACTAGTTTTCAACTATCAAGTACAGCGACCTTCAATAAGTAGTTTTACGGTGTTGTTACCATGCACAATGACCAACCAAAGTATGCAGATGTTGCTGCTCATGACCAAAGGAATTTCAATATGTGTGGTCAATATTGCCATTTCATAATACGAGCTACAAATGGTCAGAGGGGGGAAGCAATGGTTTGAGAATACTAGTTATTGACTAGCAAGTACAAAGATCTTCAATATGTAGTGGCACGCTATGGCTATCGTGCACAATGACCAACCAAAGTATGTATATGGCACTGAACATGACCAAAAGAATTCCACTATGATGGGTCAACGTTAACAATAGATAACACGAGTCACAAATTCTCAGAGGGGGAAACAATGGTTTGGAAACACTAGGTATGATCTAGCAAGTACGAAGATCTTCAATAAGTGGTGTGGCTACCATGCACAATGACCAACCAAAGTAGGCATATGTCACTGCCCATAACCAAAGAATTTCACTATGATGGGTCAACGTTGAAAACTCATAACACGAGGCACAAATGGTCAGAGGGGGAAACAATGGGTTGGAAAACTAGTTACTCACTAGCAAGTACAATGACCTTCAATTAGTAGTAACACGGTGTGGCTACCATGCAGAATGACCAACTAAAGAAATCATCTGTCACTGATCATGACCAAACATTTTCACTATGTGTGGCCAACTTTCACCACTCATAATACAAGCCACAAATGGTCGGAGGGGGAAACAATGGTTTGGGAACAATTTTTATCAACTAGAAATTTCAGAGACATCCAATAAGAAGTGGCACGATGTGGCTACCATCCACAATGACAAACCAAAGTAGTCACGTGTCACTGACCATGGCCAAAGAATTTCACTTTACGTGGTCAACATTGACAACGCATAACACGAGTAACACATGGTCTGAAAGGGAGAAAATGGTTGGGGAACACTAGGTATCGGCTAGCAGGTACAGACACCTTCAATAAGTAGTGGTACATTATGGCTACCATGCACATCGACCATCCAAAGTATGCATATGTCAGTGACTATGACCAAAGAAATCCACTATGTGTGGTCAATAATGACAGCTCATGACAGGAGAAACATATGGTCATAATGGGAAACAATGGTTTGGGAATACTAGTTATCAAATAGCAAGATCAAAAACCTTTTAATGAATAGTGGCACGGTATGGCTACCATGCACAATGACCAACCAAAGTAGGCATATGTCACTGTCTATGAACAAAGATATCTATTGTGTGTGGTCATGGTTGACAACTCATAACCGAGTCACAAATGGTCCTTGGGAGAAACAATGGTTTGGGAACATTAGTTATCAACCACCAAGTACAAAGACCTTCTACAAGCAGTGGCACGGTGTGCCTACCATGCAGAATGCCCAACCAAAGTATGCATATGGCACTGACTGTGACAAAACAATTCCATCATGTGTGGTCCACGTTGACATCTCATGATACGAGTCACAGATGGTCAGAGGGGATAATTGCTTGGAAACACTAGGTATCAACTTGCAAATACAAAGACCCTTAATAAGTAGTGGCTCGGTGTGGCTTCCATGCACAATGACCAACCAAATTAGGCATATGCCACTGTCCATGACCAAAGAATTTCACTATGATTGGTCTACGTTGACAGCTCATACAATGGTTTGGGAACACTAGGTATCCACTAGAAAGTACAAAAACCTTCAATAAGTAGTGGCACGGTGTGGCTACCATGTACAATGACCAACCAAAGTACGCATATGTCACTGACCATGACCAAAGAATTCCACTATGGGTGGTCAATGTTGACAACGCATAATACGAGTCACAAGTGGTCAGAGGGGGAAACAATGGTTTGGCAATACTAGTTATCAACTAGAAAGCACAAAGGCATTCAATAAGAAGTGGCACGTGACCAACCGAAGTATGCACATGTCACTGACCATGACGAAAAATCTCCACTGTGTGTGGTCAACGTTGACCACGACATACAATTAAAAAATGGCAAGAGGGAGAAACAATGGTTTGGAAACACTAGGTATTGTCTAGCAAGTACAAATACCTTCAATAAGTAGTGGCACAGTGTGGCTACCGTGCACAATGACCAACCAAAGCACGCATTTGTCACTGCCTATGAGCAAATGATTTCAATGTGTGTGATCAATGTCGACAACTCATAAAAATAGTCACAAATGGTCAGAGGGAGAAACAATGGTTTGGGGATATTAGCTATCAACTAGCAAGTACAAAGACCTTCAATAAGTTGTGGCACGGTGAGGCTACCATGCACAATAACCAACCAAGTAGGAATTTTTCACTGCCTATGACCAAAGAATTCCACTGAGTGTGGTCATCATTGACAACTCATAGTGCAAGTCACAAATGGTCAGAGGGGAAAACAATGGTTAGGGAATACTTGGTTGCAACTAGCTAGTACAAAGACCTTCAATACGTAGTAGCATGGTGTGGCTGCCATGCAGAATGGCCAACCAAAGCATGCATCTGTTGCTGACCATGACCAAAGAATGCCAGTATTTGTTGTCAACGTTGAAAAATCATAACACGAGTCACAAACGGTCAGATGGGGACACAATGGTTTGGGGACGCTAGGTATTCACTAGCAAGCACAAAGATCTTAAATAAGTAGTGGCACATTGTGGCTACCATGCACAATAACCAACCAAAATAGGCATATGTCACTGCCCATGACCAAAGATTTTCATGTAACATGGTCAACGTTGACAACACATAACGTGGTCACATTGAAAGAAAAAAAAACAAACAAAAACACATATGGAAATACACGAATGTATAATGTTACTCAGGATACTGGAGATAGCAATAAAGAGAGACATCAAGGACGGAAGAGAGAGAGGGAGAGAGAGAGAGAGAGAGAGAGAGAGAGAGAGAGAGAGAGAGAGAGAGAGAGAGAGAGAGAGAGAGAGAGAGAGAGAGAGAGA
>SZWC01000399.1:280239-303489 GCA_023375785.1 Penium margaritaceum
GGACAGTTGCGCGCGTAGTGGCCCTCCTTGCCGCAGTTGAAGCACTCCCCCTTCTTGTCACCCTTCTTAGTGCCCTGTTTGGCACCCTTCCACTTGTCGCCTCGGCCTCCACTTTGAGGATGAACCGTGTAAGCTGAACTTGATGCCGCTGCACTCTCTCGACCGCCACGTCGCATTCTCTCATTGCGTACGCACTCAGCAACCTTCGGGTACTTCAGCTCGTCGGAAGGCCAGCCACCAAGGACTGTGATCATGGGACTCCAACTGTCCGGCAAGGCTAGAAGGAGGATCATAGCTTGCAACTGAGAGTCGACCTCCCAACCAGTGGCCACGCACTCCGCTGCGAGCGACTCAATCTGCTGCATGATCTCCATGATGTTGTCGCCTTCATTGGCTCGGAGGGTGACGAGCCGTTTGAAGATGAAGAGCTGATTGGCAAGGTTGCTTGACTGGTAGACAGAGCAAAGTTTTGACCATGCGTCTGCGGCCAGGGTGCATCCTTGGATGTGTCCAAGTTGTGGTGGGCATAACGCGGACACAAGGAGCGCCAACGCCTTTTTGTTACGCTTCTTGTATGCCTCCTTCACCTCAGCCGTTGCAGTCTCCGGCGGAGCAGTCTCATCACCTTTTACGAGCTCAAGCAGTCCCTTGTCGTCGAGGAAGACCTCAAANGAAACTTAAAGAGGAACTCTAGAGGTTGAGCTAGCTTCCTGGCATCTATTTTCCACCTCCCTTGAGGCAGGGCATAATTTCATCTTGTGGGACTTGAACCCGGGCCCTTGCCTCTAGAGGTGGACACCATTAACCACTAAGCCACTAAGGCTTGTCTTTTCGGTGTTCCTTTTTGGAGTCACTCCTGCCATGGTGAGGAGCATCACTCCAACATGCCATACAATGGGAGGAGGTGTGATGGGTGCGAGGCCTCACAGGAAAGGTGAAAGAGAGTATCCAGGTGGTAGACCAGCCAGGGGAGAGCATTGATGGCAAACGTCCTGGCTCTCCTACCACGCATAAAGGGTCCAATGTTGCAATAGTGGTGAGCCGGCATCACAAGGCAGGCCATAAGGGTGCTGCTGAGTTCCACGAGGGAACAATGGTGGTGGCTCGGAGGGCCATGCAGCAAATGGAGGGCGGCATGAAGGTGCGTCCTCAAGTGGACTCTGAGGGGCTCCACGCCTTGGCTAAAGGGGATCTAGAACACCAACAAAATGATCAAAACCCAAGAGCTCAAGTGCCAACACTGGGTACTGGCGCATCATGTGTACAAAGATCCACTTCAGGGCCTGAGAAGGAGGAGAGGGGCGGCATGTTGCCGTGCTCTCAACCGGAGAATGAAGAGCTCTGGGCTGAAGAGGTGGTGAACCGTGACCATAAGGCGGCAAGAAAAGGAGTCGCCAAGCCTCAATAGGAGGCATCGGTGACGGTACGGAGGACCTCGTAGTAGAGGGAGGAAGCCATGAGGGTTGTTCTTCAAGTTGAGCCTGAGGGGCTCAGTGCAACAGCAGACTGAGACCAAGAGCACCACGCCGTAGGAGGCCGGGCAGTGGTTGCACCGCAAGAAGAAAGGGCAGAGGTAGTCTGGAGAGATTTGCAACAAGGGGAGAGCAAAGGCAGGTGGCCGAGCTCTCCACAGGAGAAAAACACACTTTGAACAATAATGATGGTGGACCGTGGCTACACGGCAGGCCAGGAAGGCACTGTCAAGTCTCATGAGGGGGCAATGGTAGCCAGACTGTGCAACTACATATTGAAAGTATTTATACTTGCTATTTGATAACTAGTAGTCACAAGCCATTTTTTCCCGTCTGACCATTTGTAACTCGTGTTGTGAGTTGTCAACGCTGACCACGCCTAGTGGAATACTCTGGTCATAGTCTGTGACATATGCATGCTTTGGGTGGTCATTTTCCATGGTAGCCTCATCGTGCCACTACTTATTGAAGGTTTTTGTATTTCTAGTTGATAACAAGTATTCAAAAACCATTGTTTCCCTTCTCTGACCATTTGAGACGCGTGTTATGGGTTGTCATTATTGACCATATAAAGTGAAATTCTTTAGTGATGGTCAGTGACATGCATACTTTGGTTGGTCACTGTGCATAGAAGCCACATTGTGCCACTAATTACTGAAGGTCTTTGTACTTTACAAAAGATAGAAAGTGTTCCCAATCCACTATTTCCCCCTTTGACCATTTGTGACTCATGTTATGAGTTGTCAAAGTTGACCGCGTAAAATGAAAATCTTTGGTCATGGGTAGTATATGCCTACTTTGCTTGGTCATTGTGTATGGTAGCCTCAATGTACCACTACGTGTTTAAGGTCTTTGTACTTCCTAGTCAATACTGTCAATGCGCCAGATAGCAACGGTCTAGAAAACGGGTCCCGACATGGGAGGCCGCCAACCGCTCTTGGTATTGCAACCAAGATAACATATCACCCTCGAACGAGGGATACACACTTTAGGTTTGTTTGGTTTGCAACGTCACGAAGTCCGCATGTTGGTCTTTAGTGTCTACCTTTGGTTGGACACTCTGTGAGGAGTCTCAAAGGTAAGAACTGTAAATGAATGCATGCAAGGCACAGGCTTTTATACTTGCAGAGCTTTGCTAAAGCTTCTGCTTGTAGTGGCTCCACTGGATCCAACCTCAACCTACAGTCCTACTTGGCGCGTCCTTAGACCGCCAAGTGTCATCCTCAAGGCAGGCATCCTGTCCCAGTTTTGGCCACAAAGAAAATTGCTGCTGTCGTGGGGTCTGATCCCGCAACCTTTTGTTCGAGACTCCGACGCCTATTCAACCAAGCCAGAAAGGTATGGTTCCTATGATGAGCCACAGGGGACATACCCATTATGGGCAGTGCATTCCAGGCCCATCTCAGAACAGACCAAGGGGACATAATCCATACAGCAGTGCATGCCTTGTCTGTATGCATAGCTAGCCAGCTAGGCAGTGGACAAGGTGCATACCATTTCAACAGATACTTAGTGTGCGCAAACCAGTGTGTCCCCCTCTGACCATTTTTGAATCGTGTTATGAGTTGTCAATATTGACTACACATACTGGAATTCATTGGTCATGGACAATGAAATGTGCATCCTTTGGTCAGTCATTGTGCATGGTAGCTACACCGTACGACAGTGTTGCTCTCGTTGTTTGTTGTAGGAGCCCTACAACGACAACGTAGCAACGTTCTACAATGTTGTTGCTACGTTGTGTTGTACGGCTAATAGTGACCCCGGGTTGTCGAAAACAGGAATTTTGCCACACACACCTTTGGCACTTTCAAAAACGGGAAAAACACAGGGACCAAAAAATGAACCCTGGAGCTGACTCACTCATTCTTCATGTTGAAATTGTTAGATATTGCTGCAGTTGCTGCTGTGGCATGCACTACATGCCTGGTATGCTTGCATGGTACACGTCAGCTGTTGTAGCGCATGTATTGGCTGCTCAGGGTAAAAGTGACATGACCAAATGAATAGCTGCTTGCTCTTTATCGAGTGCAGTCTATAGCTGGACGTCCCTCAGCCGTTCCACTCATTTCATCCACGAAGATTGTTTTACATTTTTTTGAGGATTTGAAAACTGGTTTCCACATACCGTATTTAAATATTGTTTCATTCATATACTTCATGTTTAATTCTAACCCAAGGTTTTGACAGAAAGGAAAATGAGTTCGTGCGCTCCCACGTTCCTTGGATTTCTCGAAAATGTATGTACATGCATCGCCATTGTGGATGCCACATCAATCATCCGTGAAGCTTTTCCGGCCACGATGCTGTCTTGCAATCATCCATATCAGCGTCGCATCGATCGGTGAAGCGTGATGTGTCGCACTGCTGCACCCGCGCGTTGGTGGAAGCGACCTGTCGTTCGGACGGGCTGAAAGAGCTTTTTTGGCAGTAAGGCACTGCCCTTCTATTCGCTGTCAGCGTCACACACCAAGTGTCATTTGGCACTTGGTGTACGACAATGTCTCACAATGGCAAATCAGACCCCGTCATCCTCACAGCCCTCCAGGGGAGCCTCTAGTGCTGCAGGGACCGTCCAGTCCCCCAACCCATCCTCTGTCACCGAGCCATTTGATGCCTCCCGATGGAATCCTCCACGGAAGCGTCAGGTCTCAGGGGACTACCTGACAGAAGAACTCAGCAAGCACTGCAAGCCATACCCGACCAAGTCCAAGAAGGCAGGGTGGAGGTGTAGTTCCTCCAGCACCATCAAGTCTGGCTGCTGTGACCGCATCCGCGGTCACTTCTCTGGAGACAGCAGCAGCATCGGCAAGTGTCCCCATGTTCCACCAACGTGCCGAGACGTGCTTGGCCTAGAGCGCGAGCAGCCACCGCCGGCCGGATGGAAGCCGCACAAAGAAGTTTTGTACAAGGG
Source organism: Penium margaritaceum (assembly GCA_023375785.1). Lineage (NCBI taxonomy): Eukaryota > Viridiplantae > Streptophyta > Zygnematophyceae > Desmidiales > Peniaceae > Penium > Penium margaritaceum. The sequence goes on from SZWC01000399.1 coordinate 284,626, forward strand.
GCTTGGGCCAGAGTGGGGTACCAAAGACAAGCCCATCGCGTGGGTCAAGCTGTGGGAGAAACTGGAGAAGTAGATGACAGCAGCAGCAACTGGGATGACCTTAGAACCAGACAGTGACGATGACAATGCCCAGCCTTGCAGCAGTCAGCAACCTTGGCCAGCCGTGTCAGCTCTACTCAACCCAGCCAACAAGGTACCTCTGTTTGTCATCAGGCAAGCCTCCAGTTTCCGGCAATCTTCCATTGACCAGCACATTGAACATGGTCATAACGACAAGTGTCAGCTATCCATTGTCAAGCTCATGTGCATTGGAGCTCTCCCAATCTCATTCTTCCATGAAGGCGTGCTGCTAGAAGTGGTGAAGAATGCCAGGAAGACCACTTCAGGGTTCAAGCTACCAAGCCGCAATACCTTCGTCAGTGATCTCCTTCCGAAGCTAGACAAAGAGCTAGAGGAGCTGGATGCTCCCATGAAGCAGGCTTTGGAAATCTACGGCATGTCTATTGCCGTGGACGAGTGGGCCGACTGACAGGTCCGGCCCATTTACAATGCCATGGCCTGCAATGCACAGGGTTCAGTTCACGTCTTCTCCAGAGATGCAAGCGGTCTCAGTCAGGATGCAGATCACACTGCAACCATGATTGAGGCCGCCATAGAGGCGGTGGGGGTGGGCAGAGTGGTGTCAGTGATCTGCGACAATACCTCGGTCAACAAAAAGGTATTCAGTGACCTCAAAGCAAAGTACCCAAGTCTCTTCTTCCAAGGGTGCTGTGCTCACAACATCGACTTGGTGATGAAGGACATTGGTAAAAGCAAGAGGGGTGCATCTCTCATTTCTAGGTGTGAGAAGGTTGTCTCATGTCTAAGGAACAATGACATGCCACAGTCATGGCTTCGTGAACAGACAGGAGGGAAGATGCTCGTGCCACGATGTGAGACCAGGTTTGCATCTGTTTTTCTCATGGTGGAGCAGCTATTAGATCAGAGGGAAAATCTTGTGACCATGGTTGACAGTGAGATGTGGACGCAGCTGGGCTGCAAGCAGGATACTGGGTTCAAGGCCAGGAAGAAAGAGGCCCGCCGCCTGATTCGCCGGCGGGTTCTGACTGCAGGTGCGGCAGCTCCGGGACTTGCTTGAGCCTTTGGTGAGGGCTTTGCAGGTGGCAGACAGGTCGGGTGGCACGGCAAGTGAGATCTATGAGGGTTTGTTGGACTGTTCGGAGGAGATGAGGGCACTGAGTGTGAAGAAAGGGAGGAAGCCTGCCAAGGTAGCCAAGGTGCATGTGCAGTTTGCTCTAACAAGGCTGAATGCACGCTGGACTAAGGACATGGCCTGCCCGCTCTATGCTGCTGCTAGGCGCTTGCATCCTGAGCACGTTGGCAATGACCTGTCTCTGGACTCTGCAACCATGCAAGCATGGCAGGTAGTTGTAGATGCAATGGTGCTAGCAGACAAGCATGATACCCTCCTGAAGGAGATTCATGCATTTCAGAGGGGGCAGGTGATGCTCACCCCAGTACCGAGCGTGACTGCATCAAAGTACCGAGTGTGATTGCATCAAATGTTTGTGTCATGGTGGACAACCCCATTTTGCCGCATGCTCGTCGAGTGCACATGCGGGAAGAAACACCAACAGCTACCTCAGAGGACCAGCAAGGTACTAGCAGCCAGACTGGGGCAGCAAAGGCAACACCAGTAGTAGCAGTTGTAGGGAATCTAGTAGCAGCAGATGAAGGGACTCCAGAAGCTGATGAAGAGAGCCCAGCAGAACCTATGCAAACTCTAGCAGCAGAAGAAGGCAGTGCAGTGGTATCTACCAGTGCACAAATTGCAAGCTGCTACTGGCAGTGCAGTGCTAGCAGGCACTACTTCCCATGTTGAAAGAGCACCTCCTGTAGTTTATGATGCCATGGCACCCATAAGTGCATCAGGAACCAAGCGTGACAGTGTAGCAGACAAGCCTGGTAAGCGTGCACGTGGCAGGAAGTAGTCAGCAATGTGCTTCAAACTTGCGAAGTGTGAAAATTCTATCATTTTCCATCTCATGTGTTCATCTTTGCTATGTGTGATTGCAGGTCTTGTACACTCACTGGCCAAAGCTTTTTGTCTACTTAGAAGTATTTTGATGCTCTTCCTGCTGAAGTGAAATGTGATAACATCATGCTTGGAGATGTGCATCACCATGATCAAGTGCAGAATTACACAAGTGGTAGGAAGTGTGCAAATGTGATAATCCTGTAGTGTTGAAATGTATAAGTGTCAAAAATAAAGCCAGAAAACTATGTATCTGCAAATAAAGGACTTCAAAAAAATTCATGTTGGTACTTGCCCTGCCAGTTTTGCCACTAAAACCACCGTAATGCCTGTATTCACAACGTTGCTACTGAAGCTGACTACAATGTTGCTCGTTGTTAACAATATTGTGGCGCTGTCCATTGTCTTGAGAGCGACACCGCCGTACGACTGCTTATTAAAGGTATTTGTACTTTCTAGTTCATAACTAGTATTTCTAAACCATTGTTTCTCCCATTGATCAATTGTGACTTGTACTATGAGTTGTCAACGATGACCACACAGAGTGGAATCCTTTGGTCATAGGCAGTGACAAATGCCTACTTTTGCTGGTCATTGTGCATGGTAGCCACACTGTGCCACTAATTATTGAAGGTCTTCGTACTGTTCGACAATACCTAGTGTTTCCAAACCATTGTTACCCCCTCTCAGCATTTGTGATTTGTTTTATGAGGCATTGAAGTTGACCAGACACAATGGAATTCTTTGGTCATGGTCAGAGACATATGCATACCTTGGTTGGTCATTCTGCATGGTAGCCACACCTTGCCACTAATAATTGAAGGTCCTTGTAATTTCTAGTTCATAACTAATATACCCAAACCATTGTTTCCTCCCGTGACCAGTTGTGACTCGTAAAATTAGTTTTCAACATTGATCACACACAGTGGAATTCTTTGGTCATGGTCAGCAACATATGCATACTTTGGTTGGTCATTGTGCATGGTAGCCATACTGTGCCACTGCTTATTGAAGGTATTTGTACTTTCTAGTTAAGAAAAAGTATTTTGAAACCATTGTTTCCCCCTCTGACCATTTGTGGATCGTTCTTTGAGTTTTCACCACCGACCACCCAGGGTGAAATTCTTTGGTCATTCTCAGTGACATATGCCTACTTCGGTTGGTCATTGTGCATGGTAGCCACACCGTGCCACTACTTATTGAAGATCATTGTACTCGCTACTTGATAGATAGTAATCCTCAGAAATGTTTCCCCCTCTTACCATTTATGATTCGTATTATGAGTTGTCAACGTTGACCGCACATAGTAAAACTCTTTGGTCATATTCAGTGACATTTGCCTAACTTGGTTGGTTATCGTGCATGGTAGCCACACCGTGCCACAACTTATTGAATGACTTTGTACTTGCTAGTTGATAAGTAGTGTTCCCAAACCATTGTACTTTCATCTGACCCTTTGTGACTCGAGTTATGAGTTGTCAATGATAACCACGCATAGTAGAATTCATTGATCATATTCAGTGTCATATACTTACTTTGGTTGGTCATTGTTCATGGTAGCCAGACCGTGCCACTACATATTGAAAGTCTTTGTACTTGCTAGTTCATAGCTAGCAGTCACAACCCATTGTTTCCCCATCTGACCATTTGTGACTCATGTTATGAGTTGTCAACGTTCACCACACATAGTGAAATACTCTGGTTATAGTCTGTTACATATGCATACTTTGCGTGGTCATTATGCATAGTAGCCACATCGTGTCACTTTTGATTGAAGGCCTTTGAACTTGCTAGTTGATAACAATTATTCCCAAACCATTGTTTCCCCTTTTAACCATTTGTGACTCGTATTATGAGTTGTCATTGTTGACCATATAAAGTTAAGTTCTTTGGTCATGGTCTGTGACATATGCCTACTATGGTTAGTTATTGTGCATGGTGGCCACAATGTGCCACTACTTATTGAAGGTCTTTGTACTTTCTAGTCGATACCTAGTGTCCCCAAACCATTGTGTCCTCCTCTGACCATTTGTGACTCATGTTATGATTTGCCAACGTTGACTACACATGATGGAATTCTTTGGTCATGGTTTGTGACATATGCGTACATTGGTTGGTCATTCTGCATGGTAGCCGTACCATGCCACTACGTATTAAAGTTCTTTGTACTTGCTAGTTGACAACAAGTATTTCCTAACCATTTTTTCCCCCTCTGACCATTTGTGACTTGTACTATGAGCTGTCAACGTTGTCCACACACAGTGGAATTCTTTGACCATAGGCAGTGACAAATTCCTACTTTGGTTGGTCATTGTGCATGGTAGCCTCACCGTACCACAACTTATTGAAGGTCTTTGTAATTGCTTGTTGGTAACTAATATTCCCTAACCATTGTTTCTCCCTCTGACCATTTGTGATTCATTTTATGAGTTGACAACGTTGATCACACACAGTGAAATTCTTTGCTCATAGGCAGTGACAACTGCCTACTTTGGTTGGTCATTGTGCATGGTAGCCACACTGTGCCACTACTTATTGAACGTATTTGTACTTACTAGACGATACCTAGTGTTTCCAAACCATTGTTTCCCCCTCTGACCATTTTTTAATCGTATTGTGTGCTCAACGTTGACCACACACAGTGGAAAGTCTTGGTCATGGTTAGTGACATATGCATACTTTGGTTGGTCATTGTGCATGGTAGCCATACTGTGCCACTACTTATTGAAGGCCTTCATACTTGCTATTTGATAACTAGCATTCTCGAACCATTGTTTCCCCATCTGACCATTTGTGACTCGTATTATGCGTTGTCAACATTGACCACCAATAGTGAAAATATTTGGTCATGGTCAGTGACATATGCCTACTTTGGTTGGTAATTTTGCATGGAAGCCAGCCCGTGCTACTCCTTATTGAGGGTCTTTGTACTTGCTAGTTAATAACTAGTATTTGCGAACCATTGATTCCACCTCTGACCATTTGTGATTTGCGTTATGAGTTGTCAATGTTGACCACACACATAGTGGAATCATTGCTCATAGTCAGTGACATATGCATACTTTGGTTGGTCATTATGCATGGTAGCCACATGGTGCCACTACTTATTAAAGGTCTTGTACCTTCTAGTTGATAAAAAGCATTCCCAAACCATTGTTCCCCCTTTGACCATTTTTGACTCGTATTATGAGTTGTCAACATTGACCACTCCGCTCATGATGGCAGAGAGCTGGAGATGACGACGAGGAGAATGAGGAAGGGACTGCTACAAGAAGGATGGATGGAGGAGATGTACAGTGCAGAAAGAGAAGAGGCTGCAGTTTATGAGGAGGTAGCAAGTCCCCCTTCGGGCACGAAAGGGACGGCTTGTGTTCCTAGCTGGTTCAACACCGAAGAGCGGGGAGACTTATGATGTCCAATATCCTGACTCTGAAGGGAGAGAAGGATCCAGGAGAAGTGAAGATATCTGTGGCTACCAGGATAGTGATGGCTTGTAATCCCAGTTGGCTTGAGACCAACGAGCAAGAAGACTAGTGGTGTCCGATGTCATGACAAGAAAAGTGTCCTAATTCTGAGGACAAAAAAAGGGCGGCGCAAGGAGGTGGCTTGAGAGAACAATGCAAGATGATAGAGAAGGAGATCGTTGATGATGATGATGCGGATGTAGCAGAGAGAGAAAGAAATGGAGACTTTGGTGGCTGGAGGAGGGAATGATAGAGAAGGCACTGCGGAATATGAGGATGGCGAAGAGGACATAACCGTCTTGCTTCGTCTAGGAGATCATCACGAGGGGCAAGGAAGGAAGGTACATAGGCGGTATTTGTAATTCAGCATGCAGTGAAGGACAATGTAGGTTGGCAAGGGAAGGAAGCGGAAGCGACAGGAAGCATCGACAAAGGCAGTAGTAGAGGACACCTCAAGAATTGTTGTAGGCTGCAGATGATGGACTGCTGGTCGCTGCTGCGGGCGTGTGTTTGAACACGGGCCTTTCATTCCAGTGATGCTCGATATCCCGGCTGCAAGCAGGTTGTCATTTTGCATGGTAGCCACACCGTGCCACTACTTACTGAAGGTCTTTGTACTTGCTAGTTGATAACTAGTATTCCCAAGTCATTGTTTCCCCCTCTGACTATTTGTGACTCGTATCTTATGTTATCCACATTGACCACACATAGTCAAATTCTTTGGCCATGGCTAGTGACATACGCCTACTTTGATTGGTCACTGTGCATGGTAGGCACATCCTCCCAATAATCATTGAATGTCTTTGTACTTGCTAGACGACACCTAGTATTACCAACCCATTGTCTCCCCCTCTTACCATTTGTGTCTTGTATTATGAGTTGTCAACATTGTCCCATCATAGTGACTATCTTTGGTCGAGGTCAGTGATACGTGCCTACTTTGCTTGGTCATTGTAAATGGTAGCCACACCGTGCCACTACTAATTAAAGGTCTTTACACTAGTCAGTCAATAACAGGTATTCCCAAACCGTTGTTTCTCCCGCTGACCACTTTTGACTCGTATTATGACTTGTCAACGTTGACCACACATAGTCAATGATATGGTCATAGTCGGTGATATAATGCCTACTTTGGTTGGTCACTGTCCATGGTAGCCACACCGTACCGCTATGTAATGAAGGTCTTTGTACTTGCTCATTGATAACTAGTATTCCCAACCCATTGTTTCCCCCTATGACCATTTGTGACTTGTGTTATGAGCTTTCAACGCTGGCCACTCATACTGAAATTCTTTGGTCATAGTCAGTGACATGTGCCTTCTTTGGTTGGTCATTGTGCATTTCAACCACACCGTGCCACTACTTATTGAAGGTCTTTGCACTTGATATACAATACGTAGTATTCCCAGATCATTGTTTCCCCCTCTGACCATTTGCGACTCGCATTATGAGCTGTCAACGTTGAACACATATAGTGGAATTCTTTGATCATGGTCAGTTACGTATGCCTACTTTGGTTGTTCATTTTGCAAGGTAGCCACACCGTGCCACTACTTATTGAAGGTCTTTGTACTTACTAGTTGATAACAAGTATTCCCAAACTATGGCTTCCCCCTCTAACCAGTTGTGACTCGTGATATGAGTTATCAACGTTGACCACACACAGTGAAATTCTTTGGGCATGGTCAGTGACATGTGCCTACTTTAGTTCGTCATTGCGCATGGTAGCCACACCATGCCACTACTTATTGAAGTTCTTTGTACTTACTAGTTGATACCTTGTGTTTCCAAACCATTGTTTCCCTCTGAACCATTTTCAACTCGTGTTATGGGTTGTCAATGTTAACCACACACCATGGAAGTCTTTGGTCATGGTGATTGTCATATGCCTACTTTGGTTGGTCATTCTGCGTGGTAGAAACACCGTACCTCTACTTATTGAAGATCTTTGTACTTTCTCATTGACAACTAGTGTTCCCAAACCACTCTTCTCCCCTCTGACCATTTTTGACTCGTATTATGGGTTGTCAACGTTGACCACACATAGTGAAACTCTTTGGTCACGATAAGTGACATATGCCTTCTTTTGTTGGTCATTGTGCATGGTAGCCACACAGTGCCACTACTTATTGAAAGTCTTTGTGTTTACTATTCCCAACTCATTTTTTTCCCTCTTACCATTTGTGTCTTGTATTATGAGTTGTCAATGTTGACCCGTCACAGTGAAATTCTCTGGTCAAGGTCAGTGATACGTACCTACCTTGGTTGGTCATTGTGCTTGGTAGCCATACTGTGCCAGTACTTATTGAAGGTCTTTGTTCTAGCTAGTTGATAACAAGTATTCCCAAACCATTGTTTCTCGCGCTGAACATTTGGGACTCGTATCATGAGTTGTCAACGTTGACCACACATATTCAATTCTTTGGTCATAGTCAGTGGCACATGCCTACTTTGGTTGGTTATTGTGCATGGTAGCCACACCGTGCCAATACTTACAAAAGGTCTCTGTAGTTGCTAGTTGATAACTAGTATGCCCAAACCAATGTTTCCCCTGTGACCATTTGTGACTTGTGTTAAGATTTGTCAACGTTGGCCACCCACAGTGAAATCCTTTGGTCATAGTCAGTGACATATGCCTACTTTGGTTGGTCAATATGCACGGTAGACACACCGTGCCACTACTTATTGAGGGTCTTTGTAATTGCTAGATGATACCTATTATTCCCAAATCATTGTTTCCCCCTCTGACCGTTTGTGACTCGTTTTACGAGCTGTCCATGTTGACCACACATGGTGAAATTCTTTGGTGATGGTCAGTGACATATGGCTCATTTTGTTGGTCATTGTGCATGGTAGCCACACCGTGTCACTACTTATTGAAGGTCTTTGTATTTTCTAGTGGATACCTAGTATCTCCAGACCATTGTCTCCCCCTCTGACCATTTGTGACTCTTGTTATGGATTGTCAATTTTGACCACATACCATGAAATTCTTTGGTCATGGCAAGTGACATATGCCTACTTTGGTTGATCATTTTGCAAGTTACCCACACTGTGCCACTACTTATTGAACATCTTTGTACTTGCTAGTTGATAACTAGTATTTTCAAACCATTGTTTTCCCCTCTGACCGTTGTAGACTCGTACAATGGGTTTTCAACATTGACCACATATACTGACCAGCGAGTGAAACTTGAGGTAGAGCAAGAGTGATGGGCTGATGAGTGCTGAGCGAAGGAATGAGAGTGACGGAGAGAAGAGTCACGAGCTGAGAGTGGATGGCAAGAGAAGACTGGGTGACGAGTAAGCAGAGCGAAGACACGTTGGTGAAGCTGTGGAACCAAAGATGAACAGCATGGGAAGGACTGTCATGGATAGACTAGGAGTGACAGAAAATCCTCTGTTGACGCTGACACAATACGGTAAAAGGGGAGGGACAATGGCTTCTTCGCTAGCCAGACGCGTCTGCAACGTGTGTGCAGATTATTAGGGAGCGGCTGGGATCTAGTGCAAAGGTCATACACCAAAGAGCTGCAACCGCTTAGATTTCTCGGAGGAGGCCAACCTTATTGCGAGACCTGGATTTATCCAGGGGATGGAGAGCTACCTTGTCAAACTTGCTTATTTCTGACACCCCCTGTGGCTCCGGCAAGGTGTGAAGGAGACAGTTGTGGTTGCTTCGGTGATTCCTATTATTTGTTTGTTCTTGCGTACCCGACGCAAAATTCTTTCTTGCATCCTCGAAGCCAGGCAAAGCCAGCAGGGAGTGCGGCTTCAAAAGGCAATGGAGGTGGTACACTCGGTGTAGGCAGAGAACAGAGGTATGCATTCAGTATATTGGTCCATATTTGGTACAAGTCTCCAGGATGAGCATGAATGTATGGGTGAAAGACCGGGTTGGATATGTGACACATGGTCTTCCTGATTGCATGTTCCATCCTTGGGCTTGTTGATGTGGTACCTTTGTCCAAAGGAGTTTGGAGTCCAGCCGTGACAGATTCTCCTTGGATGTAGACTGGTGTTTACATAGCAAGGAACTCTCTTGTCCACTGGAATGCATCGGTGCATCATCTTCCATGAGCATTGAGTGACAATGTCAAAGTGGTAATGAGGAAGTCTTCAGGGAAGATAGCAAAGTTGAGAGGTCCAGTTGTTCGTGCGGTAGAGTTGAAGAAGATTGCTTTGTACTCATTGGGAGAAAACTTTGCCAGAGGGACATTGACTCCAGGCATCATGAAGGTTGAAGATGCTCCTGCCCGAGAGGACTGGGATGACCTTAAAATTTCTGTTTGAGAGTGTTGCGTGCAAGAGGGACAGAAGGTTACGGCAAAGAGAGGGCAAGAACCAATGTGCCATGAGAAGTGTGTTGTCAGCGTGGGTGCAGGCTGATGCGAAGACTGACAGCTAGCTCATGCAGGTCCGTGTGTGGGTGGCAAATGCGAAGGGACATGATGAAGGAGGCAGAAGGTGTGGATGAAATGTGGATGTAGGGGTGAGCTACGTGCACAACGGAACGTTTTGGCATGGGCGCAAGTCGTCACAAGGAGGGTGATGCAATTGGGCGGATCCTTGTGCCGAGCAGATGGCCATGACGGATGAATGGCAGATGGAGGAGTGGGCGCAGGGGCAAAACCACGTGTACTGATTCTATGTTAGATGCGTAGAATACGGTAAGGAAACGGCGAGAGCCAGTGTGCCTGGAGAAATCTACTGCTGGCGTGGATACAAGCTGTTGCAAAGCGGGGAACTTGCTCCTGCACATCCTTGTGCTGGTGACAGATGCTGATGATTGCTGATGATTGGCAGAGGATGATAGTGATTGATGATGACTACATGAAGGGGGAACTCACGTGCACTGTGGAAGTTTTGTCATGGGCACAGGTCATTGCAAGAATGGCGTTGGGACTGGACGGGTCCTTGTACCGAGCAGAAGATGGTGCTGTAGCTGGAAGCGGCTGATGGATGAAGGTGGGGTGGGAGCAAGGGTGGAACCTCGTGCACTGAGGATGATAAAGATGATGAAGGATCTGATGAAGATAAAGAGTAGCTGAAGACACAGATGCTGAAGTAGATGAGACTGATGAAAGAAAAGGAGGCCAAGGTAGAGAAATGGAGAAGGAGGAGGAGGTGACAGAAGGCTGATGCAGCAGGGAGGCCCTCTAATGTTAGGAGAGTGACGGCTTGTGTTCCCAGTTGGCTCACGACCAATGGACATGAAGACTGGTGGTGTCCAATATCCTGACACCAGAAGGGAGTTCTGCTGAAGAAAGAGCAGTTCAAGAGAAATTAGAGATGTGTCGTTGATGTCGGAAGAGTGACGGCTTGTTCACCAGTTGGCTCAAGACGGTGAGCAGGAATACTGGTGGTGTCTGATGTCTGACAGTAAACAATTCTCTGCCGTCACTCTCAATGAGAGGAGATGGCATGAGAAAGCTCCTCAAGAAGATGTTGAAGGGGGGCAAACAGGATGACAGTTAATGATGAAGATGATGCTGATGATGTCGATGAAGCAGGTTGCGGTGAATGCAGCAGATGGAGGATGATAGAATGGTGTAGGCAATGCGGGAGAAGGCAGCGGAGGCGGAGATGTGACCGTTTCACTTTGATTATTGGCAACTTTAGGAGGGAAGAGGAAGGCGAAGAGTCGAATATGCAGATATAATGATTAATGGGGATGCGACGGGCAGACAGAAGAGGAAGGAGGAGCAGCGAGAAGCTTCCACAAAGATGGCGACAGAAGGCAGCTCAAAAAGCTACTTGTGGCTGTTGTCGACAAAGAGTCACCGGACGTTTGTCACGGGCATGACATTGGGCACAAGGCTTGATCAGGATAAGGAGAATTCACTGCAGCTTGAAAAGCGATCAAAGCAGTGCTACTTACGTTAGCTGGTGGTGAAGCTGGAAGGTGTAGAGCGACGGCTAAGGGAGATGCTGGCAAGACCGCATAGAGCGGTGATGAAAGCGCAAAGGTGATGATGTGGTCAGGAGGAACCAGGAAATTTTACCTAAATTCTGATACCATGTCAGAAGAATGGAGAGGGCTGGCTGAGCAGAAACAAGCAGAAGCAATAAGACATGCATGGACAAGTTAGATGGATGATGGCAGCAGGGAGACGTGAGATGTCATTGGGAGTTAGTCATAGGAGCTTGAATAGAAATGATGTGCTGAATAGAGTTATGAGGTAGACATGTGGCCAGCGAGAGAAAGTTGAGGTAGAGCGAGAGTGGTGAGCTGATGAGTGCTGAGCAGAGGAATGAGAGTGACGGAGCGAAGAGTCATGAGCTGAGAGTGGATGGCAAGAGAAGACTGAGTGATGAGCAAGCAAAGCAAAGTAACAATGGCAAGGCCACGGAACCAAAGGCAATCAGGATGGAAAGAACTGTCTTGGGTTGACTAGGAGGGAATGAACATCCTCCATTTATGCTAACATAATATGACAAAAGGGGAGGGGCAACGGCTTCTTTGCTAGCCGGACGCGTATGCAACGTGTGTCCAGTTTATTAGGGAGAAACTGGGATCTAGTGTAATGATCGGGCACGGCAGAGCCGTTACCGCTTTGGTTTATCCTAAGAGGTGGCAAGACCTGGATTTATCCACCTTGTGGAAGTCGCTTATTTTTTACAGCTTCACCCTCTAACCATTTGTGACTTGTATCATGGGCTGTCAACGTTGACCACACATAGGGAAACTCTTTGGTCATGATAGGTGACATATGCCTACTTCGGTTGGTTATTGTGCATGGTAGCCACACCGAGCCATTACATATCAAAGGTGTTCGTACATGCTAGGTGATAACTAGTATCCCCAAACCATTGTTTCCCTGTCTGACCATTTGTGACTCGTATTATGAGTTGTCAACGTTGACCACACATAGTGAAATTATTTGGTCATGGCCAGTGACATACGCCTACTTTGAGTGGTCATTGTGCATGGTAGTCAGACTAAGCCCCTTCTTATTGAACGTCTGTGTACTTGCTAGAGGATATCTGTGATTCCCAAAAAATTGTTTCCCCCTCTTACCATTTGTGTCTTGAATTATGAGTTGTCGACGTTGACCCATCATAGTGAAATTCTTTGGTCAAGGTCAGTGACACCTGCCTACTTTGGTTGGTCGTTGTGCATGGTAGCCACACCGTGCCACTACTTATTGAGAGTCTTTGTACTAGCTAGTCAATAACAAGTATTTCCTAACCATTGTTTCTCCCTCTGACCATTTGTGACTGGTCTAGTGAGTTGTCAACGTTAACTACACATAGTCAATTCTTTGGTCATAGTCAGTGACATATGCCTACTTTGGTTGGTCATTGTGCATGGTAGCCACACCGTGCCACTACTTATTGAAGATCTCTGTACTTTATTGTTATTGAATAGTATTCCCAACCCATTGTTTCCCCATGTGACCATTTGTGGCTCGTGTTATGAGTTGTCACATTGGCCACCCATACTGAAATTCTTCGGTCATATTCAGTGTCATGTGCCTACTTTGGTTGGTCATTGTGCATGGTAGCCACACCGTGCCACTACGTATTGAAGGTCTTTGTATTTGCTAGATGGTACCTAGTATTCCCAAATCATTGTTTCCCCCTCTGACCATTTGACACTCGTATTATGAGTTGTCAACGTTGACCAGACATAGTGCTCATGGTCAGTGGAATATGCCTATGTTGGTTGTTCATTGTGCATGGTAGCCACACCGTGCCACTACTTACTGAAGGTCTTTTCACTTGCTAGTCGATAACAACTATTCCCAAACCATTGTATGTACCTCTGACCATTTGTGACTCCTGTTATGGGTTGTCAACGTTGACCACACACATTCAAAATATCTGGTCATGATAAGTGACTTATGCATACTTTGGTTGGTCATTGTGTGGCACAAGAATGTAGCAAAGGAAGACATAAATGACAGCAAAGGACAGAAGAAATGTGACATGTGGAGCCACGGCAGACAGATGAAGGCAGCAAAGAGAAGTGAGACGTCACAATGAGTTAGTCACAGGAACTTGGAGCAAACTGATGTGTCAAATAGAGTATCTGGGTAAACAGGTAGCCAGTGAGAGAGTGTGAAGACAAACTGAGATTGATGGGCTGATGAGTACTGAGCAAATGAATGAGAGTGACAGAGCGAGGGGTCAAGAGCTAAGAGAGGATGGCGAGGGAAAACGGAGCACAGAGCAAGCAAAGCAAAGCCACGGCGGCGATTCTCAGAACCAAAGTCGAACAGGATGAAAACAACTCTTCTTGGTTCATTCGAGGGAATGAACATCCTCAGTACATACGAACAGATCGGGACAGACTATAAAGGCAACAGCTTCTTTGTGCTAGCTGGACGCGGGTGACAGATGTCACTTTATTAGGGGATGACTTGACAGTTAGAACGGTGGAGCAAGCCCAAGAACGGTGGAGCAAGACAGAGAACGGTGGAGCAAGCCAGAGAATTGTGGAGCAAGCTACAGAACGGTGAATCAGAGCAGAGAACTGTTGGGCAAGCCAGAGAAAGGTGGAGAAATCCAGAGAAAGGTGGAGGAAACCAGAGAAAGGTGGAGCAAGCCAGAGAAATGTCGAGCAAGGCAGAAAGAGGTGGAGCAGGCCAGAGAATGGTGGAGCACGCCAGAGATAAGTGGTGCAATCCAGAGAACGGTAGAGCAAGCCAGAGAACGGTTGAGCAAGCCAGAGGAGAGTGGAGCAAGCCAGAGAAAGGTGGAGCAAGCTAAAGAAAGGTGAAACAAGCCAGAGAAAGGTTACGCAAGCCAGAGAAACGTGGAGCAGGCTAGAGAAAGGTGGAACAGGTCAGTGAACGGTGGAGAAAATCAGAGAAAGGTGATGCAAGCCATAGAAGGGTAAAGCAAGCCAGAAAAAGGTGGAGCAACCAAGAGATAGGAGGAGCAAGCCAGAGAACGGTGGAGCAAGCCAGAGAACGGTGTAGCAATCCAGAGAAAGGTGGACCACAACAGAGAAAGGTGGAGCAGGACAGATAATAGTGGAGCAAGCCAGAGAAAGATAGAGCAAGCCAGAGAACAGTGGAGTAGCCCAGAGAGCGGTGCAACAAGCCAGAGAAAGGTGGAGCAAGCCAGAGAACAGTGGAGCAAGCCTCAGAAAGGTGCAGCAAGCCAGAGAATGGTGGAGCAGGGCAGAGAGAGATGGAGCACGTTGAAGAACAGTGGATCAAGCCAGAGAAGGGTGGAGTAAGCCAGAGAACGGTGGAGCAAGCCAAAGAAAGGTGGAGCAAGCCATAGAACAGTGGAGCAAGCCAGATAACGGTGGAGCAATCCAGAGAAAGATGGAGCAAGACAGAGTAAGGTGGAGCAGGCTAGAGAAAGGTGGAGCAGGCCAGAGAAAGGTGGAGCAAGCTAGAGTGCGGTGGAACAGGTGAGAGAAAGGTGGAGTAGGCCAGAGGAAGGTGGAGCAAGCCACAGAACGGTGGAGCAAGCCAGAGAACGGTGGAGCAAGCAAGAGAATGGTGGACCAAGTCATAGAACGGTGGAGCCGGCCAAATAAAGTTGGAGCGGGCCAGAGAAAGGTGAAGCAGGCCAGAGAAAGGTGGAGCAGGCCAGAGAAAGTGGGAGCAAGCCAGACAGAGGTGAAGCAAGCCAGACAACTGTGGAGCAATCACAGAATGGTGGAGCAAGCTAGAGAACGGTGTAGCAAGCAAGAGAATGGTGGAGCAAGCCAAAGAAGGGTGGAGCAAGCAAGAGAAATGTGGAGCAAGCCAGTAGAACGGTGGTGCATGTCAGAAAACGGTGGAGAAAGGCAGAGAACGGTAGAGAAAGCCAGAGAACAGTGGAGTAAACCAGAGAATGGTGGAGCAAGCCAGAAAACGGTGGAGCAACCCGGAGAATGTTGGAGCAAGCCAGAGAAAGGTGGAGCAAGCCAGAGAAATGTCGACCAAGCCAGACAGAGGTGGAGGAGGCCAGAGAATGGTGGAGCACGCCAGAGAAAAGTGGTGTAAGCCAGAGAACGGTAGAGCAAGCCAGAGAACGGTTGAGCAAGCCAGAGGAGAGTGGAGCAAGCCAGAGAAAGGTGGAGCAAGCCAGAGAAAGGTGGAGCAAGCCACAGAAAGGTTGAGCAAGCCAGAGAAATATGGAGCAGGCTAGAGAAATGTGGAGCAGGTCAGAGAACGGTGGAGAAAATCAAAGAAAGGTGACGCAAGCTAGAGAAGGGTGAAGCAAGCCAGAAACAGGTGGAGCAAGCCAGAGAAAGGAGGAGCAAGCCAGAGAATGGTGGAGCAAGCCAGAGAAAGATGTAGCAATCCAGAGAAAGGTGGAGAAGAACAGAGAAAAGTGGAGCAGGAGAGATAGTAGTGGAGCAAGTCAGAGAAAGATAGAGCAAGCAAGAGAACGATGGAGTAACCCAGTGAACGGTGCAACGAGCCAGAGAAATGTGGAGCAAGCCAGAGAACAAAGGAGTAAGCCTCAGAAAGGTGGAGGAGGCCAGAGAATGGTGGAGCAGGCCAGAGAAAGATGGAGCACGTCGAAGAACAGTGGATCAAGCCAGAGAACGGTGGAGTTAGCCAGAGAACGGTGGAGCAAGCCACAGAAAGGTGGAGCAAGCCAGAGAACAGTGGAGCAAGCCAGAGAACGGTGGAGCAAGCCAGAGAACGGTGGAGCAAGCCAGAGAACTGTGGAGTAAGCCAGAGAATGGTGGAGCAAGCCAGAAAACGGTGGAGCAACCCAGAGAACGGTGGAGCAAGCCAGAGAAAGGTGGTACAAGACAGAGAAAGGTGGAGCAAGCCAGAGAGTTGTGGAGTAAGCCAGAGAATGGTGGAACAAGCAAGAGAACTGTGAAGCAATCCAGAGAATGGTGGAGCAAGCCAGAGAATGGTGATGCATGGTTAATCGGGGCCATTTGACACACTGGTTCCTTAGTGTGTACCTTGTGTTTGGTCTACTACAATGTAGTAGCTAACACTAATCCTTACACTCTTTCCACGGTGTATGAGAAGAGTATACTTCTGTCCTTTCTGGCCTAAAGAGTCTCTTCTTAGGAAGGGCCTCGGTACGTGGGGTTAGTGTATGTGGGAAGTACGCTCACTTGCCGTATATAAATGCACTGAGAGCACATTTAGTGCACTTATCCGTCTCATGTGTCCAAGCATACGTAGTGTTTTGTCTCATGTGGTGAAGTAATACATTTCTTATGAAGAACCCCAGTGCGTAGGGCTAGTGTATGTGGCGAGTGTGCTCAATCACCATGCAAAAGTACACTAAGAACACACTCAGTGTGGTAATCGTCTCATGTGTTTAAGAGAACTTTATTTTTTGTCTTATATTGTAGAACAACTCTCTTTCAGGAAGAGACCCAAGTGTGTGGGGCTAGTGTACGTGGCAAGTGCGCCGAGTCACCATACAAAAGTACACTGAGAGCGTACTCAGTGTGCTAATTTGTTCCATGTGTTTAAGAGCACCTTATTTTTCGTTTTACGTGGCAGAGCAAGCCTCTTTCTAGAAGAGACCTGAGTGCGTGGGGCTAGTGTATGTGGCAGGTACTCTGAGTCACCATACAAAATTACACTAAGAGTATCCTCGTTGTGCTAATTTGTCTTATATGTCTAGTGAAACCATGAATTTTGTCTTATAAGGCTGATGCATGATTTTTTTTAAGGAAAGAAACGAATGACGTGAAATTAAACCTCTTTGTATTTTTATATAATGTGTGTGTATTTTTCATATTCTGGGCTAGTCACTGTTTGGTTAAACACGTACCTGATGTAAAAACCAAATCATATCAGAATACCAATTGAGATAACTTTGAGAAGCGTGACGTATTTTTATCCAGTTTTGCAGCCTTTGAAAACTATACTGAGCTTTACAACGTAGATATGTCCGATGAGTTGTTTTAGTTTTATCGCATTAGTAAAAGTCAAAGGGGGTTAAAGAATGTTGTGTTTTCCACTCCTATCTGGATCGTCCGTCGGAACCGGCCCATCGATCGCTCAGAGCTGCCTCCAATTTTTGGTGATGGTTATCTAACTTCCAGCGACTGTGTACTGTCATTGTCGGTGATATGTTTGTCATTGCATGCTGCGGCATGACTTATCCTTCACGTCAGTCCTCGCAATGCTGTCCAGTGATGGGTCCAGTGTACGGGGCTAGTGTATTTGGCGAGTGCGCTCGGAATACGTGCAAAAGTGCACTTATCACGCACTGAGTGTGTGACACCCACATTCCGTAATGGCTGAATTGTTGGTAATTCATCCATAAAGAAGAGCACACCAACGCTATTTGCAAACCAAAGTAAACATCAAGAAACTACAAACCTACATGCTGTGAGTTTTGAAATCCGACTAATGAAAGGATATTACGGGTTCCGTTCGCGAACTCTAGAATTGCAGATACCGTATGGAATTGTTACCAATGTTAGCAAACATCAACCTACTTGAACTATTTTCTCGTCAATGTATTCTATGGGAAACAAAATGTAGAAAACAGGGGAGTGAGGATTTGATTCTACAAAAGAAGATTGTATCTATTCACAAAACAAAAGTTAAAACATGTCGTGAAGTTTATGACGGTATCAGAAGACATTCTAAATGTTTTCGATATATTCATCGATTCAAATGCTCCATCTTCACTTGTCGTTCATAATGCTTTTCACTGGCATGGAAACATTATGTCTATGTGAAATAATGGTTCCTACGTAAAATCCGTGTTCTGTTCTACTTAAAATGTCTGATGTTCGCTTCAAAGAAAAAAAGCTAATATCATGGTCAATCTTCCCTATGTCTTGCAATATGCTAACAGTTGCAAACAAATCAGCTATGTTGATAACTAACATTGCAACCCAACTCAGTTTGAAACTGCAGAATATCGCACACTCAGTGTGTGACAAGTGCACTCTGTCATACAAATCAATTGCACTGACCCATATTCACCATGCCTCGTACTAGGGGGTCTTAGCAAAGGGATGAGTCTCTCCTGGACATCCGACGGAAATCGGATGAGCAATACAACCACTTATGACGTTTTCTGCCCGCAGCTAGTAACGGCCGTCACTTTCTGACCAAATAAAATGACAGATTGGTCACAAGATTGACGATGAAGTGTGAGGCCTATGTCTCCAACTGAACACTCCACGTATAGGTTCAGTACCTCAAGAAAGTTCATACCAATACATCTCAATAGTAAAATCAAAGCACTGATATAGGTTAGCTATACATCTTTTTCCCGTGAAACAGAGAACAAAGGAAAACACGTATGGAAATACACAAATGTAGAATATTATTCAGGATACAGGGGATAGGAAGAAAGAGAGACATCAAAGAAGGAAGAGAGAGAGAGAGAGAGAGAGAGAGAGAGAGAGAGAGAGAGAGAGAGAGAGAGAGAGAGAGAGAGAGAGAGAGAGAGAGAGAGAGAGAGAGAGAGAGA